>JAVIAB010000124.1:31185049-31203135 GCA_032433765.1 Megaustenia siamemsis
ACAGAACAGATAAAAGGGCAGACCCAGTATCAGTAACACTAGCAGCAAAGACAACAATAGATACTTATCCAGAGGATTGGATACATATATACACAGATGGTGCAGCCACTAATGCTATTCAAAAGCTGGATATGGAATATTAATACATTATCCAGATGGAACAGCAGAAGAAATATGTGGACCTTGTGACGAAGTCTGTAACAATTATGAAGCAGAAATAACAGCTATAGAAACAGCAATATATCATTTAAATACGATTTTCGATACCACACCATCGAAGAAAACACAGTCATATTTATGGATTCCAAATCGGCTCTGCAAGCACTGGGAAACAACACGAACAAACCAGAACTCACACAGCTTATCATAGATACAGACAAACTCATTGAAACACATATTACATAAGATTGGTAATGCAATGGATCCCGGGACACTCAAATATACCAGGAAATGATAAGGCAGATACATTAACTAAGCGAGGATCCAGATAAACACAGATACATACATCCATCACACTAGACACGGCCAAACAAGTCATAAACTCCAACAGTAGAAAGGAGTGGTTGAATGGATGGGCCTTAGGGGAAAACAGGGAGAGAGTTTTTAAATATATGCAAGACCAAATCCACAAGACAACATCAACAACCTAACAAGAAGAGACCAAACCACCATCTTCAGATTGAGAACAGGACATGTTATGCTGAATGACCACATTAATAGAATACAACAAAACCATGCCCCAGTATGTCCACTCTGTAATCACCAACAAGAAACTGTAGAACATGACCTGTTTCAATGTCCAAAGCTCACTGACATCAGAACAACACAACTTCCTCAAAGACCCTCCAAATGAACACTCTGTACGGAACTACAGCAGAACTTAAAAATACTGCAGATACTACTACATGGCATTGGGCTGAAGGGCATCAACTCAAAGGTTGCTGGATCCATAAACAACAACAACTCACTACAAACAAGAGTAGTTCCAAGGTCATTGTCTGAAGTAAAAAGTAAAGTACCCCCGTCACGCCAAGTGGCGTATAGGGAAATATGGTGTTAGTGACCTATATTTTACAGACCTTCAGCACATGATTTTTGGGGTAATGTGGTCGGTATTACGCCGTGCTGCTTTACTTTCCCAGAAAAAATCCGGTACCCATTTAAGGCTGGGTGAACCCGGAGCCCTCGGTTGGGATCGAACCCTACCCCTTGTCCGTAGTAGTCCAGTTCACTAACACTGAGCTATCGCGGCTCCCACTATTTTTAGGGAATTAGTAAAACCCAGGTGTCTCGCCAGGGTACGAACCCCGGCTGTTGCCGTGGTAAGCCAACCGATTGTCTGAAGTGGCTAACATATATTTAAGCATGTAGAGTTTACAACAAAATAACAGCCAGTTCAGGCCATCATCATTGTATTTGGATGGTACTCACTAGTACTGGAAAATCTCAGCACAGTGAATGAACTACACACCTTTAAATTTTTATTTGCCAAGAGTTTATTTATTTATATGTCAAAAACTTGAGTACAGAATCTACTGTATGTTATACCATCCATCTCTGATCTGACAGAACTACATCTCACTTATCTTGAAATAAGCCTATGTGGAACTGCTGGATCTTTGAATCAGGAGGGAAGTTGTCTGAATTCAAGACAGCTGCAGCAGGAATGAGGAAAAGACTTGTATTTCAGCAACAGCACAGCACAGCTTAAGTTGATTGAAAACATTTAGTGGTATTCCCATTTGAAACAGGCATTCTAATATTTTGAGGTCGACACTCATTAAAGCAGAATAAACACTTCCTACATTTACAAGACTGTGGCATTTGTGTAACTAAACATATGTACTGATAGATATCTAACTGTTAAAGAGGTTGCAACTGACCTCAGAATTCAATCAGTAAGTGCCAAAAAATCCTATCCTAAATGAAGATTTACAAATGAGATGCAAAAAGTAAAGGTTCCCTTTATGCCTTGCTAGGTGTATGAGAAATATGGTGTTCTAGAAACTCTTTCTCTTATCTAAATTTTTATTCTAGCACTTTTCAATCCTTCTAAAGATATTTTATCAAATCTCGCCATTTGTCTCTGTTCTGTGCAAGCAACTCTATACTATTGAGGGAGCCGATTCCTGCTGCTCTTGCCTCTGGTGTCAGTGACCATATTTTTCTATGACCAATGCACAATTTTTTGGGTGATGTAATCGGTATCACGCCAGGCCACCTTTACTTCCCAGAAAATAAATTTGGTACCTATTTTTAGAGGTTGGGTGGTGAACCCTGGAGCCTTGTTGATCCGGAGAAAAAAAAAATGCCACTTCTGGGGATCTAGCCTGGACCCTTCTGATCAAGAAGGGAGTGCACTAACTACTCAGCCACCGAGGATTCACAAAGGAGATCCACAGTGAAACTCATGCTGTCTCCAGAAAATGGAACTGAAGAATGATCCTTTGTCAATTTACACGAACTTCATGAGCAAGCTGAAAATGATTCCAAGTTCATGTCTTAAAAAATCACTCGTGAAAAAAACTGAGTGTGAGGATATGACCTGGAAACAAAGTAAGTGCTCTCTCAGTGGCTAACATCATAGATTTAACAATGGACCAAAAAATGCACAGCAGATGAAGTCCCCGAATTCTATATAACAGTCTTGCAACATCTTCACAAATGTGTGCACAAATATCAGCACAAGAAGTTGTGCACTGGCAAATGAATTTTGCACCAATGATACCCATGCTCACAGGTCTATAACCACAACCAAGCTAACGACTACTTCCATATCTACCCTGCTCATAGGTCTATAACCACAACAAAGTTTTAGCAAAATATAACATTCCACTACTTCCATATACCCCTGCTCATAGGTCTATAACCCACCAAAAGTTTTAGCAAATATAACGTTCCACTACTTTCACATATACCCCTGCTCACAGGTCTATAACCACAACCAAAGTTTTAGCAAAGTATAACGTTCCACTACTCCCACATCTACCCCTGCTCACAGGTCTATAACCACAACCAAAGTTTTAGCAAAATATAACGTTCCACTACTCCCACATCTACCCCTGATCATGCTCCTGTAACTTCTTCTTGTTTTCGCAGCTGAACAAAACAATGAAAAACAATTTAAAAATTGAAACAATTTAAGCCAAAGCAAAGAGACAAATAGCTCAGTGGTTAGTGAACTGGACTACCACGGACAAGGGGTAGGGTTCGATCCAACCGACGGCTTCCGGGTTCACCCAGCCTTAAATGGGTACCAGATTTTTCACTGGGAAAGTAAAGCAGCACTGGCGTAATACCGACCCCATTACCCCAAAAATGATGTGCTGAAGGTCTGTAAAATATAGGGTCACTAACACCATATTTCCCTATACGCCACTTGGCGTGACGGGGGTACTTTACTACTTTTTTTTACTAAAGAGACAAATGAAGGAACTACAAAAGTGCCAACCAGAGGTGCTTTCATCATTGACAGGAATGTTGGAATAAGTGCTTAAAGCTGAGGGGCACTACTTTGAAGAAGATATAATCAACTAGCTTGTAAGTTTATACATTTACAAATTCAACCCTGGTAGGTACTTGAACATTCCTTTCAATCCCTTAAAAATTCAACTCTAATGTATTATCAGTTTTAACTTGCCATAAGCTGAGATGGATGCATTGAAACACACCATAAACTCACCTCCCCCCAGATATTTTTCCCATACATCCATGCCTCAATGTCATACTTTCTCTGGGCAGGGGCACCAAGTTCTTGTGTGGGCATATCTAAAACTCTGAATGTGATCAAGTTGAGGGAAGAAAAACATTACAAATTATATATACAAAAATAGAAAATGTGAAATTAATTTATTTGCTTCAGAACAGTTTGATTGACATCAGAATCCATGTACTACTTTTTGACTCAATTCTACAAAATGGACATATTTATCTTCTTATTTCCTGCCTTATTTACCTTTCAGCGTTGGGGGAGATATAGTTTGTGGTATTTTGCTCTTCTCATGGATTTTCCTGCTGTTGTTTCTTAGTGTTTCTAATATTCCATCAATCCATCTTTTTTGTGGTCAGTCCTTGGATCTGAAGTTCTCGTAATGTTTATTGAAGCCTTGTTGTCTTGTGATATTTCTGTCTTATCATGTGGCCAAATCATTCTGCTGTTGTTTCTTTAGGTATTCAGTGGTGGAAATTACTCTTAGCTACTTTATCAGTTCATCATTTCTGATCTTATCTCTGACATAAGAATAATTGATAAATAACAGTTATTTATTACATTATAACTTTTAACCTATCAGCTCCTACAGAGAACATATCTTTACAAATACTTCTGTGCTTCATTTAAGACTTTCTTAATAAACCCAGTCAAAGAACAAAAAAGGACACATTGATGAAGTTACCTAAAATGCAGATTTAATGCTGAAAACAACTCTTGTTCAATAGATAACATCTCATGTAAGAGTTCCTCACTTTCTGCTTCATTTGACAGCCCAAACATTTCAACCTTTAATAAAACAGAACATTTGCTTGTGTGTAATTGTTTTAAACATAGTTCTCAATTGCAAATTTGTAAATTGCAAATAAATATTAAAAGCCAAAGCATAAGCATTATGAATTTTCTTTAAAGATGATTACAAAACCAAACTATAAATGAAGTGCAACTGTTAATACTGATAATATCATATATGATCAATGAATGAAACTAATTATATAAGCTTCCCTTGCCTTGGTAAAGTGATGTACTCTGTATAGACCTCTTTCTGCTGCCTTTTCTGGTGTTTCAGCACGGTAACAGCGACTCACTGCTGCCATTCTGAGAGAACATGTAATGAATGACAAACAAACCAACAAATATATTTATCATAGACACAGAAAAAAATACATATTACAAAAACATTCATTGTAATGAAACCCTAACAAACTAATGCCAATTTGTGTTTAGAGTAGCTCTAATATAATTTGTGTTCTTTATTAATCATTTCTTTGTGCAAAACATTTTTGTTCAACATCTTCTTCTTCTGTGGTCACCTGACTACTACTCCTCTACAACACCCACACTCAAAAGGATGTTAAGTGGATGTTGATATATTGTGTTGTAGTTTACAGCAGTCAGCAATATTTACACCTTTTAACCTAATACACCCATCTTCGGCCTGGAACACCAAAATTACACTGAAGAAAGATGGAGACATCCTAACAGGTAAGCATGCAGCAAATCACTTTGTAGACTCCTTTGCAAATGACAATAATATTGAAATTAGCCTAGAGAAACTACAAGAGACCCGTTTAAAACAACAAAAAGCAAGACAAGAAGAGACCACACATGAAGTCATGGAAATACCCATTACACAAAGAGAGCTAGAGCTGGCAATATTCAAATTAAAAATGAAAAAGTCACTGGGCAGTGATGGAGTGTCCAATGAAATGATTAAGAACTTGGGAACTGCAGCTAAATCAAAACTACTGCAGATCTACAACATTTGCTGGATCACAGGTAGAGTGCCACAGGCATGGAGAGAAGCAATTATGATACCATTACTAAAGCCATGAAAAGATGGTTAAACGACATCCAGCTATAGACCAATCAGCCTTACAAGCTGTTTGTGTAAAACAATGGAACATATAATCAACCTCAGACTGCAGTGGTACCTGGAAAGTGAAAATCTCCTTGTCCCACAACAAGCAGGCTTTAGACAGTGTTACTCTACAGAAGATCAGGCAACCTATCTTTCTCCTGTCCCATTATTATATTTCCTTCCTTTGATTTCACACATCCTGAAACTTTGACTTCTTTTCTTCCTGTTAATTCATTTAACTGATTATGCATAAATTTTGAGTCTTTCTTTTGTTGTTTTTCCATTTCTTCACATTTCTGTTTTAACCATCCTTCCTTTGCTTCTCTGCATTTGTTTTGGATCTCTTTGTGCTATATTTTGTATGTCCATTCTTCTTTCTGATGTTTTCTTCTTTCGTCCATTAGTTGTAATATTTCTTCTGTCATCCATTTCTTTTTGTTGATTCTTTTAGTCACTGGTATTACTTCTTTTGATGTTTGTTGAATCAATTGTTTGAGCATTTCCCATTGTTCCTGGATGTCCTGTATTTTCTCAATAGCATTATATCTATTTTGTACTATCGTGGTGTACTTATTACATGTTTACAATAAATAAATGCTTCAGCTGAAACTGACTGTTCCCATGAAGTTTATGTGTTTCTCAAGATGGTACATTATAACTGGCAATAAAGTTTAACTTTAGGCAAACATGACATGATCCTTTTGGGTATTTTTTTCTGAGAGTAAAATACCTTCATGGCACCGTCACAATTTATCTTGTGCAGATATACACTCGTGAAAGCTGCAGACAGTGATATTCCAAGCCTGCTTTGTAAATCTGAATATAAATTAAAGTTGTGACATGAAATTCTGATTGCGTCTGCTCTCTAATAGAATGGAGTTACAATCCAAAAAGTGACATTGGTCTTCTTAAGATAAGACTTAAATCTTTTTAAAACTGTCAGCAGGCAAGTAAAGTATACATCCTATAAAAATGTATTATACTGTAAGAGCGGGTGGTCGAGTTGATAACATTATACTGTAAGAGCGGGTGGTCGAGTTGATAACATTATACTGTAAGAGCGGGTGGTCGAGTTGATAACATTATACTGTAAGAGCGGGGAGAGCAGGTGGTCGAGTTGATAACTTGTTGTGACATGACAAAGTGGGTTCAAATCCTGGTAGGGTCAAAAGATTTTTCTATTAGGAGTGAAATTGTTATTTCATCATTGCGTCTGCTCAGGACAAGCGACCTTTATTCACCAGTATCATATCATATGTCTTCCTGGCTGACCACAGCAATGGGATAATGCCATAAAGATAGTTTTTTTTTAATGCTGTAAAATATATATAAAAATTGTTGTACAATACAATAAAAAATATATTCCACTGTTACTGAAAAATATGGGTGTACCTCTTAGGTAACTGCTTTATTGGAATGACTTCATTCATGAAATAGCCTGAATGATGAAAATATAAAACATGGCATTACTGAAATATGGTAACTGTACTTGTTATACGTAATGAAAATGTTTGCAAGAAAAAGAAGTGGAAAAACAACAATGCATTTAGTAACTACAATTCATTAGTGATGTTATTGAAAATTAAATTTTACAGGTAATCGAGTTGGTAAATATCAAATGATGTGATTTTAAAGTCAATATAACAAATTATTGAAATGTCATTAACAAGACGTGAGCATGATCTTATGAGTCAGAAAAGAGGAAGCAATAAAATATGTAAGACGATAATTTTAAAATATAAGTTATTAATATCCAGGAATACAAGTAGTTGTTGGGAATACATTTTTTGTGTAGATAAATAAATCAACACATTTATATCTCAGGAGAACTTAAGGACGGAAAGAGACCAAAGGGCAGACCAGTGCTAAGATATAAGGATGTTTGCAGGGCTTCCTTGAGGGAATTTTCCATAAATGAAAAGGAAGTGGGAAAATGTGGCTGCGGATTGTAGCACATGGAGAGCAAATATAAAAAAATGGCACAGCAACTTTCGAGACAGTGCTGATGTCAAATTCAGAAGACAAAAGGCGCAAGTGAAAGGAGACAAGGCCGGGTACAATGGATACACGTTACTCGTTCTGTGGATAGATCTGTCTGTACAGGATTGGCAAATTCAGCCACGAGAAAAGATGTTCAGTAAAGCAGCGCCCAGTATGAGATACTAATGTTTTACCAAATTACTGACTTATCATGACTGCTTGCTATCAACCGTCTGTCAAGATGCCAAAGGCCGTATAAATCTAATAAGAGTAACTACTAGTTTTGATAGCCAGAAATGTTGAAGAATATACACCTGAAGCAATGGGCTGATATGCAAGATATTACAACTTGCTTCAAACCATAGCTCAGTTATCTACATCCACTAAATGTCCTTTTAAATGTGGGCAATGAGGGAGGGTGGTGCCAAGATACCCACCAGCACTTGGGCTAGAAGCCATCAGCAATTCATTGCTGACTAAATTAATTAGGACTGATGAAAAATAGAGCTGATCTAGACCCTACTCCACCTCCCAGTGGTGCCCCCAGAAAAAAAGACTTCAATGTCGAGTGTGTAGAGATCAAAGAGAAGGCAACCCAGTACCAAAAATGTCTTTGTTGTGAATGATGTGTTAAAGTGAAAGATGCAGACATCACGGCTTGCCATAAACTCATGATACAAAGCATATAATCCAACTTAATGTCTTTTTAAGGGTGGACCATCGTAGTCATCAGATAAATACAGTAGAAAGGAACACAGTGAAGAGGAATTCTGAATGAGGGAGGGAGGGAGGAAGGAAGGGAGGGAGGGAGGGAGGAAGGAAGGAAGGAAGGAAGGAAGGAAGGAAGGAAGGAAGGAAGGAAGGAAGGAAGGAAGGAAGGAAGGAAGGAAGGAAGGAAGGAAGGAAGGAAGGAAAGGAAGCGGACAACTTCAGAGACAGTCTTCAATTAACTAATTGGGTGATGATGATTGCTGGAAAAAACCCACAAAAACCAACAATCTTGATTTGTGTAATACTGAAAATACTCACCAGCCAAAGACATCTCTGCAGTCCCTGCTAGACATGCTCCATTTAAGCAGTTCTTATGAAGCTGGTACACCTGACTCCGGTCAGAGCTTGTCTTGAAGCCACAACTGTCCTAAGAGATGACATTTGTAACATTTGTATCTTGAAGCCACAACTGTCCTAAGAGATGACATTTGTAACATTTGTATCTTGAAGCCACAACTGTCCTAAGAGATGACATTTGTAACGTTTGTATCTTGAAGCCACAACTGTCCTAAGAGATGACATTTGTAACATTTGTATCTTGAAGCCACAATTGTCCTAAGAGATGACATTTGTAACATTTGTATCTTGAAGCCACAACTGTCCTAAGAGATGACATTTGTAACATTTGTATCTTGAAGCCACAATTGTCCTAAGAGATGACATTTGTATCTTGAAGCCACAACTGTCCTAAGAGATGACATTAGTAACATTTGTATCTTGAAGCCACAATTGTCCTAAGAGATGACATTTGTATCTTGTAGCCCCTGTCTACTGTCTTAGCTGCAAAATGCCATCTGTCATCCATTTCTTTCTTGAATTTGTGTCCTCACTGGTGGTATGAACTCTTTTGATGTTTGTTGCATTAATTCTTTTAGCATTTCCCACTGTTCATCAATGCTTTGTATCTTCTCTAATGCATTGTACCTATTCTGGATTGTAATTTTATATTCGTCTTGCAACTTCTTGTCTGATTTTAGTAAATCTAAATTTAACTTGATGTTAACTGAGGCTCATTTTGTTGCTTTTAATTTTACTCTAAGCTTTCCCACAACTGGTACATGATCACTATTGCAATCAGCCCCTAGTCTAGTTTTCACACACACCAGACTGTTTCTAAATCTATTGCTTATCATTATGTAATCAATTTGATTACATGTGTTCTCTCCTGGGCTTTTCCATGTCCACAGACATCTTGGATGTTGGTGTTTCCTATCATCATGTTGTGTGTTCTTGCCCAGTCAATAAGTTTCTCACCTCTTTCATTCCTCTCGCCTAAGCCATAATGACCAACTACTTCCCCAACTCTTTCATTTCCTACTTTTGCATTAAAATCCCATAGAACTATGGTGTTTTCATATGGTTTGTATTCACGAAGTGCCTTATTTAACTCATTGTAGCCATTCAATTTCACTAAAAGGACTCTGTCAGATATTGGGTAAAAAAAGCCTTTCACTGTTCTTGCTCTTTCTGCATCAAGATGATACCTACTCCTCTTTGATGTTCAGTGCCTCCAGAATAGATTATTTTATGTTCACTTAAAAATATGGTGCAGTATTCTTGTATTTCATTCTGGCATTCACCCAATGGTTACTGAAGAAATGAATAGACCTCTTTGTCACCTGCCCTTAAAAGGAATCTAAATGGGTATATTTGCGTTCTGTTGTGGTTTGCAGAAGAACTGTGATATTTGTGCCTTTCAGCTCAACATATGCAACTTCAGGATGGTATTTTTTAGTACTAGGTTGCCATCCCTCTCAATGCTGCTCACACAGCTAGATTGGACTGGTCAGTATGTTTCTAGGAGAACTGCAAAGAAGTGGAGTAGGATCTGGTTAGCTCTGGTTCACTAATCCTGACACAAGCCATCAGTTAGAATAGCTACATCTTTCAGCCTTGATGCTGATGTGCGCCTTCATCCCCCTCTGCAATATGACAACTAACAATATGTTCATAATATACAATGAAATAAAAATAGTGGTGGTTAATATACACAGTGAATCAATGCAATAGGTGTTGAGTGCAATGAGGTCAATTCTTTAACTCTGTAATACTCACAATAACTCCAGAGTATAATAAATCTGGCACAGAAACAAATTCAAAACCCTGAGAAAAAGACAAAAGGGAGAAGAAATCTTACTCAAGTTTATTTGTTTCAAACATACAAGTATAAATGATATTTAAAGCCTAAAAGCAAATTAACAAGAGCCATGCTAATAACATTTATAAAGAAGAAATAGTTTAAATAAATAGCAACAAGTTTGAAAATTGTACCATCTTATTATACTGAAGCACATGTATAACGCACCACTTTACAGGTCTAGGAACAGAATGTTAAATGTAAATATAAGTGTTTACTCTACACTGTTGCCAAATCCACATACTGAGTCATTGTATGATTGTCATTCAAGAGACTTGCCCACACCTACCCACTAATGTTCTTGCTGTTTGACTTGCCAGGAAAGAACGATTCCTTAGGTAACTCAACACAATATGATGATCTTGCGCAGGGGTAGTAACTCGTGGCTGGCCACTCTGAAGTCTATCACGGATACTGCCTGTGGTTCAGTATTGTTCATTCAGACTACAATAGTGCTGTGGTGGCAATTCATCCTTCTGGAAATGGCTCATGAGCTCATTCCAGTCCCAACATACCAATGGCTCGGTAGCGGTCATTTTCAGATAGTTGCGGCATTTAATCCACATGTACTGGGTGTTTTGTCTCAACAGCCTTTTTATTCTGAGTATACAGTCACAGCATGTGCACATGTTCAGGATCATAGCTTTTGGGAATCATGTTATATGAAATCAACACCAATATTAGAGATGGAGAAATTGCAGAGGATACCAGCACTGAGAGAACAGTGGGATACAAAGGTGCTGATATAAGCAGAAAAATATTCATGCACGCCGTGACATCCAATGAAGGACTGATTCCATAATCTTGCATTGGGACGACTTAAGAGAAGCAGTTTTATCCACCAAGTCAAATGAATGTGTAGACAAACACCAGACATACCAAGAGTTGTCAGCTCCCCTACTGCCCATACCAGAACAGACCACTGGACAGGGGAATCCAGATTGACAGTACAAATATAGACAGAAATTAAAGTAATACTTGACAAAGAGGAACAGAATAGTTTACAGTGTAAAATAATCACTCTCTATTTCTTGGATGAAGATTACCCAGATGATTTATGGGTTCGTGTGTACAGATGGATCAGCACAGAATGCAAAAAGGGAGGGGGGGGGAGAGGCAGGGTGCATACATAGAGTACCCAAATAACACTAAAGATATGAATAAGATAGCAATAGAGAAATATTATCACAATTACGATGCAGAAATCCAAACAATAAAGTTGGCAATAGAAAAACTGCTGAACAGTAATGTTGGCTCAGTCTGTAGTGATTTTGATAGATGCATGATCAGCACTTCAGGCACTAAATCCAGAAAATTGCCTATTCTGCAGACCTTATTGACTGAACTCTGCAAGCACCACAGCGTTGCCCTGCAGTGGATCTCATCTCACTGTGGAATACCAGGGAATGAGAGAGCAGATCAGCTGTCAAAGAAGGTGCAACAGGCACACAACAAAATGCACCAGTTACATACCATTAGAAGAAACAGATAATCAGAATCAATCAGAGGACCACAAGCCCCAGATCAGGATGCCTTTCATAATATGAATAGATGGGAACAAGTTATCATTATACGCCTCAGAACAGGACACAATTCGACTACACAGTCACATGTATACAAAATTCAAGATTGGCACCTCATCTACATGTACATGTGGACAGGCGCCCCAGACTGCTGAATACATACTTCAAGACTACTAAATGTAGTAGACTGAAGAAAATCTATTGGCCTATAAATACATAATAGACAAAACTATAAGGGCCACTGCAAGAATTACAAAAGACAGTAAAATTTATATAGGAAATGACATTGCAGATATAGACAACACTTCAGGTGAATGAAAGATAGACTAGGTGTTTCTATTTATGTTTAATAATCTTCCTCCAAACAATAAGAATAGAACTCCACACCTCTACCAATCAGGTGCTGCAAACTATTCACTATTTTGTAGCAATGCCAGCTTGCAAAAATGGCTAAATTGAACTTCACACCTAAAACTATATCATAATTAATAATGATAATAAATAAACTGAAGTTTTCCTCTTTCAATTACTTTATCAGCATATTAGAATTGCTTTCAGTGTTCCTGTGGCAGTTTCAAAGGTGTTTACTGATTATCTGTTGTCCACAATTAATGTTTTCTTAAAAATACATTCACAGCTAGCCTTTCAACATATTATTACTCCCACAGTCCATGACAGTAGTTCCATAAGTTGACAATCTGAGGTCTCAATACATACCATCTGCTGTTGTCACAAATTCTGCATTGTTACACAGAAAACCTCAGCAAACCTGTGTGTTCAATTTGTCGGTATGCAGTATAGCCATTATTCTATTCTAATCTTGTCTTTTTTCATCCTCCATTTTGTGTATCAACAAGGGCCATAGTAGGCCATCAAATCAACTGTATTGTCTACCCTTGCTTATGCATGTGAGAGCTGGCAAACAACTGCAGAAATAGAAAATTAAATTGGATGCATTTGAAAACAAATGCCTCAGGAAAATACTTTGTATACCAACAAGAATGAATTCAAGTTTAGTGTAGAGGTAAGAAAAATAGTCACGCATCCAACAATGTTTAGTTATGCTTGTAGTTATTGCCTTTTGAAGCATTTAAGATCCATCCATTAAGACCCATCCCCCACTGTCATTTATATCTTCGTTTTCCACTGCAGATTTATTCTATGCCACAGTTTATAATTTCTAATGATGTTTAGACATTTGATTTCAAGTATCTAATTAATCCAAGTTAATAAATCTCTACAGTTTTTTTTTAAAATATCCTGTTGATGTTGTCCTTATTTCTGATCCATACTATTTGATTGATCTGACATTTCATATATAGCACACTTTTACCTTCTTTAGCAACCTGTCTATTGTAAAAGCTACCAAAGCCTGCTCCATCCTTGCTAGGGCATCTTCTAAGTAATAAGTTTTGCTCCTGAGGAGAAGGTTAAGTTTCTGGATGAGACAAAAAGCAAAATCAAAATTTATTTGAGTGAAGGTCAAAAAGGGAAATAAATCTGAAGCAATTAATACAAATCAAATTCACCCAGAATTTTAAAAAATATACCTGGCAAGAAAAGTAGTGGAAGATATAGATCACTTTGTTTATTTGAAGCTGTACAGATCAAGAAGATGCCACAAAAGAAATAAATTACAATCAGAACAAAAAATGCATCAATGACTTTCAGAAACCTTGAAGAAATATAGAAATAAAAATTAATAAGTACAAGAACAAAGCTTTGAATTTTAAATCAAATGTATTATCTACCCTTAATTTTATGCATGTAAGAGCTGAAAAACAACTACAGAAATAGAAAATAAATTGTAAGCATTTGAAAACAAATGTCTCAACAAATAAAGGAAAATATTTGTATACCACTGAATGAATTTAAGACTAGTGCTAAAATAAGAGAAATGACAAAGTACAAAAAAATATCAACTATATTCAAGAGAAGAAGGTGGTAATATGTTGGTCATGTGATCAGAAGAGACAACAAGAGAAGAGGTGGCAATATGTTGGTCATGTAATGAGAAAAGACAAGAGAAGGAGGTAGCAATATGTGGTCATGTGATGAGAAAAGACAACAAGAGAAGAAGGTGGTAATATGTTGGTCATGTGATGAAAAGAGACAAGTGAAGAAGGTGGTTATATGTAGCCATGTGATGAGAAGTGACAACAAGATTCTCTTCTCAGAGCAAGTCCTCAAATAGGAACCAGAGGATAAAAAAAAAACAAGTCAGACCTAGAGAAGAACTTAAAAAAAAAAAACACTGAGGCAAAAAGCAACAACAGCATATATCAGCTCCTTCACCGATTGAGCAACTTGCCCAGACCATAGACGTGTGGTGAGATACAATCCGGATCCTGTGCAAGGTCTCACACTTCATAACAAAGATTGTTGGATATAGACTGTCCTGAATATCTCCCTATGTGTTGTCTTCGGTTCAAAAGGGCAATAGGTAATTTTCTAAACTGGTCAAGCGAGTAGGGATCGAAGAGGGAAGACAACCCAGTACTCAAAAATGTCATACTGAAGTCGATTGTGTTGGGCCAAAGGCGCAAATATCACAGTTATACTGTAAACCACAACACAATGCAGACACGCCTACTTAATGTCCTTTTAAGGCGGATGATGATGAAGTACACTCCTTAAATCATCGGTCGAACGCAAGCAAGCAAGTAATCCATACAAACTAGTAATGTGTTATTACATCTCTAGGTTGGTTTTTTTTTAGGCCAGCAGTCTATGGACCTCTGCAATTCAACTATAAATTAATTTTAAATAATTCTTCTTCTGTATTCGCTCTTCAAGAGGGCGTGCATTGTGATGCTAGTTTAAGCATAACCACAATATCTATGACTTTAAGCCCAACATTTCTGTCTTGGCATGAGTACAATTTTTAATGTTTAACAATAACGAATTGCCCGGCAGCGCCCATCTGGCCTACTCATTTAGATCTTTAACTGCCAACAGTTCTTTAATTTTCTCAGGTTTGGACTTTAATTGACTATCATCATCATCATTGAGTGCCGTCTCCACAGTGAAGGTTAGTTACCATGGAGCACCATTTTACTCTGTCTCATGCTTTGACTTGTCCATCTTTTGATGTTACTTGTCCAAGTTAGTCTTGGTCTGCCTCTGCCTACCTTGTATTTTCCCTTCCAAGATTACTTTTAGTAGGCTGTTGTCTTTTAACATGCCCCAAAAATCTAATTTGTCTTGTTTGAATTGTGTTTGGCAGTTCTCTTCTCATTTTTAGTTGTTTTAAGACTTCATCATTTGTTTTCTTTTCCTTCCATCCAATTTTCATATTTTCTATAAATCCACATTTCAAAGACTTCAATTTTCTGTTCTGTTTTCTTGTCTAATGTCCATGTTTCTGCACAATACAAGAATGTTGAGAAGATATAACGCTTTACTATTCTTAGTTTTAGTCCTGGTGTTATTTGTTTTGATGTTAGTATATTTTTCATGGCATTAAAATTACTTTTTGCCATTCCTTTTCATTTGTTTATTCCAGTTTTACACCATCACTGGCTATAGTGTGTCCAACTTAGTTGTAGCTCTGAACTGTCTTCAGGTATACTTCCTCCACTTTGAATCCACTTGTGGGTTTCAGATACTGAAAAACTTCAGTACATGCCTTTCTTCATTAGACTACTTCATGTGTTAAAATAGATAAACATGATACATTTTATAAATCACAGGAAAAGAAAAGGGATACTAAAAATGGAAATATAAGTAAACTGTTGATATGTGAAAATGTGAAGGAATAGATATATTTTTTTTTTAATAATAAAAAATGATCAGCCACAGATAATTTTTAATTAAAAATATTGTAACTCGGCTACTTGTGCTGCTACTAATTTTTATTGAAATTTACACAAACATATCCAATATAGAGTTAATTTGATGCATTTATGTCCTATCTATCTATCTATTGACCTTGCAAGTCATAGCCGGCCCATAGGGCGTAGACCAAGATATTCCTTCTCTTATCTAAATTTTGTTCTAGCAGTTTTCAATTCTTTTAAAGATATTTATTAAATCTCGCCATTTGTCTCTGTTCTGTGCAAGCAGCTCTATCTCAATGAAGGAGCTGATTCCTGCTGCTCATGCCTCTTCATCAATGTTCTTCACAGTGTCTCTCTGGGTCTTCCTCTTACCTGTTGTTTCCCACATGAGGGCCTGCTTTGCGGTTTTTGTAAAAAAGATTTTGTTAATGAAACGTAGACCTGATACAGTATGCTTATCAGAAAAGTACTGGATAATATAAAACCCAAATCTCCACTCTATGAAACAAAAATTCGAAAGTGCCTATCAGTTCTGATATATTGGATAAGTCAGTAAGGCTTTGTTAGTGATCTGATACAGTGGATAATGGTCAAGTGAGAGTTGTAGTATAAAGAATGCATATGGGACATCCTTTTTGCTATCTGAGATGGCTAGACATGAGATCTTACTACCCAGAAAACCAGGGTGGGTAAAAGCCATGAAGCAACCACAGATAGGAATTTAAAAATTCCCATCACCTGTGACAGGAATACAAAAAATTTCCATCGCCTGTGACAGGAATGCAAAAAATGTCCACCGCCTGTGACAGGAATACAAAACATTCCCACCGCCTGTGACAGGAATACAAAAAATTCCCACCACCTGTGACAGGAATAAAAAAAATTCCCACCACATGTGACAGGAATACAAAAAATTCCCATCACCTATGATAGGAATACAAAAATATTTCCATCACCATCACCTGTGATAGAAATACAAAAAAATTCCCATTGCCTGTGATAGAAATACAAAAAATTCCCACCACCTGTGATAGAAATACAAAAAATTCCCATTGCCTGTGATAGAAATACAAAAATTCCCACCACATGTGACAGGAATACAAAAAATTCCCATCACCTATGATAGGAATACAAAAATATTTCCATCGTCTGTGACAGAAATACAAAAAATTCTCATTCCCTGTGACAGGAATATAAAAAATTCCCACCACTTGTGACAGGATGACAGGCATACAAAAGATCCCACCACCTGTGACAGAATACAAAAAAATCCCACCATGTTTGACGGGAATACACAAAATTCCCACCATGTGTGACAGGAATACACAAAATTCCACATGTATGACAGGAATACACAAAATTCCTACCATCTGTGACAGGAATACACAAAATTTCCACCATGTGTGACAGGAATACACAAAATTCCCACCATGTGTGACAGGAATACACAAAATTCCCACCATCTGAGAGGAATCTAACTCAGAACCTTCCTATCCAGGCCGACATATTACCTCTAGATCACCCCATCATCTCCCCTCACCACCCTAAATGAAAGTGTTTGTGAATTGTGCTCAATACAGAGTGTTTCCATTTATCAGGTCTTGAGGAAGAAATCCTTTTTGAAATAATCAAGAAGTAGACATTCAAAAAGACAATGTTCAACAGCTTTATGAGGATAGGTAGAAAGCTGATACCATGGAGTAAAGAATAATATTTCAAAAAACATTTATTCAAATCTAATCAATGGCAAGTCAACACAGTAAAAGTAAAGAGGGGTTAAGGCAAAGAAATGCAAATGAATGCACAAAAATGTGACGCTGCAGTAAAGCTGAATGTGAGGAACAATAAAAAAAAAAAGAAAAAAATGGTATGTTAGAAGCTTTACATGATTAGTGGACGACACAGATTAAACGACATTTCGGACCAATAGGTCTTCAGCAGGAACAAACAAAAAACACACACACTGATATGTAAGTAAAACTAATAACGAAACATCCAAAACAAAAATAATCGAAATATGTTAAAGAAAATAAAAATGTCTATTCTGTATGTCAGGCCGAGGTCAAAATGAAAAAAGTAAAGAGCTGTCACCAAGTGGTGTATAGGGAATATGTGTTAGTGACCATAATTTTTAAACCTTCGGCACATGATTTTGGGGTAATGTGGTAGGTATTACACCCGGCCGCTTTACTCTTCCTGAATAAATTCATGTGCCCATTTAAGCCAGGGTGAACCCGGAAGCCGTCGATCAGGATCGAACCTGACCTCTATCCTTAAGTCAACATAGAAGATTTCTATAAACATACTAGATAATTGCATTAAAAAA
>JAVIAB010000124.1:32440735-32735735 GCA_032433765.1 Megaustenia siamemsis
CGGGGGTACTCTACTTTCACTTTTATTAAACATTAATATCAAAGATAAAGAAATAAAACAAGTAGAGGAATTCAAGTATTTGGGCACAATGTTCACAGAAGATGGAAAACTAGACAGAGAAATTGACATGGGAATACAAAAAGCAAATGCTGTCACATGCCAGCTTTCACCATTGCTAAGACATCCAAACATTTCTATGGCAGCTAAACAACAAATGATAAATAGCATTTTCATACCAGCTTTGTGCTATGAAAGTCAAACATGGACCCTTTCTAAATCACATTTAAGAAAGATCAATACATGTGAGATGCGATGCTTGAGAAAAGTAACAAACAACACAAGAAGAGATATAATACCAAATGAAACAATAAGAAAAATGGTAAGAACAAAACTCTGCCAAGAATATATAGAACAACAACAACTTAAATGGTTTGGCCACCTGGTCAGAATGAATCTGCACCAATCACCATCAAGGGCATTCTTTTCGAAAATGCATAAGAAAAAGACCAAGAGGAAGACCCAGAAGAAGATGGATAGATGAAGTGACAGAGACATGTAACAAAGAAAAATCACTAATTCAGGCAGTTCGAGCAGCGCAAGAACGACAAACAATATAAACCACGACACATTTTAGGTATCAGTTAAAAGAGAAAAGAAGAAAGAAAGAAGATTGATTATATACCTAAAATATATCGAGAAAATGTAAGTTTGATTGGAGGCGAAGGTGCGCCTCACAGCATCAGATTTGGAAGTTGTCAGCGATCCACAGCTGATGGCTTGCGTCAGGATCGGTAAACCAGAACCATCCAGACCCTGCTCCACTCTCCGTGGTGCCGCCAGTAACAGACTAACCTGTCTAGTCTGGCCAAGCGAGTAGGGATAGAAGAAGGAAGACAACCCGGTACTAAAAATTGTTGTGCTGAAGTCGGATGTGTGGGCCGAAAGACGCAAATATCACAGTTATACTGCAAACCACAACACAACTCAGACACGCACACTTAACGTCATTTTAAGGACGGATGACGAAGAGGCGTACTCCTTTAGTCATCGGCCGAACGCAAGAAAACATAAGTTTGATTTGCGATGTCATATATTTCATTTGTCTTTGGGAAGAGGAAGTTCTAACGCTGCTTGATTTATGAAAAATGATCTTTATTATTGTGTAGCTGTAAATAGACGTCTCCATCAGTTTAGAATGGTTTCCCCATGCCCTTACAGCAAAGAAAAAAATGCCAATACTACTCAGTTAATCTTGGCTTCGGATTTATCCATTTACCCTGTCACCGACAGACCACACGAAATCTGTGTGCTTAATTTAAAATATTAAATTTTCTATTAAAGTTTAGTATGTAATCAAGTAAGGAACAGACAAATAATTGCATTGCTTCGGTAAAGCTGTGGTAGAGTTTACTTGATTTCGTTGTTCCTTTATATTATTCTTGTTTTCTGAAGAAGGCCGTGTGTAGGCCGAAACGTCAGTATTTTGTTGTGTCCCTATTTTTTTGTAAAGCTGTCACCATACCTTGTAGGAGTTTATGTTACATCCCTCTACTATATAGCTCTTGTACCCAAGTAACCTGCAGTATCGTCGCATTGTAATAAAAGAAAATCTTGAAGTATTGAGAGGAGATCATTATGTCATAACTCTAAACAAATATCACGTGACAAATCATAACAGAGCAACTGATCATTGTTTATTAAGCCAAATCAGTTCCTAGAACGCCCATCATATGTGTCGTCTTCTGCAATGAAATGAAAAATGAATAAAGTTTACTTTATTGACAGCTTCATCATCATGTGCTATACCGGTTGGCGTAGGCGATCATGTCCCTCCACAATCTTCTATCTACAGTGCAGCGTATCAGTTCTGCTGTTGACTGTTTTCCATGCCATGACACCAAGCTATCCAGTATTTTCTCTCTTTGTCGTCCGCGATCTCTCTTTCCTTTTATTTTGCCAGTTGTAACCAAGTATTCCAACTTTCCTCTTCTCATGATGTGCCCGAAAAATGTTGAATGCTTCTTTCTGATGTTTTTTAAGAGCTCCCTTTTTTCAAAAGTGATCTTGAGTCAATGTTGACGAATTTAGAAATAATAAACACCAGAGATAACTATCAAGGAGTTTGTTTGACAAGAAAGTTACCGTCAAGAACAATTAAAAATGAATGCCGAAGCATTCCATAGCTGTTGGAAAGGGCCGAGCACTTATAATTGAGTTATGGTTATGGAAGGTCCCGGTATCACTACAGACAAATTAAAATCCATAATTGCTCAACCGCCCGTGCCAGTGGAATCATCAGAATTAACATTTCATCTCCCAAACAAAGAAAGGTAGCTAAAGTCCCCATCATAGCAGTCTCAGCACAGGTCACAAGACAGAATGCGAAACCGCACAGTAAGTGAACACAGCCATCTGTTACCGGTCATACGATATCATCATTCATCGTAAGCAATCGGAATATCGAAACACGATCAAAACGGATTATATTTGAGCGCAATATGTTATTTTACCTGTGCCTGAACAGAAATGGACACTACAACGCAATCTTCGTCCTAACGTTGCGCTACTAATGTCAGACTAGGACTCTAGACTGGAGAAGAATAAGAAAAATAACTACTACCGAGATGAAATGTGTTATACATATGACATTTAAAAAAAAACCCGAGAGATTATATCACAGATAATGAACTGAGAAAGAAGTTAGGAGTAATTCCCTTTATATAATACATACAGAAAAAACACATAAAACGATGAATGGCCACGTCATAAGACAAAAAGACCACAACACAGCGAGCCTAGACACAAGGTCGCGAGAACACATGACTCAAGGGTCGACCACGAAAAATGGATTAATAGAATATTAGGGAACATAACATTAGCATAGACTAACAGAAAAACATAAGACCTCAAATTATATCTACCATTTACTCTGAAAAACAAATGAGGAAGGAAAGAAGGAGAAGAGGAAGATAGAAAATGGTTAGTTCGTTCGTATACTTTGCAGGTGAGTAATCAAAGCACCAGACAGCAACAGAGCTGGAAGCTATCAGCTACCCATAGCTGATGGCTTGCGGCAGGATCGGTGAACCGGAACCATCCAAACCCCACTCCACCTCTTCGTGGTGCCTCTAGAAACAGACTAATCAGTCTAGTCTTACCAAGCGAGTATGGATAGAACAGGGAAGGCAACTCGGTACTAAAAAATCCGTGCTGAAGTCGAATGTGCTGGGCGGAAAGGCGCAACTATAACATTTCTACTGCACATCACAACGCATCTACGCCCACTTAACGTCCTTGTATGGGAGGCTTAGGAAGAGGTCTATCCATTCCTGTAGCAGTGTTTAGGTGAACGCCAGAAAGAAAGACAAAAATACCTAAAGAAACAGCAGATAAAATGGTTTGGTTGGGTGATAAGACAAAAATACCAAAACACAATACGATCCTAGAAAACAAAGAAGAAGATAGAAAAACGGTTAGTACGCTCGTATTTTGTTCATGTGAGCGCGATTTCCATAGGAAAATATAGCAAATTTTATTATGAGCGACATGAGTATTGTGAAGAAACATACAATGGAATTGTTGGCAGCGCATGTTATCTAAACTGGCAATGATCATTCAGCAAGGGCAATTCAGTGATTCACTGAAATGTGAAAGGAAAGAAAGGAGAGGTAGACAGAGCGGGAAGCTAATATTAAAGAATGGACAGGCCCAAAGAATAACTGAAAAAAAGATATATATATATATATATATATATATATATATATATATATATATATGGAAAAGGTTGACGAAGTCTGTCAGTTGTAGCAGTAATGTCCCTAACGACCTCACAGGGATATCATGGAATGGAGAATAAGATATGACTTCCGGTTCACTGTGCCTTCATTTCTAACCACCATGCAAACAACGATCTCCTCTACAAATAGGAAGAGAAGAGGAACATATGTCTGACATGTGCTGAGGGGAGACAGGAGAATTACAAAACAGGTTCTTCTATGGGAAACAGTAGGATGACCACGAGTAGCATGATAATGGAGGTGATGGCAGTGACCAAGGCATTCAAATGGTTAGAGTCACAAGACTACACCCACGCATGTATACTGAGTGATTCGATGTGCATGATAAAAAAAGTGGAGGCGGGCTCTGTACGTATGCAATGGGTAGAGTCGTTGCAGAAATCCAAAATACGTAAGGTCACCTTTGTCTATGTCCCTGGACATGCGGGAGTACGGGGAAATGAAAGAGCAGACAGGTTGACTAGCTGCGCTGTCGTTGAGGACGGGCAACCAATGGATCGGGCGGGCATCATCAAAGCCCTCCGAGATGTGGGAAGAGCACAGGACTTCGACAAACACAAATCAACGTCACTTCTTCGGATGATGGAAATGGGAGTTAAGATGGGCACAGCCAGAAATGATAAACTTAGTGGCCGTGTAAAAAGACTAATTAACCAACACAGAACTGGAGTCGTCAGTCGCTGGACACTGAGGGAATTGCTGAGGAGGGTATCTGAGCACCTATGGACATGTTCGGAGTACAATGATGATGACCCGATAATAACTCAATGACTCGGATACAGAAAAAGCGGAAGACATAGAGAGACACTAAAAAGAACTTTTATAAGTGAGCAAAGTTGGCAGACACAGAGTCATTAGATTAGATCGAACATCTTCCCAAGAATACAGATGGATAGCGAAAAAACACAACATGCCCTGTGCGAAATCTAACTGCGCGGGAATGATTAAGAATATATATATAATATATTAATTTTTTTCCCCTCTGTAAACTTCACATTGACAATGGTCAACGCTCCAAAGCAACGCCGCACATTTTACAAAGGCAAGAAGTGGTAAAAGCACACACTGTTTTCCAAGTCACACACTAAACAAGGCTGGAAAAAGTTTCTTTGTATGCCCATGGTAAAAGACGTTACGATAGAAAACAGATTGGTTATGGTGGTCAGTCTAAGCCTTGTCTTCAGAAAGAAGGCAAAGACAAGAACAATGGTGCTACCTATGGAATATAACAGAATGCAAGTACAGAAAACAGGCGCCCATCAAGCTATGCAAACACTTTGAGTTGGGAGGTGATAAGAAGAGAAAGGGTCAGATGATTATCTTCTAGGCTGCATAATGAAAACATGAATTAAAGTACACCATACGGATGAACAGTAAATAAACCGCGTGTTACAATAAGTTACATAATTAAAAAACAAATATGAATCTGTGTCGCGTAATTTTTCTTTTGGAAGGTAAGGCGGCCTTGTCTGACGCCGACCACATCATTCATAAATATGCCTTGGTCATTAGAAAAATGAGTGCATTAGCACCATATAATTTGACTCATCAAATGAGACATACATTATCAATTTTACCAATTAATAATTAAAGCAAACGTTCGGCCCATTTTGTTTTTATACGGAAAACTGCGATTTGGAAAGTAACGGGAGAGGGGACCAAAGAAATAGGAAAGTGAAAAAAAAGCAGGATGGCTGACAAGGTAGGATCTATTCATTATTCAGTAAAATCTAGATAGATACCTTAGTCATAAATTACTCCCCTACCCCCTTTCTAAGCGCTTTTCATTGAAATATAATATTTGTTTAAAAAAAAGTAAAGTAAGTTAAAAGTAAAACTAAGACACCTGTACGTACAGTGTACACTGTACAGCAGCACACGTCAACAGTCAACACAAACACGACGTGACTTCAATCTCAGTTATGAGTTATCAGTTGTTCACATCAATCACTATATATCAATCAAAGTTTCAAAGAAGTTCCACAGTCTACTGACTCTACTAGTCTACTACTGAAGTGAAACTGACAAACTCAAACTAACTACAATGTACAATGTGACACATCACAATACATATCTCATATCATTATGTATAATTATAATAATATTAATAATAATTATAATATACACTATACACTTATGACTATAATACAGAGTATGTCACATAATATGTGAAGTATGCTTGATATACACTAACACTAAGGCAACGAGTGTAGTATGAAGTATGGCTCCTTCACACTGGCAATCCGCAGGGGAAACGGAAGAAAAGGACTAAGTAATTTTAATTTAGTCAAAAATTTAGTGTTACTATAATAAATATAAAATATATAATATATAATATAATATAATGTATATCATTTACTTTTGTCATTTGGAATCATAAATAATCATTGATTTTATATTGAAATGCAGAATTCTGAGAAATAACAATACAGTGAATAAATAATACAGTGAGTTGAGTGAGTTACTTTTACTAAGTGAAAGAGACATCATGATCATATATAATGAATTGTTAGACTCCAGTAGACTGACACTAAAAATCTAAAACTAAATAAGCCTAATATTAAGGTCGGGGCACGGTAAAAAAACAACAACCTAACCTAGGTCTAATTTACTATTTTAGAGAGGACTTGATTTTGTGCACGACATAGACAAAAATGATATAATTATCAGTGTAGCAAACAAATGAACATTATCATGATGAGATGCAAGAAAAAAATAAATGTCAAATGTTCTGTAATTTAGTCATTTTTTAGTGTAACCAATGGTTAGCAAAATGGGACTTGAGATCAATCAAGAAAATTTGAAAGTGATTAAAAATCAAATCTAACCAGAAGAAAAAATATAACTGGAAAGAAGGGGAAAAAAATATGGAGTAAAGTAGAAGTAGATTATTTTCTCATGTATTTTGGAAGTTACAAAGATCAAGGAGACACAAGTGAAAGTAATTAAAGTCATAAATTATTATACCAAATATCTGATTTATTATTCTGAATAGCAACAACTGCAGTGACTTTAAAAATCTTGATAAATACAGAAATCAAAATTACTAAGCATAAAAACAAAACACAGAATATAAAGATTTAAAAAAATTAAATGTATTATCCACCCTTATTAAAAATAATATACACATGGTATAAGTGGAACGATAACAACTGTAAAAGTCAAATAGATTTCATCCTAGCGAGAACACAAAGGAAGAGGAAAATCAGAGACAGCAGAGCGGTACCTAACATCACAAATGACACAGACCATAAAATGGTGCTAATAACCGTCCAGAAAGCAAAACAAGACAACAAGAACCAATTGAAAACAAGAAAACAATCCGAAAGGACAATAAAATTAAGTCATTAACAACAGGCTAAATGATTTAGTTGGGCTTGTAAGATTTAAGTAACACAATCTGATCACCACCATAACTGACTTCTACACACACTACAGCGGATCCCCCAGACAGTCTTAATATTACAAATAACAGAAAGAGGAAAAAAAGAAAGGTTGATCTGGCAGACAATGAAGTAAGGAAATAGCAGACAAGATGAGTACAATGCAGGAGATACACTACAGACTGCATTGACCCAAATATTGCATTTAGTTTCTTTCCGAGTCCACTGTAAGACAACAGAAGCAGAGACGAGTTACATAACATAATGAATCATCACTGTGCTTATTAATTAAAGAAATTTTTTTTTTCAACTTCTTTATTTTCATGTTTTTTTTTTAACGATGGCAGAAGCCAGCTCTGACAGCCTCACTCATGACCAGTTAGATTTGACAGTCTCACTCATGACTGATTTGATCTGACACCATCCGTCACTATAAATGAGTATATGTTTTACTATAAAATGGCGTTTGATGTGTTCAATTCTTACCAGTAGAGTATCTCTAATTTTACTCCTCTGATGTGACTGCACTGTGAAGTAGTAGAACAGCCTGTGTGCCCAAAGCCTTAGGAAGAGCTATGCTGGTGGTAGCAACTCTACTGTCTAGCGTGGCCAAGTGAGTAGGGGTTGAAGAGGGAAGACAACCCAGTACTCAAAAATGTTGTGCTGAAGTCGGATGTGTTGGGCCGAAAGGCACATATATCACAGTTATACTGCAAATCACAACACAATGCATACATGCCCACTTTACATCCTTTTAAGGGCGGATGATGAAGTGGTGTAATCCTTTAGTCATCGGGCGAACGCAAGCATGCAACAAAATGAAGAAGGTAACTTTTTAACTAAAATAAAAGTTTTAATTTGGTCTCGAGAAAAACAATTGCTAGAATCAATGATTGCTTCTGAGAAAGTGTGAAAGACTCTCAAAGGATGAGTAACACATTTTAAAATTATTGTTTTTTATTATCTCACTAGGTTGTTCTCTATAGCTACTTTAGAAGCTCAGCTTCTTGGCGAGTCAGAATAGGTAAGTCTATATATATATATATATATATATATTAATACATATTAAACAATTCTTTTAATCAGTGTAACATAAATTAGCTTCATACTTGTTGCAAACCATTTTTAGTATTAATTGTAGCACAATGGATGGTTGAGCTCAAGGTCCTCTAATTGAGACCCATTTATCCCAACAAAGTCTGTGCAACCTGTACATTTCTACATTATGAATTAAGTGGTAGTTCCAAACAACAAGGAAGATAAATACATCCTGTTTCAACTGTGTTTCAATTTTGAACCATTCACTCAGTCCTTTCTCTGTGTGAACTACACAAGAGTAGGCATCATACAAATCTTTAATGATGTTAATGATTTTTGTGATAATACAGGTTTTCTCATAATTATGGTTATGGTTATAGGCTGTCTCATGATATTTCACAAGAAGTTCTAGAAATATTGTTGAAAGGGATTAAATAGAGTTGCAAATCCAATTTTTAGAAATAAAGAGATGTTGTTTGTGTTGAGTCAAAAAGTGCATAACTGTACACTGCAAACTAATATGTAACATTCTTTTCAAGACAAACCATGAAGATAAGAAAAAAGCTATAAAATTGGGATTGCCAACAGAATTTCATGATGAAATATACAAAAAGTAGTTATCAGAGTTGAATTGACAGCTAACGATCCAGTACTGTCCCAAACAATGCCAAAAACTCGTATGCCCATCCAGTGTGACTCCCCACAGGAAATGTAAAATGCCAGAACTTAAGGGAGACATAATAGAAATTGTGAAAAAAGGCACCCAAACGCATATAGCAGAAAAATACATAAATGACAACTACCCACAGGACTCCTGGTCTCACATATACATGGATGGCTCTGCTACAAACACAACCAGAAATGGAGGAGGAGGAGAAGGTGTGCTCTTGAGGTTGAATAACCAGGAAGAGATCACCAAATCTATAGCTACTGGGAAATTCTATAAGGCAGAAGAAACTGAGGCCCTCAAAGAGACTGCAAAAACTGGCTATTCAACACAGAAATAACGTGCACAGGAAATGGGTGATACTGACCAACATACTGTCAGTCCTAAAGGCACTAAAACCCAAAGAAACAGCAAGCTAGATGACTTGACCATTGTGCAATAACTTCCAGAGAGTGGTCATCCAGTGGATACCATCACACTGTATATACAATGAAGCAAATGTGCAAGACTAGCTAAGGAGGAAAGGGAGATTACCACAAGAGAACCATCTGGTCAGCTGATGAAGCCAAATCCATCATCAAAGGCTAGCATCATGAAAAATGGAAACAAGAACACCCAAAGTATAACAAGAGGGACAGATACGTCCAACTGTCAAGGAGCGATCACATCATCATATTTTGCCTATGCACTGGCCACAACAGAATGAGATGCCACATGTTCACTAAACTCAAATAGAAAGTACCAGCCAATACCATTGTATCCTGGATGACATGACAACAAAACACGTTCTATAGTATTGCCTCCAGTACACAGGCCTGAGGAAGTAATGCAGCCCATGCCTACCTCCCTCGAAAAGAAACTTTACGAGGCAACCGAATCACTGAAACAGACAGCAGCCTACATAAGAGAGTCCGGAATCCTAGTCTGAATGAGCCATGATCGTAGAAGAAGAATATCAAAGTGAACTTCAGTGTGAAAGTTGTATTATGTGTCTAAATGGTAATGAGTCACATCTTCATCATCATCGAGTGCCTTCTCCTCAACGAAGGTTGGCTACCATGGATCGCCATTCTTCTCTGTTTCTTGCTTTGATGGTGCAGGCTGTCATAGATTGACTTGTCCATCTTTTGATGTTACTCGTCCATGTTAGTCTTGGTCTGCCTCTGCCTCTTTTACCTTGTATTTTCCCTACCAATATTACTTTTAGTAGGCTGTTGTGTCTTTTAACATGCCCCAAAAATTTTATTTGTCTTGTCTTAATTGTATTTAGTAGTTCTTTTTTATTTTCAGTTGTTTTAAAACTTCATCGTTTGTTTTCTTTTCTTTCCATCCAATACGACCTATTCTTCTATAAATCCACATTTCAAAGGCTTCAATTTTCTGTTCTGTTTTCTTGTCTAATGTCCATGTTTCTGCACTATACAGGAATATTGAGATGTAACATTTTGCCATTCTCATTTGTTTTGTTGTTAGTATATTTTTCATTGCATTAAAATTACTTTTTGCCATACCTATTCTTTTGTTTATTTCAATTTTACATTATCCATCATTGGTTATAGAATGTCCCAGGTAGTTGTAGCTCTGGACTGTCTCCAGATGTATTCCCTCAACTGTGATATTTAATTGTAGGTCTTGAGATTTTCTTTGTTTATGATCATAGTTTTAGTCTTTTTGATATTCATATCTAGTCCATATTTTTTGCTTGTTATGTTTACCACATTAAGCAATTGTTGTAGGTCTTTAGGATTTTCTGCTAGTAGAACAGTATCATCAGCATATCTTAGGTTATTGATTATCTTTCCATTAATGTTTAGAGTCACATCTTAGCTGTTTTATATCATATTTTTTGTATATTGATTATTCTTGCAGAACTAAGACTTTACATTATTTGGAGGTAATTCAACAAATTGGAATCTTGTATTTATTTATTTTTTTAGCTCTGGCAATAAAAGGCATCCAGTATGAATATAAAAGTGTCAATCTGTTGAATCTCCCTGGTCAAGGAGAGCAGGTTAGAATCTGTTTTTTAATCATCATAGCCTGGTATTTCTAGATCCTCTGCCTTGCATTCAATTCATTTTTTATAATAGTGTCTTGTTTTTTTTTTTTCACAAGTGTGATGGACATTCCATTTAACAATATTTATATAATAATATAATACATCGTATTATCACATTTCATTCTTTATATTGTCTTGTTTTGTTTTTTTTACATTGTCTTTTCTTTGCAAGTTTTTTTGACAAAAAGTCTGTTATATTAAGTTGTAATGAATAAAAATATATGTCTCTCTGACGAGAGAGATTGCAAGGATTGTTTTTATTTAATCACTTGTTAGAGAACAAATGTAATGAGAAACTCTGCGGAATCTTCCACACCACCAGTGATATAGTTGGATGTTAGTGTGGCTAAATGGTTAGTGAACTGACTACGCAAAGTAAATGTACACTGTTTATATCTGAGCATGGACAGCCTTAAACTTTATACACCTGTAAATGGGTTCCTGACATGGTGAGTTGTGGTTTCAGCTGGAGCTAGAGAAAATGTGCTGTGTCATTGTTACTTTCCAAAATATATTTACTTTAAGAGAACTAGCAGAGTCATTTTATGCATTTATCATTGTTTTGATTTCCTTATCACTGAAGATTATTTGAAAGTTTTCTAGAACATAACTTTTTTCTTGCTTAGAAATTCTATCAACAAATATTTATATTTGTTAAAAAAAAAAGCTTTGAATCTGAGAAATAGTGAGTGTAGTGTAGTTTACAAATTAAGTAAATTTGGTTGATTACTGAACCATCAGTTTATGGGCCTCTGACCATGAATGAATTGTAATGGTATTTGCATGTGTTTGTGTGTTGTTTTGTTCCATATTGTTCCATGTTTTGGGCCATGGAGGAAGTAGTACTTTCTAATATCATCAATAACTTCTTGATCTTTCCAGTGCCATTATATGGCACATAGGACTCATAGAGTCTCCTGCCAATTGTCTCTATTCTGGGTGAGCTGTTCGATTATAGTCTATGCCTGCCAAACTTGGCTCTTTTGTTAGAATTCTTTACAGTGCTTCTTGAGGTTATCCTCTGACCTGATATTTTCCATATGACAGCCTGTTTAGAAATTCTCTGTTTGTTTCTTCTAAATATATGCCTGACGTATGTCCATCTATTCTTAGTAGTAGACTCATCTAGTACTGGACATCCAAAAAGATGATGCTCAACATTTCACAAGTGGAATAAGCTTAGTAAATAAAGTAAGGAGGATTGGGTTGTCTAGAGGTACAACATTGGCCTTACGACAGGAAGGACCCAGGTTCAAAGCCCACCAGAGGCGGGGGTGATTTTTAAAAAATAGAATAAAATCATCTGTGGTTTCTTTATGGCATTACCCTTCCCTGATCTCTTGGATAGTGAGATCTGATGTCTAGCCCTCTTGGATAACGGCAATAAACAGGAGTTCCCATGTGCACTCGTGTACATTAAAGATCTCTTGGCACTTAAAATAAAAAAGAGTAGGCCATAAATATGGCCACAGCCAACGCAAAATTGTCAGCATAAAACCTACCCACACCATGAATCCCAGGCCATGCTATGGAGTTAATGCATGTGGGCCAGGATTCTCCTTGGATTTTCTTAAGAATTATTTAAGGGGATATCGGAGCACCTATGGATTCATCCAGTGTACAGTGATGATGATCCTAACAACAAATAAACAAACAATAAATAAAGTAAGGGTTCCTTCCACACTTGAAGGTATGTGAGGTGTATGGTATTCTTTATAGTTATAGTTAGTTGAAGGCCCCGGTATCACTGTAAACGAGTTAAAATCTATAATTGCTCAACTGCCCATGCCAGTGGAATAATCCAAATTAACATCTCATCTCATTGAAGAATCCAAACAAAGAAAGGCAGCTGCTGAAAAAAGTTTTCCCCCCACAAAATTCTTTGGTTCTTACTAACCAAGTTTGGAATTGGTAGCAGAATTGCTGAGAGAAAGACTGTCTTTGTATTGTTTTCTATATATGTATATGGCCTTTGGCGTCTTGACAGATGGTTAGTAGTAAGCAATCATGATAAGTCAGTAGTTTGGTAAAGCAATAGTGTCTCATACTGGGTGCTGCTTTACTGAACATCTTCTCTCGTGGCTGAATTTGCCAATCCTGGATAGACAGATCCATCCACAGAATGAGTAAGGTGTATATGTGGTACCTGGTCTTGTCTCTCTTCTATTGCGCCTTTTGTCTTCTGAATTTGATATCAGCACTGTCTCAAAATTGCTGTGCCATTTTTTATTTTTACTCTCCATGTGCTATGATCCACAGCCACATTTTCCCAGTTTCTTTCATATTATAGAAATTTCCCTCAAGGAAGCCCTACAAACATCCTATATCTCAGCACTGGTCTGCCCTTTGGTCTCTTTCTGTTCTTAAGTTCTCCATACAATATTTTTTTGGGAATACGCTTGTTTGCATTCTTCTTACATGGCCCAGCCACCTTAGACTATGAATCCTAAGTGTTGCCATGATCGATGGGAGTTTGGCTCATTGTAAGACATTAGAGTTAGTTACTTTGTCCTGCCATTTGATGTTCATAATCTTGTGAAGGCAACGTACATGAAAGCTGTTTAACCTTTCCTCCTGCCCTGCATAGGTAGTCCAAGTTTCTGATCCACATAGAAGTGTACTAGGCACACAACTTTGGTAAATTTGAATCTTAGTCCTGAGTGTTAATTTGGTTTTGGCCCATGTTGTCTTTAAGTTTGCCAAATGTGAAAGTTGCCTTTCTGATTCGGGAATTTATTTCTTCTTCAAGAGAGACATTGGTTGTGACCATAGAACCGAGATAGGTGAACTTTCTCAGAGGTTCAAGGGGTGTGTTATTTATTGATATATTTAATGATGATGTTATTTTATATATATATATATATATATATATATATATATATATATATATATATATATATTATATATATATAATATATATATATATATATATATATATATATATATATATATATATATATAGCTGTGGGGCTGGCTACACCTTGCTGGAGCACCACAGTTTTCTGGATACTTATTGATAAGGAGAATAATTCACACAATCTAGCTAGATTGTCGACCATTGATTGTCGACGGATTCATCGTGAGCAACCAGTGCTGCGTCATCAGCGAATAGGAGCTCCTTGATTAGGGTCTCAGTTGTTTTAATTTTGATCTCAAACGTGCAAGAATGAATAAGGAGCCGTCAGATCTTATGCAGATGTCTCCAGAGACGGTTCAAACGCATTGTGTAGAAAGACAGCAAAAATATGCTGAATAGAGTAGGGGCAAGGACACATCCTTGTCTGACGCCACAGTTTGTCTCAAAAATACATGCTGGGAAGATCTACTGTCAAACTGGATGATAGCAGACATATTGTTTTGAAACGACTTGATCAGCATAAGTATCTTATATATATATATATAAGATACTTACCTAGTTATAGGTGGGACATTATTTCCACATAAAAATATCCACAAAACAACATGGATATCTCCTGATGATAGAACATCAAATCAAATTGACCACCTATGTATTAAACAACAATTCAGATCATCATTAATAGATGTAAGAGCATACAGAGGTGCTGATGTTAATAGTGACCACAACCTGTGCATTGGGAAAATAAGATTAAAATTTAGAAACCAACAGAAGAGGTCAATTACACATAAAATTGATAGTCATAAACTGAAAGATGAAGCAATAAAGGAAAGTTTAACATAGAGCTAAGTAATTGTTATTCAGCACTGGTGAAATAGACTTAGATATCAATGAAATGTGGGACTCACAGAGCAAAATACTAATGACAGCAGCAGAAGCAAGTGCTGGACTGAAGAAAATGGAAAAACGAGCTTGGATCTCAGACACCACATGGAAATACATCAAAGAAAGAAGAGAAGCGAAGAGAGCCATGACTAATGTAAAGACAGATCTTGGAAAGGTTCTGGCAAAAGCAACATACAAAGAATTAGACAACAAAGTGAAAAGTTCGGCAAGAAGAGATACAAGAGCTTATATAGACAACTTGGCAGAGAAAGCAGAGACAGCTGCAATTACAGGAGACAGCAGAACTCTTTATACTGTACAAAAGATGCTGACAAACACCTATACATCCAGTGGAACACCAATTCTAGACAAATCTGGATTAATGCTAACAACAAGCGCAGACATAAAAGCCCGTTGGGCGGAACACTTCAAAGAAATTCTTAACCGTCCACTACCTCACAGTTTAATAGATTTTGAAACTGAAACACCAGCAGCAGAATTAGATGTAAATTTAGATGACTTCACCTTGAGTGAAATAGAAACCACCTTAAAGCTAATGACCAATAACAAGGCTGCTGGAGAGGATAAGTTAACAGCTGAGATCCTCAAGGCAATTGATAGCCATAATTTAATACATCTCCAAAAAATGTTCAACATCATTTGGAAAACAGAGAAGACGCCTCATAAATGGAAAAAAGGAATCATTGTTAAGATCCCAAAAAAGGGCAATCTTAGAGATTGTAACAATTGGAGAGGCGTGACACTTTTGTCAGTTGCCTCAAAATTATTCTGTAAAATCATCCTAAATAGAATAAAGGATTCAATAGATACAGTAATGCGTGAAGAACAGGCTGGGTTTAGAAAAGGGAGAAGCTGTCTTGACCACATTTTCACTCTACGACTTATATTGGAGGAACACATTGAAAAGCAAAAACCTTTTGTATTTAACTTCATCGACTTCAAAAAAGCATTTGATAGTATTCATAGAGATTCTTTGTGGAAAATTCTGAAGCAATATGGCTTACCATCAAAAATCATAAATATTATCAAAGACATGTATGATGGTTACACATGTGCAGTTCGAACAGAGGAAGGACTGAGCGAATGTTTCCCAATAGAAACTGGGGTTAAACAAGGATGTATTTTATCGCCCTTGTTATTTGGAATTGTTATGGACTTCATAATGAAGAAATGCTGCACTGGTAATAAAGGCATCGAATGGATACAAGGAGACCATTTGGAGGACCTCGACTTTGCTGATGACATAGTTCTCATCAGCAATCAGATAAAAACGATGCAGGAAAACACAAATGAACTATCATCAATAGCCAGCAAAATTGGGCTTGAGGTCAATCATGAAAAGACTAAAGTCATGAAAAGTTTAATTCCAACAAGTGACAAAATATACATGGAAAACAAACCAGTAGAAGAGATCGATCACTTCATCTATCTTGGAAGTCACATTGATCGAGAAGGGGATACGAGCAAAGAAATTAGAATCAGACTGGCTAAAGCAGCAATGTCTTTCAGAAGCCTTGAAAAGTTGTGGAAATCAAAACTCATTAGCACAAACACAAAACTTAGGCTATTCAAATCAAATGTACTATCAACCCTTACGTATGCGTGTGAAAGCTGGAAAACAACAAGAGATATAGAAACAAAGTTGAACGCATTCGAAAATAAATGTCTAAGGAAAATACTTGGTATAGAATGGAACGAATTCAAAACAAACGAGGAAATTAGAGAAATCGCCAATCAACCACTAATATCTTCAGTAATAAAGAAAAGACGATGGTCATACGTTGGACATGTGATGAGAAGAGATAATAATCGAATAGCAAAGCAAGCCCTCATATGGGAAACAACAGGTAAAAGAAAAAGAGGAAGACCCAGGGAGACACTGAGAAGAACATTGATGAGAGAGGCAAGAGCAGCAGGAATCGGCTCCCTCAATGAGATAGAACTGCTTGCACAGAACAGAGACAGATGGCGAGATTTGATAAATATCTTTAAAAGAAAACTGCTAGAACAAAAATTCATATAGGAGAAGGTGTATCTTGGTCTACGCCCTATGGGCCGGTTACGGCTCGAAAGGTCAATAGATAGATAGATATATGACCCTTTTCATCTTGTCAGACGGTCTAGTGGAGGCTATTGTGTATTTTTTTTTTAGGTTTTGTTTTTGTCAAGCAGCTTCTCTCATGGCTAATTCTACTAATGTTTGACATACACATGCAGTCACAGAATGAACAAGTCAGGCTCGCTGATCTACAGGGTTTTCCATCCTTTTTTCATGAGTCTTTTCTCTTCTAAGTTTTGCCTTAACACAGTCTCAAATGATGTTATACCATTCCTTATACATGCTCTCCATGATGTGCGATTACATGCCATATGTTCCCAGACATTTTCACGTATTGAGAAGTCTTTCAGAGATGATTTACAGATATCTCTATATAATATATATTATACTTACAACACTCATATATATATATATATGTATATATATGAGTGTTTTATATATATATATATATTATATTACATGTTGTGTTGTGTTTTATCAGCAGCAGTGTTTTTTTTAATTTGATAATATATTGCTTTCCAAATATGTATACTTGGAGACAATAAGATAATCACACAAGGCATTCTCTCTCTCTCTCTCTCTCTCTCTCTCTCTCTCTCTCTGCGTTCAGGACTCAATCAGAGTAAGGATTCCAGACTCTCATATGAAGTCAGCTGTCAGGCTAAGTGTGTTGATCACCCTCACAGACAGAACATCACAATTAGAGTCTGTCAGATCCACTCTGACTGAACACCCGTTAATACGTTGCACTGTGTTTTGGGCCAGTGGCCCAGTGCATCCGATTTCAGCCAGCATTTTATTCGGGTTTGCTTTCCCTAGCCTTTGATTGTCCCCAATCTTCCTGCAAGGCAGCAGATTGTCTTTTCTGTAGGGGGATTCTGCCCTTAGATGGTCGGCCCTCCCAGGTTTACGAGCACCATCTGCCCGAGTCACTAGAGGTGACTAACACAGACATGCACACACAAAGATGTGAGATGTGACTAACACAGACACGGACACACAAAGATGTGAGATGTGACTAACACAGACATACACACACAAAGATGTGAGATGTGACTAACACAGACATGCACACACAAAGATATGAGATGTGACTAATACAGACATGCACACAGCGATACGAGGCATGACTAACACTGACACACATCAAGATATATGACACATGACTAACATAAACATGCACATAAAAATATGAGATATAACTGACATTGACATGCACACACAAAGATATGACACATGCCTAACATAGACATGCACACAAAGATAAGAGTTATGACTAACATAGATATGCACACACAAAGATATGAGATGGGACTAACATAGCCATGCACACAAGAATATGAGATGTGACAAACACAGACATGCACACACAAAGATATGAGATATGACTAACATAAACATGCACACAAAGATATGAGATATCACTAACCCAGACATGCACACACAAAGATATGACATATGACTAACACTGGTACACACTAAGATATGAGATATGAGACAAGGCATTTGATACCATCACAAACAAATTTTGAGACATTTGTTTAATTTGGTAAGAATTAAAGCATTTTCCTTTTTTTGACAAGTGATCAGGATTGTACAAAATATATTACTTGTCACTTTAATTCTTTAAAAAATTAAATTGATTTACTAAACATGTGCATGTTTTAACTATTTCAGTAACATAACATACATTTTTATATTGAACTTATTAAAAAGTATTGAAAAATTATTTATAAAATACAATAGTATCATAGCATTTATTGGTATCATGACTTGCATGTGGTATGTCTATCAGTATTGACACAATCATTTTCATTGAATTGATTTTATCTCACAAAATGCTTCATTATTGTACTTATTAATTGAAGAAATGACAAAACAGTTGGTAATAATTGCAGCACTCAGATGAATATAAAAAACTCAACCCCATGGGTCAAGTTCCAGCTCTTCTCATTGATGGTCATTGTCTGATCCAGTCTGTGAGTACATATTTTTCTTTTCTAAACCTGTTATTTCTTTGACTAACCAACCTAGTTCATGTTAAACCAAACACCTGATTTGATTTTAAAACAACAGTCTACAAGCTTTATCAACAGTGCAGAAGAACTAAAAATATAAAGCAACAAGAACTGCAGTTATATATGATTGATTTTTTTTTCTCCATATATGCACATTTTGCCACATAATATATTTTTTTTTTTATTATAAATCCTCAGTTACCTATTATTGAGTATCTGGATGAGAGATTCCATGATCCGCCACTTCTCCCTAATGACCCTTTTGGGAGATCCCAGGTAATACTTATAGACATTGAAAAGGCAGTTTCTACACTTTATCTTCAGGATCTCCAGTAATTATTTTTCTTTTTTAATAATTTTTTTTTTTTTTTTTACGTTCAGCAGCCAGTGCATTTACTGAAGTTGTTTAAATATTTCTTATTTTCAAAAAATGTTATGAAAGTAAGGTATTGTGATGTTTTGATAAATTTGAATCTTTATCCTCACAGCTTTTCTTATTGTACCTCTTTAATCTAAAATTCACGCCCCTCTAATTCTTATAACATTACATTAAATTCTTTTTTATTTCGTAAAAGCTGTTACAGAATTAGCAGTGAGCGCAGTTAAAGTTTACATTGTTAATAATTTGTAGACATTAAAGGTTACTATCACTTTACTGCATCATTTAAGCTCTCTTTCCTGACCGCCTCCATGCACACATTTCTCTATTGTTAACTCCTGTTTTATTTTAATATTTATATATTCAGTCACCTGCAGCAGTTTGTGATATTCTTTCATATTAAACAAACCCTTGACCTTGCAGGTGAAATGTTTATTATTTACTTGTGGGCGGCAAGGCACTTGACTGTCATGCAGACATCAAATGGTAGCGTGCCTGTCACTGTCAGCTGATGATGCGTGTTTTACTCGCACGCTGTGTCGATATATATCGATTGTTACTTTGCTTACTTTACTGGCGGCCTTCACCAACCGGTCAGTCTCTTCCAGTGTTCGGTCTCTCAGTGCTTCTATCCAAGTCTTTAAAACTCCTTCACTATTAGTCTAACTCACGTTCTAATCTAATTCTACTAGGCTAAGGTTAGCCTCCCTATGGGCTGACCACATGGTCGCCCAGCTCCTAACGAGCGCGTGTGTCCTGCCGACTACATTTCTCCAAGTGTCTGGTTTGCATGTGCTTCTATCCCAGTGCCTGTCAATCTTTTGTGTTTACCTCTTAAATTTGGATCTTGTCAGCCAATCAAAATTGACTTCCCGCGCGTCTGTCTGCCCAATCACTTCTGGAGATGGCCTTCCACGTTTTGCACGTGAATTTCGACCCATAGTCTCATTTTTCTCCTGACTTCATCTTAATGTCTTTTTCCTTGACCTTGTTCTCTTGTCTGTTTATTCCTCTATTCTCTCCATTCCTCCCCCTTCTACACCTACGCGTCTGTCTGCCCATTCACTTCTGGACCTGGTCTTCACATTTTTTCCCGTGTATTTCAACCCATCCTCTTTCTTTTTATTGTGACTTCGTTTTAATGTCTTTTTCCTTTTTTCTCCTTGACCTTGTTCTCTCGTCTTTGTTTTCCTCCTCTATTCTCTCCTCCCTCTTCTACAGCAGATTCCTGCTTGTTTAATGTTGTATTCCAAATTGTTGCAATGTCAAGACTGCCTTCTAACTTAAAAGGACATTAGATGGTGTAAATATGTTGTGTGGTGATTTACATGAGGCTACAATATCTGTGCCGTTTGGCCCAACACATCCATGGCATTATTTGGTACTGGGTTACCTTCCATCTTGATCCATACTTGCTTGGTCAGAAAGGTTTGTCTGTTACCAGAGTCACCAAAGGAAAGGTGGAGCAGGATCTTGATGAGCTGTATTCTCTGATCCTGTTGCTAGTAGTAAATTGTGAGTTGTTGACCATCTTCATCTCAGGGGCTGTCTGGCATCTTGACTCTGTCCTGAGCAATTGAGTGCCTTGACTTTATGGACTGCATACCTAGCATTAATTTTGTCTTCGCAACATTTGTATATCTAGTACAGCCCAGCACTATTCTCATTTCTTCATTTTAAATGCGCTGTAATTGTGGACAGTGTGAGGATATTCAATCTGTATTCAATCATTGACTAAATAACATGCTGATACAAAATCAGTCTTTTGCTCACTGGTAGCTGCTATTTTTTTTTTTTTTTTTTGGGTGTGGAAGGATGCAAGAGTTCTGTTTTTCATTATAGTGCATTTGACACAGTGACTGTATAAAAGACTGCAATCAAATGTGATTCCCAGGTGTTTTAGCTAACCATGACCCTTGACACCACTGACCAAAATATCAAGAACTGTTTTTAGAATTATGGTTTTTAAACTACATTATGCAGGCTTTATTGGCATTCACCTCTGAGCTGGTGTAGTAACACCATTGATAATGATCTGCAGAGTCTCTTGATGCCGAGGTCATTTCTTTTTGCTCTGAGTCAGTTCTGTACATGAATTTGGTCAGTTACAAGTATTTGTTCTTCCTGGTTCTCAGGGTTGTAAAAAAAAAAGTAAAGTACCCCCGTCACACCAAGTGGCTTATAGGGAATATGGTGTTAGTGACCATAAATTTCACAGACCTTCTGCACATGATTTTTGGGGTAATGTGGCTGGTATTACCCCCGTGTCGCTTTACTTTCCCAGAAAAAAATCTGGTACAAATTAAAGGCTGTGTGAACCCGGAAGCCGTCGGTTGGGATCGAACCCTACCTCTTATCCTTTGTAGTCCAGTTCACTAACCACTGAGCTATCGCGGCTCCCTCTCAGGGTTGAGTATACGCTAAATTGGCTGTGTACGTGTTAAAGAGTTTAGATGTTAGTGGGGGTGTACATAACTGTTTTTAAAAAAATTAGATGGAGCCAGCAAACTCCTTACAGGTCAATGTGTTTGACCCTCAGGTAACAAAAGGTTAGACCACACTGATGTAGGGGAGCCGCGATAGCTCAGTGGTTAGTGAACTGGACTACCACGGACAAGGGGTAGGGTTCGATCCCAACCGACGGCTTCCGGGTTCACCCAGCCTTAAATGGGTACCGGATTTTTTTCTGGGAAAGTAAAGCAGCACGGGCGTAATACTGACCACATTACCCCAAAAATCATGTGCTGAAGGTCTGTAAAATATAGGGTCACTAACACCATATTGTCACGGTCACACACCGTGGATCGGTTTCCGGTTGTTTCAAAATGGAGGAATTATTTTTCTCCGGCTTGGTATAGAACCGTTGATCAGAGGTTTAACAAGCCGCTATCGTAAAAACGATGTTGTTAATGAAACGTAGACCTGATACAGAATGTGTAAATTAGCAGTAGATAGTAGTGATAGTTTTTTCGGCCCTAAAACAACAACAAAAATAGGATTCTGGAATGTGCGAAAAGACGATGGTCATACGTTGGACATGTGATGAGAAGAGATAATAATCGAATAGCAAAGCAAGCCCTCATATGGGAAACAACAGGTAAAAGAAAAAGAGGAAGACCCAGGGAGACACTGAGAAGAACATTGATGAGAGAGGCAAGAGCAGCAGGAATCGGCTCCCTCAATGAGATAGAACTGCTTGCACAGAACAGAGACAGATGGCGAGATTTGATAAAATATCTTTAAAAGAAAACTGCTAGAACAAAAATTCATATAGGAGGTGTATCTTGGTCTACGCCCTATGGGCCGGTTACGGCTCGAAAGGTCAATAGATAGATAGAACACCATATTTCCCTATACGCCACTTGGCGTGACGGGGGTACTTTACTTACTTACACTGATGTAGAGAATCAAAAATTGAGATTTTTATTGTATTATTTTTTAAAGTCATTACACACTGTGTTGTAGAACTGACAGTCATATCTCATTTGTTTCCAAAATAAATTACACAGACATTTCAGCAATTTGTCAGAGAAATGTTCAAATACTTTTTCTCCTAGTTTATTTTTGTCTTTTGCCTTACAGTTTCCTCTAACATAAAAATGTGTTTATTTGCTATTATTATCTTTATTTTTTTTTAAACCGTGAAGAAATGTATGTTTCGCTTACTTATAAATGGTACTTGTCTCATTAATACTAGCACATCCATTTTATATTTGTGGTCTTGTGTTGTTGTGAAGTTTGGAGCGATGCTATATTCATGTCCTGCCAGCAAGAAACTGAAAAATTGTATTTTTGTACAGGTCAGAGCTATTGCAGAGATAATGAACAGTGGAATTCAGCCTCTCCACAACCTGAAAGTGTTGCTGCAAGTTGGAGATCAAAAAGAAGCTTGGGCACAGTCTCACGTAGAATATGGACTAAAAGGTGAAATTATCTATTTGGAGTTTAAAAAAAAAAATTTCTGAAATAGTGTTCCTAACAATTCTAAGACCCTAAGAAGTTAATTCTTGATATAATAGATGAACAAAATGTATGTGCAAAGGATAATTTTTTTTTTAATTCTGTAAAACATCTTTTTACATTTATTGAGTTATTTGCGGGTCATCATCATTGCACTCCGAGCATGTCCATAGGTGCTCAGATCCCCTCCTCAGCAATTCCCTCAGTGTCCAGCAACTGACGACTCCAGTTCTATGTTGGTTGATCAGTCTTCTTACACGGCCACTAAGTGTCTAATTTCTGGCTGTGCCCAACTTAACTCCCATTTCCATCATCCGAAGAAGTGACGTGGATCTGTGTTTGTCGAAGTCCTGTGCTCTTCCCACATCTCGGAGGGCATTGATGATGTCCGCCCGATCCATTGGTTGCCCGTCTTCAACGACAGCGCAGCTAGCCAACCTGTCCGCCCTTTCATTTCCCCGTACTCCCGCATGTCCAGGGACATAGACAAAGGTGACCTTACGTATTTTGGATTTCTGCAACAACTCTACCCGTTGCATGCGTACAGAACCCACCACCACTTTTTTTATCATGCTCATCGAATCACTCAGTATACATGCGTGGGTGTCGTCTTGTGACTCTAACCATTTGAATGCCTTGGTCACTGCCATCGCCTCCATTGTCATGCTACTCGTGGTTACGACGTATGCACAACTGTCTTCGTAGACTATTCTGCCTGCCGAGCGTGCTGTAAATGCCCATGCACTTCTTTGGTGTCATCTTACAGATCCATCTGTATAGATGACTGCATCTTTCTCATCGGTGTTATCTCAGATGAGACCGTTGACCTCAGCATTAACCACAACCGGGTTCTGTTCCCTACTTTTCCTGTCGAGTGTGACAATACACGAGAAAGTCCCCTTGAATGACTTAGGCACCGGTATCCACTCCTCACCAACGCTGATATTGGTAAGCCCACTGACCTGTTTGATGACATCTTCTGCTCGGCCCACCCATGATTTGCCTCTTTTTAGCCTGTCACCTTTCTCTGTGTTGAGCACGTGGTACAATGGATGCTCTGTATCTGTACTAATCTTCAGGTATGCTTGTGCTCTCCAGATCTTGATTCTGTCATCCATGGTTGGAAAGTCAAGAAGATACCTCATTGCTACACAGGGAGTGTCCCTCATACATCCCAGGATAATGCGCATGGCTTCATTTTGTATTTTCTCCAGCCTATCAATTTGAGTCGTACTGACAGTAAGAATTGCCAGGGCATATTCGATAGGTGCGAGGACTAATCCCTGGAACAGAAGAGTAAGTAGCCTCTGCTCGATGTTGGCAGCTGCCATGACCTTCAAGGCGGCTAATCCTTTGCGGGATTTTGTTATCACATGGTCGACGTGGTCCCAAAAACACAGGCTGCGATCAAACTTAACTCCAAGGTATGTCATCAACTTGTCCCTGGTCACCTCATCAGCTCCCATTCGTACTACCGGTGTGGTCATATGAACGATATGATTGTTAAGGGAGAGTCATGAAACTGATGCTTTATTAGGATTAACCATGGCACCTGATACCCCACACCAGGAAGAAATGCGATCGAGTTCGTCTTGCATTGTGGAAGCGATTCCCCGTCTGTCTCTTCCCTGTCGATATACCAGAATAGCATCAGCAAAAGTCATAGTTCTTCCCTTCCCATCCAGCTGTTGTTCCGTGATCGTTATTGTGTACACGTTAAATAGAACTGGTGACAATGGTGAGCCTTGTGGCAGCCCTGGGCAAATGGATATTGGCTCTGAAGACCAACTAATTGTAAAACAATAAATATGGCTTTAAGTTAGTTTGAAATTAATTTTAATTTGGTTTTTAGTTATAATTTAAACATAATTTTGTCATGTAAGAAGTAATAGTTTTTATTGAAAGAATTATATTTTTTTCCTGAGATAATATTGAGTATTCAATCACCATCTTTCATGGCTGCAAAGCATATCGTTAAGAATATCTTCACAAAAAATGGTTGAACTTAAATGATATTCAAGCTGACTTAATAATGTAGCTTGTAAATTAATTTGTGCAATTTTATTATATATTTTAACACCTTGATCCACAGCTTTAGAGTCACTATTGGGAAAAACTGCTGGAACTTATTGTTATGGAGACCAAGTGACTTTAGCCGATGTTTTCTTGGTGCCACAGGTCTTTGCTGCTAAAAGGTAATCAAGATTTCATTAAAAATTGTTTTATAAGTTTCAACTGTTACAAAATGGAACAACCGAGATGTAGAGGTAGACTAAGAAGAATATGGATTGAGGAAATTTATGATGTAATAAAGCAATATAATATAACAATGTACCAAGCCACAGAAAGTGTCCTTGATAGAAAGACTTAAGACTGCGACACCTATTGACAAAAAGCAGAATAGGATAAAAAAAGAAAGAATAATTGTTACATTAGATTTGGTTGGTTGCGTTCGCCCGATGACTAAAGTATTCTAGAGTATCGTAGTAGACTAGAATATTCCTCTTCATCATCCTCCCTTACAAGGACGTAGTAGACGTGTCTGCGTTGTGTTGTGGTTTGCAGTATAACTTATATTTGCGCCTTTTGGTCCAACACATCCGACTTCAGCACGACATTTTTGAGTACCTGGTTGTCTTCACTCTTCGATCCCTGCACTCTTGGCCAGACTAGACAGGTTGGTCTGTTACTGGAGGCACCGCGGAGAGGTGGAGCAGGGTCTAGATGGTTTTGGTTCACCAATCCTGGCGCAAGCTATCAGCTGTGGGTCGCTGACAACTTCCAGCTCTGGTGCTGGTAGGCACCAGATTAGAAATTGTTCCATTAGATTTGAAAGAAATACTTAAGAATCTGATTAGCTTATTAAAATTGTATAATAATTTTACACTGCATCAACTGTAATTGCTATGAACAATATTTTTCCAGGTTTAATGTGGATGTAGCGCAATATCCTATAATTAGCCGCATAAATAGTGTGCTTACAGAGTTGCCAGCATTCAAGGCAGGTGATGCATTTCGTCAGCCAGACACTCCAGAAAACTTGAGAGTAACCTAGATTCTTCACTATCTGTAGGTTGTAACTGAAGTAGTAATTCATTGCATACTTTTTTGTGAATATTTGTTTTATCTTTAATTACTCTTTCACCATATCTTGACCAGCAGCAGAAATTTATTTTGAATGTACAAGAAATAAAATTTTTTCAGTATTTTATAAAAACCTAAACTATTGAAGGCAGGTCATCCATTTGGAATATTGTGTGTAGAGAAATTTTGGTGGCTGTATTGCTTGCATGCATCTTGCTGTAATTCGTTAAAAGCAACATTTTCCTATTCCTGCTAATTTATATCACCCACAAGACAAGGAAATGTAGTTACTTAAGATATGCTAAAACAAGTTCTACCATGGGAATGAGGTTCCACACATAGAAAAACTTTAGTTACATATTACAAGATTTTTGTACAGAGAATGAGAGTGTGTAATAATGCAACTATTTCATTTGTAATAACGATGTGTGTTCATGCCCACACATATTTGTTGTATGTGTATGTGATTGACAATGGTGATTGGAATAATAATTATATATTATTGGGTTATGGCAGATATTATCAATTAATGTAATCATATAACAAAACATGTCATATTGGACTTCACAATGCTATGTGGCAACACTTAAAGGTGATGGGTCAGTAGTTTTGTCACTGTTAAAACATTCCCTAACTTTGCTAGTCAGGTACCAATTGTTTTCAAAGCTGAACCACTCAAACTGAGCATGTTTGTCAAGGAATGAAGCCCAGACACAACTGCTATATTCTTCTGTTCTTTGGCACTGCATTTTGTCTCTATTTTTTCTTTTGTGAGCAGTGCCAATATCACTTGTAAAGGTTCTTATAATGTCTCTCTAACCAGATTTTGTTGTAGTATACTCTATGTACCAGATTATTAAACTATATTCTGATGAGAAGTCCAGCCCAGGCATTCCATTTTGTCTTCTTTTTGTTATATCACAAAAATGAAGTCATTATATTATACATGTAAAATATATATATTTATATATATATGTATAGTAACACACATTCACATGCATATGTTGAGTCACTCATATAGATTTTTTTTTGCACTTTACTAAGAAATCATTTAGGAAGATAGGACTGCTATTTATCACTGTAAAAACACACTGTTGCTTGAAATCTCTCGCAAGTATATAAGGTGTCATGTGAAAGAGAAATTGACAATAATCTAATAGTTTGTATCAAGCAGCATCATGAGTCTCCAAAAGGTTTTTCACTTAGCACGGAGGAGTCAAGACATGTACCTGAAAATTGATGTGAACTTTAGTCCTTATTCTCCCTTCAAGGTGATGCATATCTCCCATCATTACTTTTTCACCTTCGCAATGCCCTGATTTAGAGCCTCTGTGGCTGAGTGGTTACTTCTGGGTTCACCCCCAGCAGTGGCGGATTTTTTTTTCTGACTGACAAGGGTCCAGGGTTCACCCAGCCTCTAAAATGGGTACCAGAGATTTTTCTGGGAAGTAAAAGTGGCCTGGCGTGATACCGGCCACATCACCCAAAGATGTGCCGTGGTCATAGAAAAATATGGTCACTACCACCATTTTCCCAAAAGCCTAGCAAGGCATGGAGGGAACATTTACTGTTTTTTTTTTTAAAATGCCCTGATTGTAGCATTTTTCAAAACTAGGCCCTGAACCACATCACCATTTCAGTAATCAAATCTGTAATTTCTTTTTCATCTGGCATAGCACTCTGTTATTGCAGGAAGTTTTAGCCAATGATGTCTTTACAATCGTGCTTAGAAGTCAAGTATGTTTTAACAATTTCTTAGAAAAATGCAACACTCTTTGACTGACCGATGTGTGCGATATTTTAAATCTCTGACTTGACTGTTGCAACAGTCAGCAATAGATTTAGCATGTCATTTGCCTTGTGATATCATGTTGTACTTTAAATGTTGACTATTTTACTGCAGAAAGTTAATATGGATATTAAATATGACAAGCTATGCTCAGATGATAATAAAGTGTACATATTCTCTTTTAACTTCGATATAGAACATATATAACACTTGTTAAGTTTTTCTCAATTTGTTTAGTTAGTGTTTGAATATCTTAATAAAGTTGCTGAATTAGTGTCTCTCAGTTACTTGATTCTAAATTTATGTCATCTCCTGGTTACAGTTTGACTACCACTGAGTCACATCACAGTGTCTGTTCATAATCAGTGCCTTCTTTGTCTTTAAACCTATCAGCTCCAGTGTAGCCATTGTTAGAACGCTTGTCCAGTAAGCAGAATGATTTCCAGAGATTGCCATGCTTTGCTTCCTTTTAATGACCTTCCCATGGAGACACAATGAGATGAGGCAGACCCTAAGCAACAAAAACCCTTCTCTTTTTCATTTGCCAGCTTTTTGCTATTTTCAGGATACACATGTCCAGGGAATTTCTTGACCAATTTCTTGTGCCTGATCCAGAATATTCTATTGCTGTTTTTTTTATTAGATGTATTAATAAATGATAAACAGTGTTATTTGGTAAGCATCAGCGATTATACTGTACCATCTTGTTTCTTTCAAATATACTGTGCATCTTTACAATGCAAGTAGTGCCTTAATGTTTACTCATCATTGTTGTTTTAACTTAGTAAAAGAACTTAACTAAAAATAAATGGATTATATGCCAAGTGCTGATTTTCTACAAGATAATTTTTGGTTAGAAATATGATATGTAACTCAGTGCATGTGATAAACATTATTTTTTGCTACTTATATTGCATTGTATTCCTAACATTAATGGACCGATAAATGTAATGAAGAATAAGTTAATAAAAATAATAATTGCTCAAAACTAAAGGAACTATTTTGAATTTAATTGTTGGGGTAGTGATGTGCATAAAGTACAACCAAAAATGGTATTTCTAAATGTCTGTAACAGATTGTTATCTTCTTGTCAGAGTATCATACATATCAATATAGCAAAAATGTGTGGTAACATTGAATATGCTGAATTATTTCCACACTAGTTGTTAGCTAGAACAAGTTTATCAAAATATTTTGAGAAAAGTATGATCATGCTCTCAGATATTACCAACAGGTAACAGAATGAAAGGTAAAATATGGTCTGTAACATTTAATTTATGTCAAAGGGAAATGAATTATTAAACTTTACTCTTCTCTTCATCATCATCAAGTACCATCTCCGCAACGAAGGTTGGCTACCATGGAGCGCCATTCTGCTTTGATGGTGCAGGTTGTCATAGGCTGATTTGTCCATCTTTTGATGTTACTCATTCATGTTAGTCTTGGTCTGTCTCTTTTACCCTGTATTTTCCCCTCCAAGATTACTTTTAGTAGGCTGTTGTGTTTTTTAACATGGCCCAAAAATTGCATTTGTCTTGTTTGAATTGTATTTAGTAGTTCTCTTTTCATTTTTAGTTGTTTTAAGACTTCATCGTTTGTTTTCTTTTCTTTCCTCCATCCAATTCTACCTATTCTTCTATAAATCCACATTTCAAGCCTGCAATTCTCTGTTCTGTTTTCTTGTCTAATGTCCATGTTTCTGCACCATATAGGAATGTTGAGAAGATATAACATTTTGCTATTCTTAGCTTTAGCCCTGGTGTTATTTGTTTTGATGTTAGTATATTTTTCATGACATTAAAATTACTTTTTGCCATTCCTATTCATTTATTTCAGCTTTACATTTTCCATCACTGGTTATAGTATGGCCAAGGTAGTTGTAGTTCTGAACTGTCTCCAGGTCTATTCCTTCAATTTTGATATCCACTTGTGGGTTTTGAGTATTTTCTTTCTTTATGATCATAGTTTGTCTTTTTGATCTTCATATCTAATCCATATATTTGTTGCTTCATGTTTATTTCATTAAGTAATTGTTGTAGATCTTTAGGATTTTCTGCTAGTAGTACAGTATCATCAGCATATCTTAGGTTATTGATTATCTTTCCATTAATGTTTAGGCCTGGCATCTCTGTGACGTTTTTAAAGATTTGCTCAGTGTATAGAATGAACAAGCTTGGTGATAGGATGCATTTCCATTCCTGTCTTACTTCTCTTTTTATATCAATGTGTGTAGAGTTCTCTTTGTTATATTTTATTATTGCTGTTTGCTCCCAGTATAAATTACATATTATAGCTCGTTTCAAATCACTTGCCCAACTTCAAAACGCTATTGCTCAGTAACCGTTTGTTAAAAACAGTTGAAATTTTCCAAATGTTATTAGAATGCCAAAGACCCTTTAAATGTATATTTAACAAATATCTTGCAGCTGCAGTTTTCTTAAAGCGGCGAATTTCTTTGATGTTTGTCAAAATTGTAAATTGTGAACCCCTAAATAATAGAAATTACCGTAGTTGCTGGTCTATGATTAATTTTCACTAGGTAAAGGCGTGGCCGTAATGGGGAAATACCAGGAGAATTATTGTCTTCTCAGTTCGAGGACGGACGATAATATCAAGGTATACCTGTATGTCCAATTTTCATAGTTGTGTGGTCCTGAAAAGGGCCATTTGTTGAACTAATTTAAGGTAATGTGGGGGCTATATACTTTCATTCTGAATCAGACGAGTCTAAAAGATTAATAACTGTTTGGGGTTGAACATTCCACAAACCATCATTTTTCCAATATTCCTCTTCCTGTTTAAGACGTGGTCTTCACATTTAGCCCAATAATCTTTGTCTATATTTAATAAAGCGAGATTAGCAAGAGTCTTTACATCGCATATTTTGAATGTTGTATTTTCATCTGCCACTTGTCCTTTTAATTTTGCCCAGATTAGTTCTATTGGATTTAAATGAGCATGGTAAGGTGGCAGCCGCAAACTTATATGACCGTGCTCTTGGATAATCTTATCTATTTGAAAAATCTTTGTCCTTTGTTTTTGCTTTACTAGAGATAGTAATTCAGGTTTTAAGTACATGTTATTAAATTGTATGTGCTCCTTTGTGAGCCATATCTTAATAGCATCTTTTGTACTGGATGACGTCTGGACTTTATCTTCAAGTGCAACAATGTTGTGGTACGCTGCATTGTCCATTATTAGGCAAGATGGTCGATCTAGTGATGGGAGAACAGAATTTTCAATCCAATGTCTAAATATGTGACCATTCATCTCAGAGTGATAATCCCGATTGTCTATGGATTTTGAAAGAAAAATGAGCTCTGCATTCTGTATTAGTCCATGTTGTCGACTACCTGCATGAGCAATTATCAAGCGCTGTCCTTTGCTGCTAGGTATTAATCTCTTAATCTTTCCATCTGATGACTGCCATTCCCTTTGGTTAGTGTGGTGAGCATTGATCCATGTTTCATCCAAGTACACAATATCATAACCTTGCTTGCGCACCTCTTTTACTTCACGTAAGTACTTGCTTCTCATGACTACTATATGTGGCTTCTCACAGATGATGTTTCGTCCATTGGAATACTTTCTGAATGTAAAGCCTGCAGCTCTCACATTCCTCCATAATGTAGACTTTGATATTTCAATGCTGTTGTTCTTTTTCAGCGAAATTTTTAATTTTCTTATTGTAACAGTTTCATTCATACCCAACATTTTGCGAATTTCACTTCTAATAAGTTCACTGTCGAAATTATCCAACATTTTTGCTCTTCCTTGTGATTTTGTATATTTTGAACATTGACGGTCACGTGCTTGAATCCAGCGATTAAATGACCGTTTAGATAAATCCAAAATGTGTCTTGTCCTATTCTCAGGGTTTTCTAAAGAATGAAATAATCTTGCTCGTTTAGCCTCTTTGCAAAAATAGTCATACATTTTTATTGCGATGTTTTGTAAACTGCAGAATTTCATTTTAAGACTCATGATAAATGTTATCGTTCCACGTCTACACCTATGGATGAACTTAAATGGAACACACAATTTCTCAAGTGTCTAATTGTGTCAAAAAAACCAAAAAGCGTGCAAACATGTCAATTTTACCGTGTATGGATTTTTACTCGCTATTTTTAACTTAAAATAATGTAAACATTAAGTTTTGACTACATCAATGGGTTGTTATAAATTTATATAAATCAAATAAGCAACAAGTCAGAGTCCAGATATGCCCAAGAATGATGCCACATCTAAAAGAAAAGTGATTAAAAGAACAAACAATACATCTACAGACAAGAGATTATATTAACATTCTTCCTTTCTCCTGCAATAGTTCAAGGCAACAGCAGATGAACTAAAGAAAGAATGAAAACAAGGCAGAATTAAATTATTCATAACATTATCCTATATGCTATAGAAAAACACAACATGCTATCATATTTTTTTATGTGGCTAGATAGTATTGTATGCGTTATTACTAGCTGTCATGTACTGGAGGAAACTTCCTGCACCATCAGTTTCTTCAAGTCATCCATTGTAACTGACCTATTACTGAACTAGATGTCTTGGAACCTTTTTTTTTAACACTACAACAAAGAAAATCACCAAGAAATAATCACAATTTTAGCAGGCATAAACAAAGACAGCAAAGATCTAAGAATAATAAAGAACATGTACTGGCAACAAACAGTAGCTATAAGAACTAGAAATCATTTGGGAATGTTTCAACAAATAAAATAATATGTTAGGCAAGGTTGTGTGCTGTCACCAGATTTATTTAATATGCATAGTGAGATTATTTTAGATCCATAATGGGCATGCCTGGAATAGCAGGGGGGGGGGGGGGTTATAATGTAAATAATTTAAGGTATGCTGATGATACAGTCTTAATCATTAAGAGTGAAAACGAGTTACACTATAATGTTAGACATTATAGTGAAGGATAATAAAATAAAGTACTCAACCTTAATAGCAAAAAGACAGAAGTAATGGTAGCAACAAAGAAAAAGACGTCACCATAATGCACAATAAAGAAAAGGAGGAAGATATTAAAACAGGTAAATGAATTTAAATATCTGGGAACAATATTAACCTCAAATGGTAGATGTACAATAGAGGTGAGATGCAGAACGGCCCAGACAAAAGCAGCTTTCAAAAAAATGAGGAAGATACTATGCAATCCATTTTTGACAATAGAAACAAGAAAGATTTCTTTAATGTTATGTATATTCAGTCTTAACATATGGATGTGAATCATTGACAATAGGACAACAGACAAGAAAATCACTGGAGTCTGTAGAAATGTGGTTTTACAGAAGAATGTTAAGAATACCATGGACATCTGAAAAGAGTAATAAAAACGTTCTAAAAGATGCCAAATCAAAAAGAAAGTTAATGTCCAAAATTAGGAAGAAATAATCGTCATTTTTTGACTATGTAATGAAGACCAGTGTGTTACCGTGGCCTCATTAAGAGGGAAATAAAGAATAGTGATACTGTAACTTTCCAGGCATATCATAAGAGGCGACTAAGAAGGTTGATCGATGGTTTGACAAGCTGTCATTGTAAAAGTATTAAGGAAACAACGCCATATATTTTAGAAGCAGTGGCCTCTGCAATAAGTGCCATCTTGGCACGCAAGGTTTCTGTTTCTGAGATTGTGGTTTTGCCCTATGTGCCATCTTGGCACACAAGGCTTCTGTTTCTGGGATTGTGGTTCTGCCCTATGTGCCGTCTTCGGCTCGAAAGGACAATAGATAGAATGAGAAGGGAACAGCTGGAATATATTGTGACAACTGGGAAAATAGAGGGAAGCAAAGAGAAAAAGATACCAGACAGCTTAAGAGAATGGCTTGTCATAAGGTCAACAACAGAAATTATAAATAATTGTCGAGAACGAAAGTTGTGGAGAGACATGATCACCTACGCCAGCAAGCATGGTACTTGATGATGATGATGAACACTATGGTTTTCCTGCGGACACAGATGACTGTTTGATGGACCTGCCTCAACATTCTCATTTGCTGAACATTACAACAGATAGTACTTCAAAAATGTTTAGCGGGAGCCAAAATATCGCCCTAGTTGAATGTAATCAGCAACTCGCAGCTGACTGCATTAAGATCAGTGAACAAGCAAGATCCTTCTTCGTTCCTCGCTCGGTGGCTCTGGCAACTTTCTAGCCGGTCTGGCCAATTGAGTATGGGTCAAAGAGGGATGGTAACGTGGTACCAAAAATGATTTGGCTTGGTCGAATGTGTTGTGCCGAGATGACACAGTGCCACAGATACATGCAAACATAATGTCCATTTATTTTAACTGGAGACAAATAATAATAAAGTTCAAATAATAATCTAACACAGCGATGCTGTCTGCTCGTTCGTTCTCTCTTATACCAGAGTGTCGTGGCACACAACTTAAGTTTTTCATCAGCTTGAACTCTTCAGATACTCCAACCACTACCTTCGAGAGAAGAAACCCTTTTATATCTTCCGGAGGATACTATGAATCACTAGGGAAGCATACGTGAGTGAAAGTCTGCATCATCAAATACCATGCCTGCTGGCGTAGGTGATCATGTCTCTCCACAACTTTCGATCTCGACAGTTATATATCATTTCTGTTGTTGACCTTCTGCCAAACCATTCTCCTAATCTGTCTGGTATATTTTCTCTTTGTTTCCCTCTATCTTTTCGTCCCTCAATGCCTCCACTTGTCACAATATAGTCCAGCGGTTCCCTTTTAGCTCTCTTTTTGCTTTTGCCTCTTTTTAGAAAGTTTTCATTACTCTTTTTAGCTGTCCATGATATTCTCAACATTCTTCTGTAAAACCACATTTGTACAAAGTCTGCAAACGTGAGTGAAAGTGTGTCTCAAGTCAAGCTATTGGTTTAGATACTGCCGTGACCTCAATCGTCAAACTGCTCATAGTCAAGGCACCGCTGTCTTCTGTGACATTCTCCCCGACCTGACCTGTGAAGGCTCATGAGCTCCGTCTGTGCCGAATAACACACATATCTGTGTATTTCACTCTGAGAAAAGTTCCCATAAATCAAAGCTGGTACACCTCCTTACACAGTCACTGTATTGTCTTCTGAATTCTCTATTCAAATTGTATGCGTACAACACTGGTAACACTCGTACATTTTCTTCATCAGATTCTGTGTTCTCAAATGAATTAACCTGTTAAGCAATGTCCTCGACCTGGCCCATCCTAGATGCCCTCTCTTTAACCTGGCTAGGAGCTATAGCTAGTTCTGCATGATGCATCTTTTGTGTAACCAAGAGTGATGCACTTATCTTCATTCTGTATAGTTTAAAGTCTTTCTGTTTGTGTATGACTAATAGTCTGAATAGCCAGATCATACTCAATCACAGAGATGACCAGCTCCTGGTATTAGATTTGAGAACAAGGTGCCCACAGGCGAAAATTGATCAGTTCTGTCTTCAATAACCTGTTCACGATCTTTTCCTTAACGGTACACTTAAATATCGGCCGCCTAAGACATTGTTCTTCCCGAACTAGCGGCCTGCTCTCTGATGACACAGTGTAGGCGTTGAGTGATAATGTTGAGGCCTGTGGTAAATTATGGTGTATCGTTGTTGGTTCAGAGGTCCATGTGCAGCAATCGAACACCACCTTTTGCTGGAAAAGGTCGCAAAGATCAAATTAAGAAGAGATGGGTTAATGCCGATTGCATGTTAAGATAATAAGTCATAAAAAAAAAAACATCCTATAGATAGCAGCTACAAATCGATTTTCACTTTCATTTCTAGATAGCAATTGCAGTCTAATATATCATGACAAACTTAGTTTGAAGTGATCGTGCCTCGCCAAATAGGAAGACAACCAGAAATCTGCAAGGCAACAACTACACACCTTTTTGTACGCAGCTTAGATGTCGACTACAGCATTACACGTCTCGGTGTCTGAGTGAAACCCTCACAGACGTTTTGAATAAATTGCAGCATTGCTCCAAGTCTCTCTATTAGAGCAGTATCCTCTAATGGTAGATGGAAATGAACTCCATGAGTTCACGTCACTCCTTCGGATGAAAGAGCTGGAGTTAAGATAGGCTCAGCCAGAAACGAGAAACTTAGTGCGTGTATAAGAAGACTTATCAGCCAACACAGAACTGGAGCCGTCAATCGCTGGACACTGCGGGACTTGCTGAGGAGGGGATCTGTGCACCTATGGACATGTTCGGAGTACAATGATGACAACTCGCAAATAACTCAATATAGTCATGAGTACACCTGCGTGAAAGACATCGGCAATTAAAGCTATCTGCGTCGAACCATCTATTGTGATTAAAAAAAAAAAAATTATTTGTAATTTTTTTCCGAGTGATGTAAACATATCTCTTCCTCTGAAATGATTCGCTAATTTTCCTATTGCATTTTTGTGTGGTGCTTCCGTGGCGTCGGTAGATATATAAAATAACTGTACGAGAGCAAAGGCGCCTGGCCCGCCTGGCGGCACCGGAGCTGAAAGAAATCGGCGACTCATAATTGACTGCTTGTGCGAGGATCTGTGATCCAGAACTAGAGAGAGAACTATCCCCAGACTCTACTCCACCTCTGCCCCTAGAAACATACAAACCAGTCGATCAAGTGAGTACTGATCGAAATGGAATAACATTTAACCCATTTAAAACGCTTTTACAGGCGGATAACAAGGATAACTATTTACTCCTGTAGTGTTCATCGGGTGAATGATAGAAAGAGTGAAAAGAAAGAAATAATGATGTAACCACATTCTATATACTGCATAACTCTCAATGCTTTTGTTGGCTACCTGTTATACCTATCTGTTTTTACACATCTTCATCAGCCCGTTGACTTATGTCCTCATACCGTATACCGTGTTGTATGCATCCTCCAGATCTATAGCAGCAGCACATGTCTCATCTCGTCTGTGGAAGCCTTCGAAGACGTCATAGGCAAATACTGCCGCATTGAGCCATGTCTCTTTGTTATATCTATAACCTCAGAGTGTGGATGGGAATATGCGTTTCTGTTCAAGGCGACACGTGAGGACACGGGCAACTATTTTCTCCAGCAGCTTGCCCGCAGTATTCTGCATTGTGATGATTCTGTAGGCACTGATCTGAGAATGGTCCTTGTTTGGCTTCGGTAGCGGTAGTAAGTAGCTGTGTAGCCACTCCTCCTTAATCTGGCCACTCCGAATACTGGCATTAAACTCATTGGCCAGTGTTGTCAAGTCGTCATCAGCTAAATCGCCTATGTCATCATACCGAACACCATCTGGACCAGGAGCAGTGTTGTGTGACCTTTTAAGTGTCGCGCGAATGGTATCGGTTGTGATTGTGAGATCTTCTTCCAGCCCTACATCCTCACACAAATTTGACAAAGATACCCGTATCCTCATTCTTACAGCCTCATTTCTTTGGTCCGTCTGCTCAATGTAGCGGGCAAGCAGGGCCTTCCCTTTGCTCTCATCAGATTTGTGCCATATCTGGTCTGTGCTCTGAAAGTCTGGTATACCTCTGTGTCGTGGTGTGCCATTCATGCACTGATGAAGGCGCCAGAATGTGGCGAGCGATTTTTCTGAGCACACTTTTTTACAGAAGTCATCCCATTTGGCATCCTTAGCCTGCTTAGCGCATAGTTTAAAGTGCATCATTTTTTGGTCGACCTCTACTTTCAGACGCTTCAAGAGCTCAGGTTGTGTTCTACCATACCTTCTGGCTTTCTGCCATGTCTTGACCGTTTGTCTCTTGCTCCGCCAAGCTTCCTCGACATCTACGTTCCACCAGGGTGGTTGCGTCCATCTCTCCTGCCTCCTACGAGGGGCGCTCTGTTTCCTATGTCTGATTTTGCTAATGACGTCCTGGTCTGTTTTCTCGTAGTTGAATGTGTGGAGCTTTCTTCTCTGGCGTTTATTTCCGCTTTTCTCAATTAGGAGGACACATGGATAGTGATCACTTCCGTGGAACCCCAGTGCACTCCACCTGCAAACCGGTGCGAAGGTGGAAGACACCAGTGCCAGGTCTATGACACTATCAGAGTCCCCTGTTCGAGTGGCCATTCTTGTTGCCCTTCCATCATTCAAGCACACTAAATCGGCCGATACCAGTGCGTTCTCTAGGTCTTCTCCCTGCTTGTTGGTTATGACGTTGCCCCACTGGTCTCCTCTAGCATTAAAGTCTCCGCAGAAAATGACATTCTCTTCATCGAACTCGAAGAGATTCTGCCATTGTTGTGTGTTCACCTGCCCATTACAGGCATACACATTAACAATCACGAAATGAACTGGGGTCTGCACCCTAACCGCATGTACCTGCAATTCTGCATTGTTCCACGCAGACATATCAACCTCAGCTGCCACCATATTGTTGCGCACAAGGATGGCCTGCCCAAGGTGTCGTCTATTGTAAAAGCAATGAAAGCCAGGAGTAATTTGAATATCTCATGCATATGCTTCTCAAACTGGCGGTGAACCCCTTCCTCATAAGATGGATCGCCGCGGCACTGTTTCAGAGGAAGGTGATACTCAGATGTGGAAGTTGGTCTTCCGAGCCAACATCCATTTGTCCTGGGCTGCCACAAGGCTCACCATTGTCACCAGTTCTATTTAATGTGTACACAATAACGATCACGGCCCAACAGCTGGATGGGAGGGGAAGAACTATGACTTTTGCTGATGATATTCTGGTATATCGACAGGGAAGAGACAGACGGGGAATCGCCTCCACAATGCAAGACGAACTCGATCGCATTTCTTCCTGGTGTGGGGTTTCAGGTGCCTTGGTTAATCCTAATAAAGCATCAGTTTCATGGTTCTCCCTTAACAATCATATCGTTAATACGACCACACCGGCAGTACGAATGGGAGCTGATGAGGTGACCAGGGACAAGTTGATGACATACCTCGGAGTTAAGTTTGATCGCAGCCTGTGTTTTCGGGACCACGTTGACCACGTTGACCATGTGATAACAAAATCCCGCAAAGGATTAGCCGCCTTGAAGGTCATGGCAGCTGCCAACATCGAGCAGAGGCTACTTACTCTTCTGTTCCAGGGATTAGTCCTCGCACCAATCGAGTATGCCCTGGCCATTCTTACTGTCAGTACGACTCAAATTGATAGGCTGGAGAAAATACAAAATGAAGCCATGCGCATTATCCTGGGATGTACGAGGGACACTCCCTGTGTGGCAATGAGGTATCTTCTTGACTTTCCAACCATGGATGACAGAATCAAGATCTGGAGAGCACGAGCATACCTGAAGATTAGTACAGATACAGAGCATCCATTGCACCACGTGCTCAACACAGAGAAAGGTACCAGGCTAACAAGAGGCAAATCATGGGTGGGCCGAGCAGAAGATGTCATCAAACAGGTCTGTGGGCTTACCAATATCAGCGTTGGTGAGGAGTGGATACCGGTGCCTACGTCATTCAAGGGGACTTTCTCGTGTATTGTCACACTCGACAGGAAAAGTAGGGAACAGAACCCAGTCGTGGTTAATGCTGAGGTCAACGGTCTCATCTGCGATAACACCGATGAGAAAGATGCAGTCATCTATACAGACGGATCTGTAAGACGACACGAAAAAAGTGCATGGGCATTTACAGCACGTTCGGCAGGCAGAATAGCCAGGAAGACAGTGGTGCATACGCCATGACCACGAGTAGCATGACAATGGAGGTGATGGCAGTGACCAAGGCATTCAAATGGTTAGAGTCACAAGACTACATCCACGCATGTATACTGAGTGATTCGATGAGCATGATAAAAAAGTGGAGGCAGGCTTTGTACGCATGCAATGGGTAGAGTCGTTGCAGAAATCCAAAATACGTAAGGTCACCTTTGTCTATGTCCCTGGACATGCGGGAGTACGGGGAAATGAGAGAGCGGACAGGTTGGCTAGCTGCGCTGTCGCTGAGGACGGGCAACCGATGGATCGGGCGGACGTCATCAATGCACTCCGAGATGTGGGAAGAGCACAGGACTTCGACAAACACAGATCAACGTCGCTTCTTCGGATGATGGAAATGGGAGTTAAGATGGGCACAGCCAGAAATGAGAAACTTGGTGGCCGTGTAAGAAGACTTATCAACCAACATAGAACTGGAGTCGTCAGTAGTATGAGGAGTAGGAAATAGATATTTTTTTGGAGTAGAGCTAGATAAGAATTAATACGGTGCAATACAAAGAAATATAGGAATTAATTATGGGTCTGGAGCAGCCGTTGCCTGGTGCAAAGAATATTAGCAGACTTTATATTAGTAGTAAGGTGGTGTAGGTTGGTTTATTAGTACTATGGTGTTAGACGACCACCTAATTTCCATTCATCGATAGTAGATGTGAACTGGGTATGGTCCAACTATCTAGCGGTTAGTACAACGCTGATAACAACAATTAAACATCGATAACAAGAATTAATGAAAACATAAGAGAGAATTATTAGTCACGTGAAGTTTATTGAAAAATATCAATTACAACGAATAAAATAATTAAAAAAAAGAGTAAAAAAGAGACAATGTAGTAATAGTATTAGATATCTAGGGGAGATGTCGTGACACCGTCGTCGTGTACCCGTCGCTTGATGTAGAAATAGGATAGAGATTTTCTGTGTTGTATGTACGTGTAGATGGCTCCCTTGTGTGCTTTAAAACCAACATTTTTACCTCCGCTAGATTCTTTTTTATTAAGAACTTCTAGAAAAGGTTGTTTGTCTAACACGTTGTGTTGCTTGCTTAGCCCCTTAGTACTAGTTTTTGAGTAGTCCCCGAAACAGTGGTATGTTTTACTACATAGGGAAATCATACCAGCTCCTTCATACTCAAGCTTAAACAAGCCCGGTTTTCTCTTATCGAATAACTTTCTCTGTCGGCACCTCTGACAAGCAGTAGAAAAAGTGCCTAAGGACCTAAAGAAAGCTGGGCGATGGACATCGCAGGTTTCTGAGGGGAACCATTGATCGTACTCGTTATAAAAAGTGTGGTGCATGTCGGGTTTAATAATGGCGTCAAGATTAGTCGAGCTAAGGGCCAAATAGAGATTATCCGTGTCCATCTCACAGAGTTGAAAATCTGACCTGTCAATAAATTTGTCTAGAAAATCATAATAAAACTGCAGCATTCTTAGTTTTGCGTACTGGTACACGAAATATCCTATTTGTAGGGGAAGGTCCCAAACCGTTTTCTTTTTTAACATTTCTACCTCGAACACGTCGTCGTTTATTTGAGTCATATTTTTAAAAAGAGGATTATTGATACAAGATGTCGTCTCACAGCCTCGCATGTACCTGACATCCGCGTGATTTTTCTTATTGGTCAAGGTCTTCCCGTACGCGGCGTTTCCCAGCAGTTTCATCGTCTCCCCGGTAATAGAGAAGTTGACATCTATATCAGCCTGTCTGCGAGCATCCGAAACTTTGTCGCCAAAACTTTTAAAACAAGCCGCTGGTTGATATTCTATAACCTGGTAGATGTTAGTTACTTCTAGACCGTGGTCTATATACCATTTTAAAAGTGGGGTAGCCAAAAGAACTTTTTCGCCAATGTAACTGCCTATAAGGGTTCGACGTGAACTACTCAATAATTTATTCTGCTCGGCGTGATGTTTCATCAAAGGACCAATATCGGCTCTACCCACGTCTACGTTTTTAAATATGGGTGTCAATTCGCTAAAATAGTCCATGAGAGAGTCGGGGACATGAATATCACATTCTACCAAACCAAACAACGTTTCGTCTTTAACAGATTTAAGAATGTGATGGTCAGTCAGGGGATATCCAGAACTGGTAAACGACGGTGTGGTTCGGGGGAAAGTCTCGGTCAGAAACCTATTGATGGCTTGATCTGTTCTCTTCAGACATTGCCACTGACATTCCCACAGCTCAACCACTTCAACTCCAACGTCGTTGGTTAAATAATCGCGAATTTCGCGGGTCTTGTCGTATAACTCGGACAAGGGTTTCTTGTTTATGGGGTTAACACCTTTGTGTTTTATAGTGAGGGGACAGATATGACCATGAAACAGACAACCGTGGAACTGATAAACGGTCCGAGTCGCTTTATCCCAGCCGTCCACGCGGATCTTACGCAGACCCAAAGCCATTTCTCGGCCATTGAACTGGTCTGTAATTGAAGGTTATTCTGATGCTCCACCCAAGTCAACCATTCTCTACACTGGATGACATATTTGTTGCTCTTATGGGGTCTGAACCCATCTTCAGGTCGTCTGAATGTAGGAAAACCTGAAGGCATTTCCTGAGTGAGAGCCCACAAGTATAAAGCGTTAGCGTCATAACCTTTAACGCTTTCTACTACTTTTTCAGGATTACCTCTGATTCGAGTCTCACCCTTCTCGTGGTACCGATGGAAGATTATGCTCGGACCACCTACAATATTGTCTCTCAAGGTATTGTGCAGCTCCTCCTCTCTCTTTGAACATAAGGAAAAGAACACATTGGAGGGGAGTGTTTTAAATAAATATTTTAAAGTTACTCCCGGAACAGAAATGGCGTCTTTACACATGTCTACACCCAAACCTGCATAAAATTCGATCTGTTTCTCTAATGCGAGTAGGAAGGGCCCGACATCCTTATTGTTATACCAAACAAGAAAATCCCTGAGAGTGGTCATTTTATTGTCTACCCATATATTGTTACAATACTCGTACTCTTCGTTCGAAATGTTGCAGTTTTTAAGTGTAGAAAAGAAAGCTTCGTGTGGGGGAAGTGCTTTATCATCCAATTTTTTTAGCTCGGTGATATATTCGTAGCAAAATACGCCCTTAGTTTCGCTAATACTGTAAGCTTTCAAATATTTTGAATAAGAGAATCCTGGAGCTAAAAAATTTACCACGTCTAAACATTTTAATTTACTCGTACCAATACACATAAAGTTGTTGTTTCGCTTCACCATAAATTTAAAGTTGGTCCCCTCGTCTTCTTTTTTATGTTCCGCGTGGTCCTGATGTATTGGTTCATCATCATCAGCGAATAATAAATGGCTTGCTAGGTAAGGTTTTATGACGTTTATGTCATATTTTACCCGAATTGAACCCGAAGACAGGCAGTTCTCGCAAATACGAATCTAGTCGGGGTTTAAGAGAGTCGTCGTCAACGGTATTTAGTTTTGCAAACACAGCGTCGAATCTATCGCGCAAAATGGCGTAGGCTGCATCCGAAATGGTATCTAAATACCGTATCATCCGACTAACCAAGACCTGTGAATCTCCAGTTGTGATAAAACAAACAGGTTCTTCAAACCCGGGTACGTTAGAGGCCACCGAGCAGGACAAAGGGATATGTTTGGCTGTAAAGTTTGTGGCACTAGTTGCCGCTGGTAAGCCACTACTTTCAAAGTAGCATTCAAAATCATAAACGGCTCTAAAAGGGTAGATGAAATTATTGGGAACCTCGACTCCGTGAGAGGCCACCGTTTCCCAAATGGTGGGGATGGAGTGTACACGCCACCCTTGTAAACATTTTTTTTATTTTTCCCTCGTTACATGTCTTTTCGTGTCTTGTCAAACCCCAAAATGTTTTCCATAATTTACCGCATTTAGGACAACTAAAAGAGTGTGAGGCCGCGTCAATGTCAGATATATACATAAAATGGTCTTTATAATACAACAAGCGTAACGTATCCTTATAACAATTACTACCTCTGAGTTTTGGTGTGAGAACGTCTTTGTCGTCAAACTCGAAGATGTCAATGTTTATATTAAAACACTGCTCTAATTCTGGAATCTGTTGTAACGTCACACCCTCAAATCCAACAATTCTACCCAGATGATCTAACCACTGTTTTAGGAGAGCCTGTGTGGGTTTCCTAAGATTAGTAACGCTAGAGCCTCTAGATACTGCTAGACAGCGAAAAAAACACAAGCTATCGGTGTATGAGTGATTGTTTGAGTCGTGTTGTAATGTGTAAATGGCTTTGTTGTTCTTTATATGCTCAGGCAGCTCATTTAAACAACACCCAATCGGATGTTCGTGAATGTGAAAGAGATAGAAAGAAGTGCTTGGAAGTGATTCTACGTAATATTTCGTATCGGGGCGCTGGTGTTGGGCGTAATTCAGGGGATCGTCGAGATTCAGCTGTGCTACAAAGTTTTCTAAATCTGTTCTATTGTTGATTAGTGCAGGAGTATCTAGAACACAGGCGTTGTTGCAGCTTGCGTGGAAGAATTTTAAATTTTGTGTCTCTCTGTGTCGTAAGACAGAGTGATGTGAATAGTTAATTTTGAAACGCAGTGTTTGTTTTTCAAATATGTCCCTGAGGATATCACCCCAGTTTGGTTTGTGTGCTCTATCAGGAGGATGGAAAAATGTATAGATGGATAGATGTTTGTTTATGTTGACGTGCGTCTTGATGGTTCTCCAATTATCAGTGTATATCTGTCTGACATCCTGTGGAAGAATGTCTAAAGTATCTTCTTCAGCGGGAAGTCTCGCTCTTTTTGGAAATCTGCTAGTCTTGTCGCTCGAAGTGGCAGGTCGTTTGCGTGATGAAGAAGTCGTCTGTATACATGCTGCTGCGGCAGGTAGGGTGGTCGATGAATGCGACTGTCGCATGTGAAGCTTTAAAGTGTCTGCCCTTGAAAATTGTTTGCCACACACTCCACAGGTATGCTGGGTTAATGTGTGTGCAACTTCCTTGTGTCTTTTTAGATTACCGACTCTAGTAAAAATCTTGTTGCACAATTCACAAACTACATTGACACTGGCAACTGCATGTACCATTTGGGTGAGTGGTAGTGATACGGGTAGTGATGCTGCATGGCTGGTTTCTATATGTTTTTTCAGAATACTGGCCCGTGTAAATGTGCAACCGCATACGGAGCACCTATGAGAGATGTTTTTATGAACACTCTCAACGTGTCTGTTTAACGAGCTGAGCCTGGAGAATACGCGTCCACATGTAGGACACTCGTATCGTCGACCAGCCATCGTTTTCTTTTCGACTGCCTCTGCAAAAGAGAGAGAGAAAATATATATATATATATAAACTATAACCAGAATAACTCAAAGCAATACACTAACGGAGAAGAGCGACGACGTTATAGCGCCATGGACAATAGTAAACCGATTATTTTGCACACACAAAAAAAACGGCAAAAAGGTATGCGTGTCTTTTCTTATTCTTCTCTATAGTGTTTATTTTTTTTAACGATATAATTAAGATACTCTAACTTCATTTAAAATTTCATATTAATTTAGGTGACGTTTGCCGAAGAGATGGTGACAGTCCATCATTTGGATGATCTTACAGAGGATAGACGTTTAACGTGGATGCAGTTTGCCTGTGACAGGCACAGATTTGCGAGAAGAATAGCAGCATTGGCTCTAGTTATAGAGCCTGTTCTTTCACCGTTACACCGAGCAAAACGTTTTACACGCATCGCCGTACTAACGTCGAAATCAGGATAAATGGCGTCTCTTCAAGAAATCGAGAAGGAAACGAGCGCCATACTTAAAGATGTAAGATTTAAAACGAACAGCACAGCAATTTCTAAAACTATAAAACGTGCGATAGACCACCGATCAATTTCATGCTATAATTAACAAACTACACGTCATACCTTCCATCGATGATCATTTACGTCTTATAATAGAGGGAATATTTGCAGATGGTGTTTACAACTGGGTAGAATAATCGCTGTGCATGCCCTAGTTTTTCGCCTAACGAAAAACATACGAGAATCTTTTTACGATTCTGACGTGGACGTTAGACTCGTGATAGAACAAGTTGTATCCGAGGCTACCAACAGCATCGTAGAAAAAACTACACCATGGATAGTCTCGCAGGGCGGATATTGTTCTTTTAAAATATTTGCAAAAAAAAATATATAACTAAAATATAATAAAATGTGCATGTTTAAATGAAAGTTTCTTTGTTTTTTTTTTCTTTATATAAACATTTTATATATATCTTATGACGTGTCAAAATAATAACAATACCATACAACGGTGAGATGACACACGACATGAAACAAAATATGACAACGCGTGAGTCTTTTTTTTTGTTGGATGTTTTATTATTTAATACACCGAAAATACGACATCTGTGATGACAACAATAAATCTTAGCACCCATACAGTTATAAAGGGTCCGCTGTAAACAAACGCGCGTGCAATCCTTATATCTCGACATTAGCAGTCTTATACATGTCTGGTATTTTCTTTTACACAAATGTCAATACAAGGCGGTTGTGGAGGCAGCCTCCAGGAAATATGAATCAAAATAATCGTCACGAAGATTGCTATCTTTCGATGGTCAAAGTGTCAATTGGGTTGTTCCTCGAAGCGCGTCTGCCTGTGGCTTGCACTCTGTCATATTCCGCTAACACATCACCGGCCATAGCTACCAAGTCTTCAAACGCGCGTCGGTTTAACGTGATTCCGGTTTTGGTGGGAAATTTCTTGGTCGAATCCCCAAAAAATCTACGAATGTGTATTAAAGGTGTTCCGTTATACGCTGAAACAGAAATGGCTTTCTTACCGTCATCTAAAGGTTTAATAAACTCACCCTGACGAAGCGTATACACGGTAATAGTATCAGAAGACATTCCGAAACTTGACTTGTGTAGAAAACACAAAACTCGACGAATGGAATGAGAAATACGAGCTGCGCTCGATTTATATACACCATGTACCAGAAACTAATTTTAGAAGATGATGTCATTGCTATTTTTAGCCACTGACGTCATTGCTTTTTTAAGCCACTGACGTAATTCTCAAGCGTCATTGTTCTAGAAATTTTAAATTTTGCGCCAAAATATTTGGTGCGAGTAGTCGATACACGATTCGATCGTTTATGTGTTGTCTGGTGGATGAGGTAACCGGCTTTAAGACCCTTTGCATTGATCCTCCTCGAGTGTTAATCTGTAGAAAATACACAGAGTACTGTCCACACGCGTTACTGACCAGGTCTTGTAACTGACGCGAGTTGTAGATGAGAGGTCTGTTCGAATTCCTCTCGATAAAATCGATGATCTCGATATGTCTGGGGAGAAAACCCGAAACTGTCGAAATACTCAAACTGCCCCATAGCGTTGTAGTAGAGGGCGACCCAGTGAGATCCCGGTCTCCAACTCGGGTCGGTATTGATAACGAAGGCTGCTGTTTTAGTTGGATCGATATAGCGAGGTAACCGATCGCGAGCCGCGACGCTAACATTGGAACACCGTCTCACAAAATGTCAGACATAAGTACTTTGAGAATATCTCTCGTATTCATTGTCGAAGTGTTTACGCTGTGTAATCTGTAAGAATCTGTCTCGTTTTAGAGATCTCCACCACGGAATCCAGTTCTGCTTAAACTATGACCTGTATAGGATTTGGCGTGATCGTCGCAAATTTGAGCTCGATGGCGACGGGCCCTGATTTTGCCAGCTCAAATTGTTCGGCGTTCAAAAGACTAGGGCTGAGATCGAATGCAAAAAGAGTGTAGGCGTTCTTGAAGTCGTTATAATCTATTCCGTTACCAGCGTCTGTTCCCACAAGACCCAACCCAGCATGGACTTGAAGTAGGCGCGAGCGTACTGACCGCGGTCAAATTCGGTAGATAGAGGTTTACCCCAAATACTATGACTGGAGACGGTGACGTTCAAGTAGGTAAGACCAACGTTTTTAAAATTGAAGGGGTTGGTGTCGTAACTTCCGTTAAATGCAGCCGAGTCCAGTAAGCCGAGGACTAGTCGCGTTGGTGTTTGTGTCAGGAAAAGGTTGTCTTGGAAATGAGATAACATGCCTTTAGGAATGGCAAATGTTTTAATGATAACTCTCTTCATGGGGTATCGCGCATTGTCTCGTAAGAGAGCCGTTTCGTGAGCCAGCGAAATGGCCGGATTAACTGAGGCTTTCCTCACCAACAGGGCGGCGTAAGTGATGACACTTTTATAACCGACAGTTTTGTCGTGAGCTATGATGTTAAATACGTCCTTTGAGGGGGTCAACTTAATTTTCACGTCAACCCTGTTTAGCATGTAACGCTCCTGAGCAAAAATATCAGAGTGAAGTCGCCCTATCATATCCAGCTCATGGCTACCTCGGGCCAGATTTCGACGAGTTTTAAGACCCGTATTGGAGTCACCTTGGGTGTCATCCGCGTGTTTGGGAGTATCGGTGTAGTAGAGTGCGCTCGTGAGATAACTTTTCTTAGATTCCTTGCTATGGTGAGAGTGGCTTCTAGTATGCTCGAAAAGGGTAGGTGTTTTCAGAAGCTGAAATCAAAGTGTCGTTTGACCAACTTCCAAAACGACTTTACGGTTGTGTGGTGGTTTACATGCGACATCAACATAGTCACAGGAAATTTTTTTTTTTTTTTCATGCAGCTATAGGTGAGGTTGAAGGACACTTAGCTGCTCGGTAATGGCGCTGGACTAGAGGTGTTGTAAAGATCTGTTTGCGATTCGTCACTAGACATTCGGTTGTAACAAGAAAAATTACAGATCTAGTTTTTTGTTGGAACGGTTGAATTGGTTGGTGGTCGTATTGTTGTTCGTGAATTACTCCAAGAATGGAGTGTAATTTTTTCACGTTGAGGCAGATCAAGTTGGGTGTAAGCAATCGGTAACTAGATAAACAGCTGGTGAAACCTCACAGTATCTGTCCTTCATTAAAACGTGATCAATGTGTTTATTGAAAGCAAGATTTCGATCAAATTGTATTCCGAAACATCGCATTTTGTGGGTCCTCATGATAGTTTCTAAACCCACTTTTACAACTATTGTAGATGTGTTGACAATATGTTTGCTCGTAGAGACACAAATTTGCAGTCGTCTTCGTCTGGCTCACCCGTGTTCGCGTCTCACACCATCTTCTAAACAATTGGGCAAGTTCAGTCTAGTGTTGAGTGTACTTACAACGTGTCCACTATCTCTACCTTCGCAGTAGAATAAAAAGCGTCGGTGTTGGGCAGTATGCTAACTATACCTTAGTCGACTCATCTGTTACTTTTAAAAGTGTAGCTGTTGAAACGTAGCGGGTTCGTATCAAATATATTCGATATATATTATATATCACATATATATACATATATATATATATGTATATATATATATAAAACTCAGGGCTACCTGGTTTTGCCACAGATTCTCATGTCTTGTTTGTGTACGGCGTCTATACCTACTTGCTTCCCTCTTATTTTTCGCGCATCGCTGTCAGACTCAGGTATACAGGGACTGATGGTCTTACGGATGGTTAGCAGACAACCAAATGAAAAGACGATTAGAGGCCATAGATATGGATTTTCTCAGAGGAATTTGAGCGTTCCCTGAGTGTTTGAAAAGAGTCCAACACACACAAAAAAACTCTTAATCAGCAGTCGAAAGTAACAATCGACATTTTGCAGGCACATCATGTAAAAAAAAGGAAAGTTCTAATATTGGGTACAACTACCAAAGTTTAGGGAAGGTTATCTCGATAAGAGAGAAGATGGTAGATAGTTTGGTGTTTTGATATGGAAAAACAATCAACAACTGAACTGATAAGTTGCACTGTGGACAGGCAAATGTGGTCGGGGATGATGATTGTCTACGTCCGTTGGTATGGTACATGGTAACCATTGTCTTATAACAATATTCCTCACACCTCGAGGATTCCGTCATCGTGTCCTTTTTCATGATCGTTAACCAAATTTGACACTCAAGCCAGGTATTATCTACCAGGAAGGAGGGCTATACATACCATACCTAGACCAGTGAGATGACAACAAGGCTCCCATGATTTACAGGTTCATCATCTTCCCTTCAAGAGGATGTAAAAAAACATCTAGCTCAGTCACAGCCTAGGATTTTGTTGGACGCGATGATCACCTAGATGCCGACTTTCATTCCAGGAAACCTTACTTAAACATTACAATGAGGGTGAAGGACAGTGCTCAGGTATTTGACAATGTCAGTGTTCGAAATTTATTTCTTCAAGCCTGTCGACAACGCAACCTCAATGAATGGGTTTTTAGGATCTTTAACCAGATTTGACACTTGGGACAAGTATCATCTGCGTGGGAGGAGATCTCTACATACGATACCTTGATTCAGAAAAGTAACAAAAAAAAAGAAAGATCCCCAGGAATTACAGACCCATCAGCCTACTCCCTTGCGTAGGAAAGTTGCTGGAGAAGATAATGAATAGAAGGTTGATCTGCTACACATATACCAACTTACTCGAACACAGCCAGGGGAGAAACAAAACATATGTTCAGTTGACATCTCTCACACAAAACAGAGAGCGTGTCGACACCGGTCTCAGTGATCGTGATCTCGTTATTCTGTTGATATTACAGTTTGCTCGACATCGTTAAAACAACATAAAATGTGTGCGTCACCGACCACGCTTATCATGAAAGGTGACTCGACTAGTTGTTAATAAGAGAGAATGTGGGGTGTTGACATTACAAATTGTATTCTCCCGACACCAATACCATCACATATATCACCGACATTACAGCCTAGTGTGTCGACATCTATGACATCTTGAACGATCACACCGCGACAGTGTCGACTACAAGAACACCGATAATACATGTAGAGCAGAGACATTACAATCGAGTGTGTGTTGAGGCACTGATGCAGCATGTCAACTGTGGTGATCCTACAATCTCTGATGCGTCGACAAATCTGGGTATGTTCTTATGTTGACACTACAAACTCTGTGAGTGTGTCAACCTCTGTCATAACGAGTCGTACACCAGACCCACCGACTACAAGTTTTTACCATGTTGTCGGTTAATAGGGAGATACAACCATTCACATGCCCATCATCGAAAAAACTGTGTTGTCAGCATCAATAACGACAACAGTATCTGTCATGTCAACAACATGTTCACTCAACCATCATGGTGTTTCGACAATAATACCATCATCTTTTTCACATGTGTCACCAACAGCACATCCCAGTGTTTCGCCTAGCTCGGTAATTATGAGTTCAGCCTGCTTCTGGACTCATCTGAATATCCAATAATGAAAAGAGCCCAGTTCAACAGCTCTTAAACTACGCATCCTGGAAATAACAATCAGAGGTAGGAAGTAACATGTGTTATAAATAATGTCTGGAAACTAGTACCGAGCCGTCTCTTGAGTTTTTAAACAGAACTATGTAATGACTGTTGCGACTTATCGTCCGCTGTTCCTTGTTTTTGCTAAAGAGATTCTGTACTATATACACGACGCTTATATTTCTACTTCACTTGGTAAATAGTTTCGTGACCCTATCGTCAGTTTTGTCCATCAGATCGTCTATGACCATCAGACGTCACCATTGTTCCATGTCGAGTAGCCCTTCGTTAAACTGAACACTCTTTATCGTTTCGTACATCGGTTGTAACTCGCCATAACAGTAAATTATTTCCTCAATCGCGGGACTGACCATTTCTGACACTTGTTCGAGAAATTCCTAACAAACACACTTTTTCCGCACCTCGTCGGCCCTTCGACAAGCGCTGTAAGCGGATATTTCCAGATTGGATCCATAACTAGACATGATTACGTTGTTTAGTTTGTCTCTGTATTTATTGTACATTTCCAAATAGTATAAAGGAAACCTAACTCGGTTGAACGTTTACACTGTAATGTTATTTATAAAATAACTGCTTTAGTATAAAACTAGTTTAAAAATACGCCTATTTTTATATAAACTGCGTCTAAATAGAACTAAACTAACCATTTCACCTACTTTTTTTTTGTATTTCAGCTTTGTCAATAATCATCGAACTGTAAAATTTATTAGAGTTTGGTGACTTTTATCATATAGTAATAACATAGTTTTAGACAAACAGCGAACTAGAGTGAATAATCTATAACATACATCTGTACATACATACATACATGCACACATACATGCACGCACATACAGAGAGAGAGAGAGAGAGAGAGAGAGAGAGAGAGAGAGAGAGAGAGAGAGAGAGAGAGAGAGAAATATTCTTTAGTTGCAAAGTCACAACGAAAATGAAAATAACTTGTTATATAACAAACTATATCTTGTTTGGTGTCTACACGCGTGTCTCGAGATGAAATATTTACAAATAACTAACGTATATTGTATATTTTGTTTAAATTAGTAGTAAATTAATTGTTTATTTAGTAACGCGTCTGTGTTTTAAAGTGATCATTTTTTTTTTTTTAGTCCACACAGAATAAACCCTCCATCGACGTACAATACCACACACTGCGCATCATAAAGCTATTATATCATTATCTGGGCGACGCGGGTGAAGGGACAAAAGCCTTTTGATCAATGCGCGGCATTGGTTTTTTGTGCCGTTCTATTGGATAATGTTAATATCGGGTATTTAATTTATATTAGACATGTTTAACTTCATTTAGTTACAAGTATAGTTGCCTTATTGTTTTTTTTTTAAAGAAACGAAAGATTAAACATATAAATACTCGTAAAATTATCTTTACAACGACTCCAAACTCGACTATATGTGAATAAGAAAATCTAACCATCACTATCATGTGTCGTTCTATCAGAAAATAATTCCCGGTTTAAAACGATTATTGAGATGAGAAAAAGAAAACTGTTTGTGACTTACCCTAAACGGCGGTTTCTTCGTCTATCACCTTACCATGACAGACTGTATAAGATGTAAATCAATTGAGAGGAAGAGTATGTTTACAGCACTCGGAAAAATGACAAATAAGCAACAACAACAACACAACAACAACAAAAAATATATGGACCAAAGCAAGATCGAACCTGTACTCAGTGGCACAGCGCCTTGCCACGAAAAGCCTAACGCTAGGGAACACTGCCACACAGCTAACTAAAAGCTTATCTGTATAAGATTTAGCGGTTTTAAGGTATGCACAATACGAACGGTCGGTCATTTTACATTACAGTACGAGGGGCAGCCTTTGTTAGCATATTTAGTAAGACTCTGTAGTTGAACTATTTTACACGTGAGCGATGCATGGCACGTTCATGCAATTATCGATCTAAGACATCCGACATTGTTTCTATGCGCCGTTCTTAAAATACCGTTGCTCAACTATGATTATCTGTAATATTCATCTTACTACCACTATAGGTAAGACCTTTAGTTATACAGCACTTATGCGTCACTTTTACTAATAACATAAACGGTTAGTTACGAATATCATATAGGTACAGCTATTTCTGGAGTTCGCCTTTTGGGCCGATTCTTTTATGGTTGATGTATTCGGAGACTGACTTGTAAAAAACGGATGTGGGAACATTTAAATACTTCTCTAACGAAAAGGATACGACACTGTGGACTCTATTTCGTAACAGCTTTGCTCTGTGACCGTTAAGAGATTTACCGAACACATTCCTATATGTTATGTAATTCATTTCCATTAATAAAACTATTGTAATAAACACACATTGTTATGTATTTAAGCATAATTTCAACTTACATGTATTCTTATAATGTTGGTTTTAAAGGCTGGTTCTCCTAGCTTCTCGATGGTGTTTCAGTATAACAACTGTGGTTATCTGCTGTTAGATTTACAGCTCTGGTAGGATAATATCAGTGAGGCTCTGTTATTAGATTTACAGATCTGGACACTTATCAATTCTATATATTCAGGTGTTACTGTTGGTTAGTGTTTCCAGGCTGGCTACCTTGTGACAAATGACATATGTTAGTCGAATGAATATATTAAATCGTGTATTCGATTGTTTTTAGATCACATCCAGCGGACTATTCGCGCTCGCATGGGAGCAGTTAATCGATCCGTGCGAGTGTACAACTAAATGGGAGATATTGAGCGGTCGGTTCATGGCGTCAGCGAGAGTAGCTAATAAATCCTTGTATATAGTCTTATTTTGAGTAACTAATGACTCGTGACCCTTTAAGGATATATTATAGTATAAAGAAAAGAAGATAGTGTATACATTAATGTCTGTTAACCCTCTCCTTCGTTTATGGACAAAATGCTTTCGGTGATTTTGTGGGCGTGGCTATAGAGTTTAGCGGGAAAAATACCCGCGTTTATTGATAACTGTAAAAAAAAGGCGGGAGACCGTGTCCATTACTCATTAATTAGCGGATAATGGGGTGGGGGAGCGGGTGAGGATGCTAGGTGGTCGTCTAACACCATAGTACTATAAACCAACCTACACCACCTTACTACTAATATATAAGTCTGCTAATATTCTTTGCACCAGGCAACGGCTGCTCCAGACCCATAATTAATTCCTATATTCTTTGTATTGCACCGTATTAATTCTTATCTAGCTCTACTCCAAAAAATATCTATTTCCTACTCCTCATACTACTGTCGTCAGTCGCTGGACACTGAGGGGAATTGATGAGGAGGGGATCTGAGCACCTATGGACATGTTCGGAGTGCAATGATGATGACCCGCAAAAACTCAATAACTCAATAACCCGTATACCGTTTGGACCTGGTGCACTGTTTTTTGATCGCCGTAAAGCTGCTTGATTTCATCTATACTCAATACTCCTCTTCTTCCATTTTCTTAGCTTTACGCATTTCAGAGGTCGGTAAAGGTAAAGCACGAGACTGAACCGGCGTCTTAGCAAGCGAGTTCCTACAACATATGTGCTCGGCCGCCTATCCAGAAATGTTCGAAGATTTTTGGATAGTGTTGCTTCAAGCATCGAAACTCACGATGCGAAGCAACATTCCTTACCTTCCCAGGGTAATACCCTGCCTGGTACCATTTCTGCCAACGGCTGAGTCGACCGTGGGGGTATTTTTTTCCAACAACGAGTACAACTCACACTTCTCCCAGCGGGAATCGAACACGGGTTGTCCCGAACGTTGAACAGGACTCTTGGTCCCATATTACACAGATGGTTCTGCTACAAATGCCACCAGAAATGGAGGGGGAGGTGTATTCTTGACGCTGAATAATCAGGACCGAGATCACACAGTCAATTGCTACTGGAAAATTCTCAAACAACTTTAAAGCAGAAACTGAGGCCATCAGAGATGCTGCAACACTGGCTACTCAACACAAAATAACATTCACAACAAAATTGGTGATTCTGATTGATGCACTGTCAGTACTATCAGCTCTAAAAATCCCCAAAACAATGAACTAGATGACTGAGAACAACCCTGGGCCAATACGGCAATAACTTCAGAGAGTAGTCATTCAGTGGATACCATCACACTGTAATATTACATGGGAACGAAACGCGCAGACAAATTAACTAAAGAGGGAGGGAGATTGCCACAAGAGAACCATCCGCTCAGTTATGATGAAGCCAAATCCATCCCCAAAGGTCAGTTCCATGAAAAATGGAAACGAGAATACCCAAAGAATAACGAGAGTGACGGATACCACCAACTATCAAGGAGGGATCAAGTCATCATACTTCGCCTACGCACTGGCCACAATAGAAAGAGAAATCACATGTTACCAAATTCAAAATAGGTGCAACCAGCCTATGTCACTGTACACTGGACATTATGACTACAAACATGTTCTACATGATTGCCCCCAGTACAAAGACCTGAGAAGAGTATGTGGTCCACGCCCACCTCCCTGGAAGAGAAACTATATGGGGCATTCGAATCGCTAAAACAGACAGCTGACTTCATGAGAGAGTCTGGATTCCCACTCTGACTGAGTCTTGATCGCAGAGAGAGAGAGAGAGAGAGAGAGAGAGACAGAGAGAGATATCACTGAATTACCTGCGTTCCAAGTAAGGACGCACATTTTCCTCCATTTTGGAGAATGTGTTATGGTAAAGATTTGGTTTTGAAAGTATGTACACACTGAACTAATTGCAGCAATCATCATCAGGAAGCCTATTTGCAGAACGTTGCATTCATCGCAGTCTGTGTTTGACATAATTTCTGTCTCATAGCCGGATTTCCCACTTCTTTTGTTGTCATGTTCAACATCTCTTTATGCCTTTATCTTGGTATGCCCCTGAGGCCACTTCCGTGCCTTGCATTATTGTTCTTCCCAACCCGCTGTGTCTTTTGACGTGGCCATAGCATTTACGTTTCCTCTTTAGAATGGTGTTTGTAGCCGAGTTCCGAGCCATATACTCAGATGTTCCCCACTGGGTGGTCTAGAGACATAAATCGACCTCTGGACAAGAAGGTCACTGGTTCGATTCCCACCAGTTCTGTAGTAACATTTATTGAAAGTCTAAAAAAAAAAATCGAATCTGATTTCTTCGTGGCTTTACAGCTTTGTTTTCTTCCTGCTCTCTGGAGATTGAAATCCGATGTCTAGCCCTCTTGCATAACGGCGTAAAACGGAGGCCCCTGGTGCCTGATGCGCACGTTAAAGACCAACATAAAAATATTAGGCCGAAAATGGTTACTGCATTAGGAAAAGAAAATAGATAAAAATCTAGCGAAAGAAACATTAATATTTTCGATGATAACAAAAAAGAGAGTACTTCTGAAAAAAAGAATATCTGCCTGATGGTGGGGGACAATTTAGTATTTTATACTTGTATGGTGGAGACATCTGTGTATGTTGCTGCCTGTATGGTGAGATGGCACAACTGAGTGTATGGCTTACTGTATGACAGTGAACACCTGAGTTTACGCCTGCTTGTATGGCAGGGGACATATGTGTATATGGCTGCCTGTATGGCGGGGATATCTGAGTATATGTCTACCTGTATGGCGGAATATCTGAGTATATGGCTGCCTGTATGGCGGGGGACATCTGAGTATATGGCTGCCTGTATGGCGGGGGATATCTGAGTATTTGTCCTGTATGGCTGGGGGATATCTGAGTATATGGCTGCCTGTATGGCGGGGGACATCTGAGTATATGGTTGCCTGTATGGCGGGGGACATCTGAGTATATGTCTACCTGTATGGCGAGGGATATCTGAGTATATGGCTGCCTGTATGAGTACACGGCTACCTGTCAGAAAAAGGGTCCCTCCAGACTTCTCTAGATATCTAAAAAAAAAAAAAATAAATAAAAGTCACCGACCAATGAAAATTAACAAATTTACTACTAGATATCCAGATTATGGAAACTAACTGGGCTTCGTAAATAGTTGGTTAAGCGCCTCGGACCTGCCGTCACAATACCAGTGTCAGCGTTCTATCAACTGCCAGGGACCTAGCAGTTCTATCTTATTCGTCAGTTCTCTCAGATAATACTTTGATTCAAAACAGGCTGGTTAACAGAAACTAGGATCGCCATGTTCCCTGTTGTGGTAGCTATTACTGATAAAGAAGACCTAGTATTGCAGTACCTCTAGGCTGGATTAGTAGTTTCCCAAACTTCTTAAACCAGACTAACTCTGAGCAAACGTGCACACTGCCCTCGTGTCATTAAGTCAAACACAACGTGAAAACGTTCCTTTAATTTGGTATTGGAAGCATTCTAGGAGGTCCGCGCTGTACATTTGATACCATTGTCTCGAAGTATCAACGGTATCATATAATAAATATATCATTATATTATTAGCTTCGCTACAACGGTGACTGAGGCCTGCCCTGTGACTTAGCTCTGCAGCCAACCAGTCTTTAGGACACCAATGTAAGGAGTTGATACTGGACCAAGAGACAGGTCCTAACCATCCCTCTCCTATACTCTACCCTAACATGCCCCCAAACTCTCCCTTCCCCTACCCTAGCTTACCCCCTAACCCTCCCTTCCCATACCCTACTTTACTCCGTAACCCTCCCTTCAACCTACCCTAATCTACCCCTTAACCCTACTTGCCGTCTACTCTACCTTACCCCTTAACCAACCCTCCCACTTACCCTACCTTACCAACCAACCCACCTTCCCCTACCCAAACTTACACCCTAATTTTCACTCCCCCTACCTTACCAACCACACCTTCCACCACCTACTCTACTCTAACTACCCCTTAACTCTCCGTCCCTGTACCCTAACTTACCCCCTAACCCTCCTTACCCTACCCTACTTTAAACCCTAATCCTCAACACTCCCACCCTCTTACTCAACCGAACTTTACCGCCTAACGATCCCTCCTTCCTGCTCTACCTAACCCTCCTTCCTTCAACTCTACCTACTTTACCCCCTCAACCCCAGTTCCCCATACTCTAACCTACTTTACCCATTAACCAACGATCTCCCTACTGTACCCTACCTTTTCGAATAGACCTCCCTCCCTCTACTCAACCTTACCACATAAAACTCCTTCCCCCTAATCTACCTTACCCCTAAACCCCTAACCCCCCCCCCCCCCCCTTTACGCCTACTCTACCTTACCTTACACATAATGCAACCTCCCCCCTACTCTACAGTACCTTATCCCACAACCCTCCCCCGCTACCTTACCTTATCCCCTAACCTTCCTTTCCCACCACTCTACCTTACCCCTAACACTCCTTTCCCACTTCTCTACCTTACCCCAACACTCCTTTCCCACTTTTCTAACTTACCCCAACACTCCTTTCCCACTTCTCTACCTTACCCCAACACTCCTTTCCCACTTCTCTACCTTACCCCAACACTCCTTCCCACTTCTCTACCTTACCCCAACACTCCTTTCCCACTTCTCTACCTTACCCCAACACTCCTTTCCCACTTCTCTACCTTACCCCAACACTCCTTTCCCACTTCTCTACCTTACCCCAACACTCCTTTCCCACTTCTCTACCTTACCCCAACACTCCTTTCCCACTTCTCTACCTTACCCCAACACTCCTTTCCCACTTCTCTACCTTACCCCAACACTCCTTTCCCAGTTCTCTACCTTACCCCAACACCCCTTTCCCACTTCTCTACTTTACCCCAACACTCTTTCCCACTTCTCTACCTTACCCCAACACTCCTTTCCCACTTCTCTACCTTACCCCCTAACACTCCTTTCCACCACTCTACCTTACCACCTAACACTCCTTTCCCACTTCTCTACCTTACCCCAACACTCCTTTCCCACTTCTCTACCTTACCCCTAACACTCCTTTCCCACCACTCTACCTTACCCCTAACACTCCTTTCCCACTTCTCTACCTTACCCCAACACTCCTTTCCCACATCTCTACCTTACCCCAACACTCCTTTCCCACTTCTCTACCTTACCCCAACACTCCTTTCCCACTTCTCTACCTTACCCCAACACTCCTTTCCCACTTCTCTACCTACCCCCTAACACTCCTTTCCCACCACTCTACCTTACCCCCTAACACTCCTCCCACTTCTCTACCTTACCCCAACACTCCTTTCCCACTTCTCTACCTTACCCCAACACTCCTTCCCACTTCTCTACCTTACCCCAACACTCCTTTCCCACTTCTCTACCTTACCCCAACACTCCTTTCCCACTTCTCTACCTTACCCCCTAACACTCCTTTCCCACCACTCTACCTTACCCCCTAACACTCCTTTCCCACTTCTCTACCTTACCCCAACACTCCTTTCCCACTTCTCTACCTTACCCCAACACTCCTTTCCCACTTCTCTACCTTACCCCCAACACTCCTTTCCTACGACTCTACCTTACCCCCTAACTTCTTCCCTCTAATCTACCCTACCTTACCCTTAACCCTCCATTTCACCTATACACCTTAACCCTAACCCTCCCTCAACCTTACTCTACAGAACTTTTTTCTTCCAACCCTCCCTCCCACCTACTCTACTCTTCCTTACCCTCTATCCCACCCCTTTACTACTACTCCACCTTCTTATACTCCCTAATCATCCATTCCTCATACTCTAACCTACCTTACCCCCAACCCTCCTTCTCCCTTAACCCCCCCCCCCCTCATCCTACTCTCCCTTCCTCCTCCCCTAACCCTCCCTCTCCCCTACTCCCCCTTCCTTCTACTTTACCCTACCTTGCCTTCTATACCTCCCTCCCCCAAATCTATCCATCTACCTTACCCATCTCCCTTCCCCTACTCTACCCCCCCCACCCCCACCCCCCCCACCCCCCCCCCCCCCACTTCTTTCTATATTTCCAGTCACGTCAGTTTATCTTCTCCGTTTTGTTTGTCCTGTCAAGTCCTACCTATTTGTCCTGTAACAGCTCCTTACATTGATGGCCTAGAGAACACTTTTACTAAAACTTTAAAAAATCGTTTTTACGTTGTTGTTGTTCTTGTTGTTGTTGACTTATTGCTAAAAGAGCAACTTCCACTTGTGCTCATTGATGTTGCTGGTCGTAATAGCTTCCTTGACAATCTCTCAATTTTTGCTGGAAAAGTTTGGGTTCGTCTAGTTCCAGTCTATGTTGGAAAACTACTAATCCAGCCTAGAAGTACTGCAATACTAGGTCTTCTATATCAGTAAGCGCCACCACAACAGGGTACCTGGCTATCATAGCTTCTGTTAACCAGCCTGTTTTGATGCAAGGTATTATCCCAGAAAACCGACGAAGAGATAGAACTGCCAGGCACCTGACAGTTGATAGTACGCCGACAATGTTATAATTTATCGTCGAAAGTTTTACCGTTTCTTTCGGTAGATTTTTTCCCTATTTCTTTCCTTGGCCAGTAACTATTTTCGCCTTAATCTTTTTATGTTCGTTCTTTAACGGGCGCATGAAGCACGCGGGGCCTCCGTTTTACGCCGTTATGCAAGAGGGCTAGACATCGGATTTCAATCTCCAGAGAGCAGACATTAAAACAAAGCTGTATAGCCACGAAGAAATCAGATTCTATTTTTTGTTGTCTTTAAATACATTTTACAACTGACTGTGGTGGAATCGAACCAGTGACCTTCTTGTCCAGAAGTTGATATCTTACCTCTAGACCACCCAGCGGGGTACATCTGAATATATGGCTCCGAACTCGGCTGTAGACACCATTCTACAGAGGAAACGGAAATACTATGGTCACGTCAAAAGACACAGCGGGTTGGGAAGAACAATAATGCCAGGCTTGTTTCCTGGAAGATGAACCTAATAGCTAAATGTAGGATCCATTTTTAGTGAGGTCATCAAACATTTACAAGTCGCCCACTTTGATTCCATTCTCGTAAGATCGCTTCATGTCTTTCTCATCTCTGTTAATACATACTTCAGCAGTTTGCATTCTATCCAGATCCACCAACTTTGTCGAATATTTGACCACTGGTATCTGTCTGGTGCCTTCCCTATTTCTTCTTCATAGCGATCACCCTTTAGGTGGCCCTGCATTGTGTCGCTAGTTCACGGCAACGTCGCAATATCTCCGCCTCTCTGACTGACACATCAGTTTTCAGCATGGATGAGAAGGTTTGTTTAACAATTTTGGCTCGGAGAGCTCCTTCTTTGCTTTACTTATTTGAAGCTTCACTGCCGTTGGTTTTTTAAGGTGTTCGAGCACACACGGGACCTCCTGTTTTTCGAGAGGGCTAGACATCGATCTCACTACAACCAGGGATTCCATTTTTCTAAAAATTACCACCATCTGGGACAGAAAGCCAAGAGCCTGCGTCTAAGGATTATAAATGCTAGCTGGAAGAGAGGTCATGTGCCGGCAATCTGGAAAGAAGCTATTATGGTGCCCATCCTCAAGAGTGGAAAAGACCCACTAGACCCAAGTAGCTATAGACCAATTAGCCTACTGAGCTGCTTGAGTAAACTCATGGAAAGGCTGGTTAACAGAAGACTGGCATATGTGGCATTTGGAGACAAAACAACAAATCGTACCACAACAAAGTGGCTTCCTTCAGCACAGATCAACTGAAGACATGGCCACCTACATTGCACAGGAAATAGAGGATGCTCTACAAGAAAAGAAACACACACTGGCAGTGTGGGTCGACATGGAGAAGGCTTTTGATAGGGTATGGCGAGAGGGTTTAAAGAACAAGCTTTTCAGACTTGGCATCCAGGGTCGTTTATTCAATTGGGTCTCTCAATACCTTCAGGATAGAACGGCCAGAGGACAAGTTCAAGGTCAACTAAGTAAGAAGGTCTCTATCGAACAAGGTCTCCCACAAGGCGGAGTCTTGCTCCCAACACTCTTTTAATTTTCAAAAATGATATCGTAATGGACATTCCACCCTGAATACACTCAGCAATATACGCAGATGATCTGGCGTTATAGGCTCACGAGGAAAGTATGTCGGTGGCTGGACCCAGGATTCAAGATGCCCTAGGTGAACTTGAAAAATGGACGAACGCCTGAGTCTTACCAATCAACGAAAAAAAAAAAACTACATATACAATTTTCAGCCTATCAAGAAACACACTCTCTGCAAACTTGAAGATAAAAGACCATACACTCCCTATTGACCAAAACCCAACATATCTTGGCGTCACCATGAATCCCAGAATGACATGGAAAAATCAGATAGACAGAGTAAGGGAAAAAAAGCCAGAAAACGAACAAATATTATGAAGAAATCGGCAGGATCAGACATTAACAGAACACAGAACCAAGCTGCCCGTATCATCACTGGTGCTATGAAATCTACACCTACCAAGACTCTAAAAACAGTAACAGGTTTACAACCCTTAGATGACAGACGGGTCACTAAAGTATTGCAACAAGCGGAGAAATATAGAAGGTTCCATAGCCACCCCATGCACCAAAAAATAACTGGTTCCGGAATTGTACGACTAAAGGGGAGCAACTTCGCTGCAATTGCCAATTAACTAACTACTGGAGATCCAGTACTTTCCCAAACAATATCGAAACCCTGGACCCATCTGCTATGTCTCCTCATGGAAAACATAAAATAACAGAACTTAAGGAAAATATAACAGGAATCATGAAAAAAGGTACCCAATCAGACACAGAAAGAAAACACGTAGCAGAAAAACACATACACGATACCTACCCACATGACTCTTGGTCCCACATATACACAGATGGTTCTGCTACAAATGCCACCAGAAATGGAGGTGGATGTGTGTTCTTGACGCTGAATAATCAGGACGAGATCACCAAGTCTATTGCTACTGGAAAATTCTCAAACAACTTTAAAGCAGAAACTGGTGCCATCAGAGATGCTGCAACACTGGCTACTCAACACAAAAATAACATGCACAACAAATTGGTGATTCTGACTGATGCACTGTCAGTACTATCAGCTCTAAAAATCCCCCAAAACAATGAACTAGATGACTTGAGAACAACCCGGGACCAATTATGCAATAACTTCCAGAGAGTAGTCATTCAGTGGATACCATCACACTGTAATATACACGGGAACGAACGCGCAGACAAATTAGCTAAATAGGGAGGGAGATTGCCACAAGAGAACCATCCGCTCAGTTATGATGAAGCCAAATCCATCCTCAAAGGTCAGTTCCATGAAAAATGGAAACGAGAACACCCAATTCATAACGAGAGTGACGGATACCACCAACTATCAAGGAGGGATCAAGTCATCATACTTCGCCTACGCACTGGCCACAATAGAATGAGAAATCACATGTTAACCAAATTCAAATAGGTACAACCAGCCTATGTCACTGTACACTGGACATTATGACTACAAAACATGTTCTACAGGATTGCCCCCAGTACATACACCTGAGAAGACCAATGTGGTCCATGCCCACCTCCCTGGAAGAGAAACTATATGGGGCAATCGAATCGCTAAAACAGACAGCTGACTTCATGAGAGAGTCTGGAATCCTACTCTGACTGAGTCTTGATCGCAGAGAGAGAGAGATAGAGAGACAGAGAGAGAGATATCACTGAATTAACTGCGTTCCAAGTAAGGACGCACATTTTCCTCCATTTTGGAGAATGTGTTATGGTAAAGATTTGGTTTTGAAAGTATGTACACACTGAACTAATTGCAGCAATCATCATCAGGAAGCCTATTTGCAGAACGTTGCATTCATCGCAGTCTGTGTTTGACATAATTTCTGTCTCATAGCCGGATTTCCCACTTCTTTTGTTGTCATGTTCAACATCTCTTTATGCCGTTATCCTGGTATGCCACTTCCGTGCCTTGCATTATTGTTCTTCCCAACCCACTGTGTCTTTTGACGTGTCCATAGTATTTACGTTTCCTCTGTAGAATGATGTTTATAGCCTAGTTCCGAGCCATATACTCAGATGTCCCCCGCTGGGTGGTCTAGAGGCATGATATCGACCTCTGGACAAGAAGGTCACTGGTTCGATTCCCACCACAGTCAGTAGTAACATTTATTGAAAGTATAAAAAAAAATCGAATCTGATTTCTTCGTGGCTTTACAGCTTTGTTTTCTTCACTGCTCTCTGGAGATTGAGATCCGATGTCTAGCCCTCTTGCATAACGGCGTAAAACGGAGGTCCCGCGTGCCTGATGCGCACGTTAAAGAACCATCATGAAAAGATTAGGCCAAAAATGGTTTCTGCATAAGGAAAAGAAAGAGGGAAAAAATCTACCGAAAGAAACAGTAATATATTCGATGATAACAGAAATGAGAGTACTTCTGAAATAAAGAATATCTGCCTGCATGGTGGGGGACACCTGAGTATTTATACTTGTATGTTGTGAGACATCTGAGTATATGGCTGCCTGTTGGTGAGGCAGAAACTGAGTGTATGGCTGACTTAAGACAGGGAACACCTGAGTTTACGCCTGCTTGTATGGCGGGGGACACTTGAGTATATGGCTACCTGTATGGCGGGGGACATCTGAGTATATGGCTACCTGTATGGCGGGGGACACTTGAGTATATGTCTACTTGTATGGCGGAGGTCACCCGAGTATATGTCTACCTGTATGGCGGGGGACACCTGAGTATATGTCTACTTGTATGGCGGGGGACACCTGAGTATATGGCTGCCTATATGGCGGGGAACACTTGAGTATATGTCTGCCTGTATGGCGGGGACACGTGAGTATATGGCTGCATGTATGGCGGGGGACACTTGAGTATATGGATGCATGTATGGTTGGGGATACTTGAGTATATGGCTGCCTGTATGGCGGGGGACAACTGAGTATATGGCTGCCTGTATGGTGAGGGACACTTGAGTATATAGCTGCCTATATGGCGTGGGACATTTGAGTATATGGTTGCTTGTATGGCGGGGAACACTTGATTATATGGCTGCCTATATGGCGAGGGACACTTGACTTTATGTCTGCCTGTATGGCGGGGGACACTTGAGTATATGGCTGCCTATATGGCGGGGGGCACTTGAGTATATGTCTACCTGTATGGCCGGGGACACTTGAGTATATGGCTGCCTATATGGCGTGGGACACTTGACTATATGTCTACCTGTATGGCGGTGGACACTTGAGTATATGGCTGCCTATATGGCTGGGAACACTTGAGTATATGTCTGCCTATATGGCGGGGGACACTTGAGTATATGGCTGCATATATGGCTCGAGACATCTTTGTATATGTCTACCTGTATGGCGAGGGACATCTGAGTATATGGCTACCTGTATGGTGGGGACCTCTGAGTACACAGTTACCTCTCTGAAAAAAAGAGTCCCTCCAGACTTCTCTAGATATGTAAAAAGAAATTAATCAACGTCACCGACCAATAAAAAATAACAAGTTACTACTAGACAACCAGACTATGGAAACTAACTGGGCTTCGTAAAATAGTTGGTTAAGCGCCTCCGACGTGCCGTCGCAATACCAGTGTCGGCGTTCTATCAACTGCCAGGGACCTAGCAGTTCTATCTTATTCGACAGTTCTCTCAGGTAATACTTTACTTCAAAACTGGCTGGTTAACAGAAACTCGGGTCGCCATGTTCCCTGTTGTGGTAGCTCTTACTGATAGAGAAGACCTAGTATTGCAGTACCTCTAGGCTGGATTAGTAGTTTCCCAAACTTCTTAAACAAGACTAACTCTGAGCAAAAGTGCACACTGCCCTCGTGTCATTAAGTCAACAACAACGTGAAAACGTTTCTTTAATTTTGGTATTGGAAGCATTCTAGGAGGTCCGCGCTGTACATTTGATACCATTGTCTCGAAGTATCAGCGGTATCATATAATAAATATATCATTATATTTATTAGCTTCGCTACGGCGGTGACTGAGGCCTGCCCTGATGACTTAGCTCTGCAGCCAACCAGTCTTTAGGACACCAATGTAAGGAGTTGATACTGGACCAAGAGACGGGCCCTAACCAGCCCTCCCCTATACTCTACCCTACCATACCCCCAAACCCTCCCTCCCCTACCCTAGCATACCCCCTAACCCTCCTCCCCATACTCTACTTTACCCCCAACACTCCTTTCCCACTATTCTACCTTACCCCCTGACCTTCCTTTCCCAATACCCCCGTCACGCCAAGTGGCGTATAAGGAATATGGTGTTAGTGACCCTATATTTTACAGACCTTCAGCACATGATTTTTGGGGTAATGTGGTCGGTATTACGCCCGTGCTGCTTTACTTTCCAGAAAAAAATCCGGTACCCATTTAAGGCTGGGTGAACCCGGAAGCCGTCGGTCTCTACCATACCCCCACTCTCCTTTCTCACTACTCTATCTTATCCCATAACACTGCTTTCCCACTACTCTACCTTACCCCCAACACTCCTTTCCCACTACTCTACCTTATCCCATAACACTGCTTTCCCACTACTCTACCTTACCCCCAACACTCCTTTCCCATTACTCTACCTTATCCCATAACACTCCTAACCCACAACTCTACTTTATCCCCTAACCCTCCTTTCCCACTTCTCTATCTTACCCCCAACACTCCTTTTCGACTACTCTACCTTACCCCCTAACACTCCTTTCCCACTACTCTACCTTACCACTTTACACTCCTTTCCCACTACTCTACCTTATCCCATAACACTCCTATCCCACAACTCTACCTTACCTCCTAATCCTCCTTTAGCCCTACTCTACCTTAATCCCCTAACACTCCTTTCCCACTTCTCTACCTTACCACATAACACTCCTTTCCCACTACTCTACCGTACCACATAACACTCCTTTCCCACTACTCTACCTTATCTCATAACACTCCTATCCCACAACTCTACCTTACCTCCTAATCCTCCTTTAGCCCTACTCTACCTTAATCCCCTAACACTCCTTTCCCACTTCTCTACCTTACCACATAACACTCCTTTCCCACTACTCTACCTTACCCCTAACTTCTTTCCCTCTAATCTACCCTACCTTACCCCTTAACCCTCCATTTCACCTATACTACCTTACCCACTGTCCGGTTAGCGCAATCGATAGGCGGTTGGCTTACCACGGCAACAGCCGGGTTCGTAATCCTGGCGAGGACACCTGGGTTTTACTAATTCCCTAAAAATTAGTAGGAGCCGCGATTGCTCAGTGGTTAGTGAACTGGACTACTACGGACAAGGGGTAGGGTTCGATCCCAACCGACGGCTCCGGGTTCACCCAGCCTTAAATGGGTACCGGATTTTTTCTGGGAAAGTAAAAGCAGCACGGGCGTAATACCGACCACATTACCCCAAAAATCATGTGCTGAAGGTCTGTAAAATATAGGGTCACTAACACCATATTTCCCTATACGCCACTTGGCGTGACGGGGGGTACTTTACTTTACTTACTTTTTTACCTTACCCACTAACCCTCCATTCCCCCCATACTACCTTAACCCCTAACCCTCCCTCCCGCTTACTCTACAGAACCTTTTTCTTCCAACCCTCCCTTCCTCCTACTCTTCCTTCCTCCTCCCCTATCCCTCCCTCTCCCTTACTCCCCCCTTCCTTCTACTTTACCCTACCTTGCCTTCTATACCTCCTTCCCCCAAATCTATCCATCTACCTTACCCATCTCCCTTCCCCTACTCTACACCCCCCCCCTCACTTCTTTCTATATTTCCAGTCACGTCAGTTTATCTTCTCCGTCTTGTTTGTCCTGTCAAGTAAAAATAACATGCACAACAAATTGTTGATTCTGACTGATGCTCTGTCAGTACTATCAGCTCTAAAAATCCCCCAAAACAATGAACTAGATGACTTGAGAACAACCCGGGACCAACTATGCAATAACTTCCAGAGAGTAGTCATTCAGTGGATACCATCACACTGTAATATACACGGGAACGAACGCGCAGACAATTAGCTAAATAGGGAGGGAGAATGCCACAAGAGAACCATCCGCTCAGTTATGATGAAGCCAAATCCATCCTCAAGGTCAGTTCCATGAAAAATGGAAACGAGAACACCCAAAACATAACGAGAGTGACGGATACCACCAACTATCAAGGAGGGATCAAGTCATCATACTTCGCCTACGCACTGGCCACAATAGAATGAGAAATCACATGTTCACCAAATTCAAAATAGGTACAACCAGCCTATGTCACTGTACACTGGACATTATGACTACAAAACATGTTCTACAGGATTGCCCCAGTACATACACCTGAGAAGATCAAGGTGGTCCACTCCCACCTCCCTGGAAGAGAAACTATATGGGGCAATCGAATCGCTAAAACAGACAGCTGACTTCATGAGAGAGTCTGGAATCCTACCCTGACTGAGTCTTGATCGCAGAGAGAGAGAGAGAGAGAGATAGAGAGAGAGAGAGAGAGAGAGAGAGAGAGAGAGAGAGAGAGAGAGAGAGAAAATATTTTTACAAATTAATTTTGAATTTATATTATTTTTCCTTCTTACTTATTCCTCTCCTTAGAAAGCAACTACTTTTTTTTAGTTTAAAATCAAATTCTCCTGAAAAAGTAGCAAATTTAAAATAGGGTCAAACCCGGTCTCCAAGAACCCCTGTGTACCGAGATGTTCCGGGAGGCTATGTTCGACCCTGGCGAGAGGATCTTGTAGATAATGACCATCCTCTCTTGTAGCAAGAGGCCCATCCGGACATCTGGAAGGACAGTGAAAGGTGTCGTTCACACGGTCTTTGAGCTCCTTCTGCCCTGCGACTTGTATTTAGCCAGCGCCGGCAACCGGCAGTCTCCCCTCAACTGTTACATCACAATCGCCACGTTCTTGTACTTCTGGTGACGTGAAAGCAATCCACCATTGGCAAACCAGCCTTCAATGTTATTTTGGCCCCTGTACAGGTTTCTCTCTCTCTCTCTCTCTCTCTCTCTCTCTCTCTCTCTCTCTCTCTCTCTCTCTCTCTCTCTCTCTCTGCGTTCAGGACTCAATCAGAGTAAAGATTCCAGACTCTCATATGAAGTCAGCTGTCAGGCTACGTGTGTTGATCGCCCCCACAGACAGAACATCACAATCAGAGTCTGTCAGATCCACTCTGACTGAACACCCGTTAATACGTTGCACTGTGTTCTGTGCCAGTGGCCCAGTGCATCCGATGTCAGCCAGCATTTTATTCGGGTTTGCTTTCCCTAGCCTTTGATTGTCCCCAATCTTCCTGCAAGGCAGCAGATTGTCTTTCTGTATGGGGATTCTGCTCTTAGATGGTAGGCCCTCCCAGGTTTACGAGCACCATCTGCCCGAGTCACTAGAGGTGACTAACACAGACATGCACACACAAAGATGTGAGATGTGACCAACACAGACACGGACACACAAAGATGTGATATGTGACTAACACAGACATACACACACACAAAGATGTGAGATGTGACTAACACAGACATGCACACACAAATATATGAGATGTGACTAATACAGACATGCACACAGCGATACGAGACATGACTAACACTGACACACATCAAGATATATGACACATGACTAACATAAACATGCACATAAAGATATGAGATATAACTGACATTGACATGCACACACAAAGATATGACACATGCCTAACATATACATGCACACAAAGATAAGAGATATGACTAACATAGATATGCACACACAAAGATATGAGATGGGACTAACATAGCCATGCACACACAAGGATATGAGATGTGACAAACACAGACATGCACACACAAAGATATGAGATATGACTAACATAAACATGCACACAAAGATATGAGATATCACTAACCCAGACATGCACACACAAGATATGACATATGACTAACACTGGTACACACTAAGATATGAGATATGACTAAACACAGACACACATAAAGATATGAGACATGATTAACACGGACACACCAAGATATGAGATATGACTAACATGACACACACCAAGATATGAGCCATGGCCAGCACACACAAGCTAAGATATGAGCCATGGCTAGGACAGAAACACAGCAAGATATGAGCCATGGCTTCACTAAAAAACACCAAAAAAATGAACCATGTCTAGCATAGAAACACATTAAAGTGTCCATATGCTTGGGCTTGTTGTAGACTCTTCTGAACGTGGGAATCACAGGTTTCGTTAAACAGTTGTCCGGAGATTTGAGAGTGCAGTCTGACCCATAGAACGTTCTCTTGTATGTACAGATTCCCGATCGACTGTTCACAGGTGTCGTTGAAACAGTTGTCCGGACATTTGAGAGTACATATGATGTCACAGCCATCAGAACATATCTGTTCGCACTGTAGCCCAAAATTACCATCGGGACAAGTGTCATTACAGGTATAGCCAAGATGTTTACATTGTAGGCATTTTCCAGATTTTTCCTCAAATAAAGGACAGACACTGAGACAAGACCCGGAACAGTCGTTTCCATCGATCCCATGTGAACAGTAGCCGTGACAAGTACCGATGATGACATTGCAGCCTTTACTACACCCACTACACACTGCACAAAACGACCAAGAATGCTCGTCCAGACAATAGGTGTCTGTAAATGTTTGCACCTCATATACCGTCAGTGAACTGTCGGCCTGCGAAATGGTCGGTGAGAACTCAATCTTAATGTGTGCCATTGACGTTTGTGTTTTGACTACAATAGTGTTCACAGATAAATTAGGGTATGATATATCATTATACTGGAACACTACTTCGTCACTGTCAGAGAAAGCCTTTAGAGTGGCATTCTTTACCCGAATCATAGTGCTAGCTCGATTGTAGATTCGAATGATGTGAGTCGTTTGGGGCGTTGCAAAGTTCAAATACCAGTAAACAGAATTGGTTCCACTTCTCCATTGTGTGTGTGTGTGCAGTCATTATCATAGAGATTGGTCTTTGTTTTGCTATTAACTGCGGCCTCTGGTCCACATCCGTCTCCTGTATAACAAGCATCAAATGTGTCGGTCTGGTTTGTGATCTGTTTGAGAGCCACTTTCCGACCCCCGCCAATGTAGATGGAGCAGATATTTGCAACTTTCAATCCGTAACTTGTTGATCAGACCAGCCCCAGAGCAGAAGGCATCAATCTCGTGCGGACTAACTACAAACCTTGATACATTGTTACATGAGGCAGAAACCATTCAGTTTTACCGTGAAACTGTCCGGATATTTAAGTCATTCGCATAAATCCTAAACCAGGAGCACGGCAAAGATTGATTGAGAGTTGCCTCGCCTGATGTAGAATCTGTGTCCGGATTACATGAGGTGTCGTTGTTATCAAACAGGAAAGTAGGTTCAGATTTTTGGGTATAGTAAAAAAAAAAGTAAAGTACCCCCGTCACGCCAAGTGGCGTATAGGGAAATATGGTGACCCTATATTTACAGACCTTCAGCACATGATTTTTGGGGTAATGTGGTCGGTATTACGCCCGTGCTGCTTTACTTTCCCAGAAAAAATCCGGTACCATTTAAGGCTGGGTGAACCCGGAGCCGTCGGTTGGGATCGAACCCTACCCCTGTCCGTAGTAGTCCAGTTCACTAACCACTGAGCTATCGCGGCTCCCACTAATTTTTAGGGAATTAGTAAAACCCAGGTGTCCTCGCTAGGGTACGAACCCCGGCTGTTGCCGTGGTAAGCCAACCGCCTATCGATTGCGCTAACCGGACACCCATTTTTGGGCATATTTGCAAATAAAATCCAAGTCACTGGGGTCCGAAAATTGTGTGCTGACAACTGTCATTGTTTGGGCATGTCCCTGTAGTTTTGTAACAAGCTAAGCCATTATAGCAGAGACATTGTAACGTACAATTTGCCCCAAACCAACCGTCAGCACAAGTAAGGTCATTAGCTTCCATGGTTGCTAACGAAGCCAGCGAATAAAGACTTGATGTACAGCGATGGTTAACGAACTGTGTACACACATTTATTATCAAACCCGTAATTACATTTAAAACAAATCCGCCATCTCACTGTGGTAACAGATAGCGTGAAATTCTGTAATAGAATGAGATAAACCGTTGGAGACAAGGCAAGTTAACATTGTTTACATGGCTTGGACACAAGAAGCGTCCATTTTGGTGCGTCCCATGACGTCAATCCATACAGGTTTCAGATACCATCATCATCATTGAGTGCCGTCTCCGCATCGAAGGTTGTCTACCATGGAGCGCCATTCCACACTGTCTCTTGCTTTGATAGTGTAGATTGTTATAGGTTGACGTGTCCATTTTTGTTGTTACTCGTCCATGTTAGTCTTGGTCTGCCTCTGCCTCTTTTACCATGTATTTTACCTTCAGTAGTTAAACAAATTGTTTAGTAGTTCTCTTTTCATTTTTTGTTGTTTTAAAACTTCATTGTTTGTTTTCTTTTCTTTCCATCCAATTCTACATATTCTTCCATAAATCCAAATTTCAAAGGCTTCAATTTTATGTTCTGTTTTCTTGTCCAATGTCCATGTTTCTGCACCATACATGAATATTGAGAAGATGTAACATTTTACTATTCTTAGTTTTAGCCCTGGTGTTATTTAGGTTGCAGATAACATTGACAGATTTTGTAGGAGATCAGTAGTTCAAAATTCTACGTTGAAGGCCTGAATGGTTGCTAGGCCTGCTCCCTGTAGAGTGACTTCCTTAATTCATGCGGCCTGTCACTGGAGAAGCAACAACTCTAATGTACTATAGCGCGGACTATCAAGAAAGCAACACAATCCTAGTGAAGTAATTTGTGACGCACTAAAAATCTGGACCCGCCTTATTTCTGTTTTATGTCGGGAAAACCCGCAGTTCCCGAAATCGTTGAAATTCAGCAATCTGGAACACAGATGGATCTGTTACTGGGCACGTACGGAGGTCGTATGCTTTAACGGTTCATGTTGGGGGTGCAACTGTGAAGGAAGATGTGATGCTTTCATGGCTCTTGTTGGAGGCAGAAATATGCTCCACATTGGAGCTGAAAGCTACAAGAAGACTATAATTGCCCTCAATTTCACAAAAAATTTCACTGCACGTCATAATGATGAACATAGACTGCCGTCTCCGCATCGAAGGTTGGCTGTCATGGTGCGCCATTCCGCTCTGTCTCTTGCCTTGATGGTGCAGGTTGTCATAGACTGACTTGTCCACCTTTTGATGTTACTCGTCCATGTTAGTCTTGGTCTGCCTCTATCTCTTGCTTTTATAATGCAGGTTATCATAGACTGACTTGTCCATCTTTTGATGTTACTCGTCCATGTTAGTCTTGGTGCGCCTCTGCCTCTTTACTTGTATTTTACCTTCCAAGATTACTTTTAGTAGGATGTTATGTCTTTTAACATGCCCCCAAAAATCTCAAGGATGGTTTCACATGTGTGTCCCGCAACATTATTTATGCCAGCATATGCCAACGACGTAACATTTTTTTTTTTGGTGAGTCCTTGAGACGTTTAGTTGGAAGATTTGGTGAATATCTTCGGAATGTTCAACAGAGAACATATTTCCTTCAACTTTGAGATCCACTTGTAGATTCCACTGCACAGCAATTTTACAAACACTCCGAATATATTATGGCCAATGACACGTGCAGGTCGTTATGTTTGGCCCTGGGGTAACTAACTTTCTGACCAAACTGACCCAAAACTTGCTGACAGCGACCAGGTATCTGTTGTGGATGGGGCAGTTAGTTGAATCATCCCTGATAAGTATGTCTCACTTGAGGACCACATATCTGCTCTCCCAGTTTGTCGTAAACACAAGACATTACACGTGTCACTGCGAGATCTTGACAGATTGGCTTTACAATCTAGGACCTGAAGATTTCATAGTTGCAGACATGATTTCTTTTAGGCACAGATTTCACTTCACACGAGTCTCAGGCTCTTCTGGCGAGAAAGAAGTAGAGACAAGGAGAGATAGAGAGATGATGTCATTTATGCGGGAATATAAAAAAGTTAGAGAAACAGAAAAGAAAAGAGGAAGAAACAGGGAGATAGAGCGAGAGAAACAAAAGCGATGTGGGAGAAGAAGACAGACAAATCGAGTGAGAGAGAGAGAGAGAGAGAGAGAGAGAGAGAGAGAGAGAGAGAGAGAGATAAAGTGATGAAGCTAGAGAAAGAAAGAAGGTATGAAAAAGAAAAACAGAAAAATTGAGTGAGAGAGAGAGAGAGCAAGAGAGAAGGGGGCTGGGTGGTTAAGTCGTAGGGCGTCTGGGTCCTGACAAAACAGTCCTGTGTTCGAATCGCGCCAAAGACGGTGGAAATTCTTCACTTCAAGTCCGTGGTTTTTTCTTGGCTTTATCCTCCCTGATCTATGGGCAGTGAGAACCGATGTCTAGCCCTCTCTGTGCAGTGAGATCCGATGTCTAACCGTCTCTGGCTATTGAGACATGATATTTAGTCCTCTCTGGGTAGTGAGATCCAATGTTTAGCCTTATCTGGGAAGTGAGATCCGATGTCTAGCCCTCTCTGTGCAGTGAGATCCCATGTCTAGCCCTCTCTGTGCAGTGAGATCTGATGTCTAGTCCTCTCTCGGTAGTGAGATCCGATGTCTAGCCCTCTCTGGGCAGTGAGAACCGATGTCTAGCCCTCTCTGTGCAGTGAGATCCTATGTCTAGCCCTCTCTGGGCAGTGAGAACCGATGTCTAGCCCTCTCTGTGCAGTGAGATCCTATGTCTAGCCCTCTCTGGGCAGTGAGAACCGATGTCTAGCCCTCTCTGTGCAGTGAGATCCGATGTCTAGCCCTCTCTGGGCAGTGAGAACCGATGTCTAGCCCTCTCTGTGCAGTGAGATCCTATGTCTAGCCCTCTCTCGGTAGTGAGATCCGATGTCTAGCCCTCTCTGGGCAGTGAGAACCGATGTCTAGCCCTCTCTGTGCATTGAGATCCGATGTCTAACCTTCTCTGGCTATTGAGACATGATATTTAGTCCTCTCTGGGTAGTGAGATCCAATGTTTAGCCCTATTTGGGAAGTGAGATCTGATGTCTAGCCCTCTCTCGGTAGTGAGATCCGATGTCTAGCCCTCTCTGAGTAGTGAGATCCTATGTCTAGCCCTCTCTATTCAGTCACTTGACATTTTAATGTTTAAGAACTTATACTATGCATATGGTTTAGTCATAGAAAATTATTATTTAACCTATAGTTAGTTTGTCAAGTTTGTAATTGTTGCAACAAAAGGCATCGAAGCTTAAATGCAGTTTCAATAAAGATTTACAAAAGGAATACCGCATTCTAAAAATGTCTACATCAGTGTTCACTGTAGGATGCAGTATATGTGTCTCTGGGTTTTTGGTTAACCATAGTGAACGTGGTGATATTAAGAGTCACATAAATAGTGCAAGAGAGTCGTCGCTACAGCTGCATCAAGCTCCTCGTTAACAATTTTTCGAGTTAAACAGATTGGTGGCAAAGAAGAACAATTAGCTGCTACAGAAGGTGCATTTGCCTATCATACAGTGATACGTAATCATACAATTATATCTATGGACTGCACATCAAAATTACTTCAGGTTACTTTAGAACCAAAATTTACTTGTGTACGTACGAAAACAGAAGCCATTATTGGAAATGTGTTCACACCGCAAGTTCAAAACGAGTTGAGATGTGACCTAGAAAACTCAACATTTATTTCCATACTGACAGATGCCTCCAACCACAAGGAAATCAAGATTTTTTCCTTTGCTTGTCAGATACTTTGATCACAATAAGGGGCTGACAGTTAAAATATTAGAATTGAAGTCATTGCCAGGAGAAACATCTGATATTGTTAGTAGTTTTATTAATGCCTGTCTAACGGGAAAAGGTTTAGAAAGGAAAGTAGTTGCATTATGTGCAGACAACACAAATTCTAATTTTGGGGGCGCTGAAAGGAAAGGAAAGAACAATGTTTTCATAAAGCTGAAAGAAAACCTTAGACATGGTTTGATAGGGGTTGGTTGTGCATGCCATATTTTCCACAACACTGTTCGAACAGCTGCAGATGTATTACCTATTGATGTTGTGATGATTATTGCTAAAATTTATCTACACTTCAAATCATTCACAGTTAGAGGTGAAAGTCTCAAGAAGTTTTGCCAGTTTATGGACACAGACTTCCAGATGATTTTTAGATTATGCACAGATTAGGTGGGGAGCCGCGATAGCTCAGTGGTTAGTGAACTGGACTTTGTGCAAGAGAGTCGGGACAAGAGGTAGGGTTCGATCCCAGCCAACGGCTTCCGGTTCACCCAGTCTTTAATGGGTACCGGATTTTTTTTCTGGGAAAGTAAAGCGGCCCGGGAGAAATACTGATCACATATCCCAAACCCCAATATAATACCCCAAAAATCATGTGCCGAAGATCTGTAAAATTTATGGTAATTAACGCCATATTCCCTATACGCCACTTGGCGTGACGGGGGTACTTTACTTTTTACTTACAGATTAGGTGGCTTGTACTGCTGCCTGTTGTTGAAAGGGTTCTTAACATGTTCCTGCCTTTAAAATCCTATTTTTAGTCTCAAGACAGATGCCCAGTTTTTATACAGAAATTCTTTGAAATCCCCCCCCCCCCCCATCTGAAGCATGGCGTAATTGTGTTCACAGTCGGTATCTCCTTTCCACGAAGCAGTGCAGAAAGTAGAGGGACAGTGGTCACTGTTTTTGAAGTCATTGACAACATCAATGGGTTGAGAACTATCTTGGAGTCCAAACTGGAAGATGGTTTCTTGCCATCAAGAGTTAAACTAATTCTTGACAAGCTGGAAATGGAAGGAATTCCACAGGATGATGTGAACAAGTCTAAAGCCAGTGTTTCTTCTTTCTATAAAACAGCTTTACGTTATTTGAAGAAACGGGCTGCAAATAATTTTCAAAACCTTGAGGCCTACAGCTGGGTAATGTTGAACAGAACACCAACTTGGGAAGATATTCAGAGATCTTCATAATTAGTGAGTCAAACAGTACCTTCAGTCGACTTTCCAGAAAATGAAGTGTATGACGAATATGTTTACATGAAGCAGTTTGTTACTTCTCAGAAAATTAATGAGTGAAGTATTAATAAAAACATTATCAGGGCAGCGTTTGATTGAAATGGCTTCCCACTTCAAAAACAGGCATGTGCCAATTTCACATATTCTGAAGCCGGCAGAGTTCTTTTGTGTCTACCGGGAACAAATGCTGCAACGGAAAGATTGTTTTCACTGATGAACAGCTTGTGGACAAATGATAAAACACATCTAAGTGTGGACACTTTAAAGGCCCTGTTGATCACCAAAGTGAACAATGAGCAAACATGTGTTGAATTTTTTAAGATGCTCCAAACAAAGATAGATCTTTTTAAAATAATCCATTCATCAGAAAAGTACAGCAGCTTTGTTTCACCTTCCATATAAGTGAGTATCATTAATGTTTTTTGTTTATCTCCTGATAACGCTTTGTAAGGCTATATTGTTAGGTGTTTTAATTAGTTTTAAAATATATGTATTATTCACTTGAAAAAGACGGAAGAAATTTCATTTTATTGATGGAAAGTTTAAGTCAAATTAATCCGTCCCGGATTGGGGTTTCAAAATATGGTCACCTTACACTTAACAGGTGAATGCTAAGAAGAAGTGGTCCGAAGAAGTGACGTGGATTGTTGAAGTCCTGTGCTCTTCCCACATCTCGGAGGGCATTGATGATGTCCGCCCGATCCATTGGTTGCTCGTCCTCAACGACAGCGCAGCTAGCCAACCTGTAAACTCTTTTATTTCCCCGTACTCCCGCATGTCCAGGGACAAAGACAAAGGTGACCTTACTTATTTTGGATTTCTGCAACGACTATACCCATTGCATGCGAACAGAGTCCGCCTCCACTTTTTTAATCATGCTCATCGAATCACTCAGTATACATGCGTGGGTGTAGTCTTGTGACTCTAACCATTTGAATGCCTTGGTCACTGCCATCACCTCCATTGTCATGCTACTCGTGGTCATGACGTATGCACCACTGTCTTCGTAGACTATTCTGCCTGCCGAGCGTGCTGTAAATGCCAATGCACTTCTTTGGTGTCGTCTTTGGTGACAGTCTGTATAGATGATGGCATCTTTCTCATCGCAGATGAGACCGTTGACCTCAGCATTAACCACGACCGGGTTCTGTTCCCTACTTTTCCTGTCGAGTGTGACACTACACGAGAAAGTCCCCTTGAAAGAAGTAGGCACCAGTATCCACTCCTCACCAACGCTGATATTGGTAAGCCCACAGACCTGTTTGATGACATCTTCTGCTCAACCCACCCATGATTTGCCTCGTTATAGTCTGGCACCTTTCTCTGTGTTGAGCACGTGGTGCAATGCATGCTATTTATCTGTACTAATCTTCAGGTATGCTCGTGCTCTCCAGATCTTGATTCTGTCATCCATGGTTGGAAAGTCAAGAAGATACCTCATTGCTACACAGGGAGTGCCCCTTGTACATCCCAAGATAATGCGCATGGCTTCATTTTGTATTTTCTCCAGCCTATCAATTTGAGTCGTACAGACAGTAAGAATTGCCAGGGCATACTCGGTTGGTGCGAGGACTAATCCCTGGAACAGAAGATTAAGTAGCCTCTGCACGATGTTGGCAGCTGCCATGACCTTCAAGGCGGCTAATCCTTTGCAGGATTTTGTTATCACATGGTCGACTTGGTCCCGAAAATACAGGCTGCGATCAAACTTAACTCCGAGGTATGTCATCACTTTGTTAACCTCAAACGGAAGATGTACAAAAGAGGTGAGATGCAGAATGGCTCAGGCAAAAGCAGCTTTCCAGAAAATGAGGAAGATACTATGCAACCCATTTTTGACAATAGAAACAAGAAAAAGAGTTCTCAAATATTATGTAGAGCCAGTCTTAACATATGGATGTGAATCATGTACAATAGGACAACAAACAAGAAAATCACTGGAGGCTATAGAAATGTGGTTTTACAGAAGAATTTTGAGAATACCATGGACATCTAAGAAGAGTAATGTAAATGTTCTGAAAGAGGTCAAAGCAAAAAGAGAGCTAATTACCAATATTATGAAGAAACAATCATCATTTTTGGCCATGTAATGAGAAGAAACATAATATAATATATAAAATCAGTCAAAGTGCCGTTATAACATCCGAAGGTCTATCAGAATGGTTTCAGGTTACAACAGGTGTAAGACAAGGATGCGTCCTCTCACCACTCCTCTTCATTATATATATGGACAAAATAAATCAGGAAACAACCAACAATAATGAAAAATCAACAAATAATAACATAGAGGTAGAAAACTCCAACATCAAGGAGCTACTATTCGCAGATGACCAATGCCTAATATATGAGGATGAAACCTGCTACAACAGCATTGAACATCTCTAGATAAAAGCTGCACAAACTACAGTATGAAAATTAACACAGCAAAAACTGAGGCTATAAGAATAAGCAAATTAAGACACCCATTAAACATCAAGATCAAAGATAAAGAAATAAAACAAGTAGAGGAATTCAAGTATTTAGGCACAATGTTCACAGAAGATGGAAAACTAGACAGAGAAATTGACATGCGTATACAAAAAGCAAATGCTGTTACATACCAGCTTTCACCATTGCTAAGACATCTAAACATTTCTATGCCAGCTAAACAACAAATGATAAATAGCATCTTCATACCAACTTTGTGCTATGAAAGTCAAACATGGACCCTTTCTAAATCACATTTAAGAAAGATCAATACATGTGAGATGCGATGCTTGAGAAAAGTAACAAACAACACAAGAAGAGACAGAATACCAAATGAAACCATAAGAAAAATTGTAGGAACACAACCCTGCCAAGAATATATAGAACAACAGCAACATGGTTTGGCCACCTGGTCAGAATGAATCCTTATCAATCACCATCAAGGGCGTTCTTCTCAAGAATGCATGGGAAAAGACCAAGAGGAAGACCCAGAAGAATATGGATAGATGCAGTGACAGAGACATGTAACAACAAAGGAAAATCACTAATTCAGGCAGTTCGAGCAACTCAAGAACGACAAATGATATAACCACGACACCTTTTAGGTATCAGTGAGAAGAGAAGAAAAGAAAGAATGAGAAGAAAACAACTGGAATATATTGTAACAAATGGAAAAATTTAGGGACGAATGGATAGAGGGAAACAAAGAGAAAAGATACCAGACAGCTTAAGAGAATGGTTTGGCAGAAGGTCAACAACGGAAATGATAAATAACTGTCGAGATCGAAAGTTGTGGAGAGATATGATCACCTACGCCAGTAGGCCCGGTACTTGATGATGATGTCATCAACTTGTCCCTGGACACCTCGTCAGCTCCCATTCGTACTACCGGTGTGGTCGTATTAACGATATGATTGTTAAGGGAGAACCATGAAACTGATGCTTTATTAGGATTAACCGAGGCACCTGGAATCCCACACCAGGAAGAAATGCGATCGTGTTCGTCTTGCAGCTCGGAAAAACATTGTGTATCTGTATTTTTCCTGTTAAGACAAGTACCTCCCGGATAGAGTAGGGCTGAATACTTGCGTTCCAGACAAACATTTTGGCCGAAACTGTTTACTCCTCGTCTGCTGAAACTTCATGCGAATCCGAATTTTGAGTACAATTTGCTTGCGTGTAAAATGTTTTTAAAAACTTAACTTCGGGGGAAAATTAATAAACTGAATAAACGAAAACAACCAAGTCGTAGAAACACGAAAGCAAGTGTCGAAAATGGCAGAAAAGGTTTGGAAAGCAAGTTATATTTAGGGTTAATTTAACTTGACTGATTATGTTCATTAATCACAGCTGGTCATTGCATTTTTTAAAACTCAGTTTTTATATATTAAAAAAAAAGATAATCAGCAGATAATGGGACAAAACGCTCAACACAGCTTCCAACTCCTAAGCCGAGAATGAAAAATGGTCACAGTCACAGGTTGTCACTTGTCAGCTGATTATTTGTTTGTCGACTGCTGCATTGATTTGACTGGGCTCAGAATTTTCGCCTAGTTGGCCTGCATTTCTCTCTCTCTCTCTGCGATCAGGACTCAGTCAGAGTAGGATTCCAGACTCCCACATGAAGTCAACTGTCAGGTTAACTGTGTTGATCGCCCCCACAGACAGAACGTCACGTTTAGAGTCCGCCAGATCCACTCTGACTGAACACCCGTTAATACGTTGCACTGTGTTCTGCGCCAGTGGCCCAGTGCATCCGATTTCAGCCAGCATTTTTTCAGGTTTGCTTTCCTTAGCCTTTGATTGTCCCCAATCTTCCTGCAAGGCAGCAGATTGTCTTTTCTGTAGGGGGATTCTGCCTTAGATGGTCTACCCTCCCAGGTTTACGAGCACCATCTGCCCGAGTCACTAGAGGTGACTAACACAGACATGCACACACAGAGATATGAGATGTGAATAACACAGACAAGTGCACAGCGATACGAGCCATGACTAACACTGACACACATCAAGATATATGACACATGACTAACATAGACATGCATATAAAGCTATGAGATATGACTGACTTAGACATGCACACACAAAGATATGACGCATACCTAACATAGACATACACACAAAGATATAAGATATGACTAACATAGGCATGCACACACAAAGATATGAGATGTGACTTACGTAGCCATGCACACACAAGAATATGAGATGTGACAGACACAGACATGTACGCAGAAAGATATGAGATATGACTAACATAAACATGCAAACAAAGATATGAGATATCCCTAACCCAGACATGCACACACAAAGATATGACACATGACTAACACAGATACACACTAAGTTATGATATATTACTAAACTCAGACGCACATAAAGATAAGAGACATGATTAACACGGACACACCAAGATATGAGATATGACTAAGATGACACACATCTAGATATGAGCCATGGCTAGCACACACACACACACACACAACATACACTTAAGCTAAGATTTGATCCATGGCTAGCACAGAAACACCCCAAGATATGAGCCATGACTAGCACAGAAAAACATTAAGATATGAGTCATGTCTTCACGGAAAAACACCAAGAAATGAGCCAAGTCTAGCACATAAACACATTGAGGTATCCATATGCTTGGGTTAGTCTGCAGACTCTTCTTAACGTGTGAATCATTGACATACGAGACGCAGGCTTCGATTAACTGTCCGCAGGTTTCGTTCAAACAGTTGTCCGGAGATTTGAGAATGCAGTCTGACACGTAGAACTTTCCCTTGCATGCACTGTTCCCGGCTGACTGTCCGCAGGTTTCGTTCAAACAGTTGTCCGGAGATTTGAGAATGCAGTCTGACACGTAGAACTTTCCCTTGCATGCACTGTTCCCGGCTGACTGTTCAGATGTGTCGTTGAAACAGTTGTCTGGACATTTGAGAGTGCTGTCTGACCCGTAGTACGTTTCCTTGCACGTGCAGTATGCACTTTCCGGGTCACATATGATGTCACAGCCATCAGAACACGTCTGTTCGCACTGTAGCCCAAAATTACCATCGGGACAAGTGTCATTACAGGTATAGCCAGGATGTTTACATTGTAGTCATTTTCCAGATTTTTCCCACATAAAGGACAGACACTGAGACAAGACCTGGAGCAATCGTGTCCATAGACCCCATGTGAGCATTTGCCGTGACACGTACCAATGATGAAGTCGCAGCTTTGCTACACCCACTATACACTGCACAAAACGACCAAGAATACCCGTCCAGACAATAGGTGTCTGCAAATGTTTGCGCCTCACACACCGTCGGTTCACTGCCGGCCTGCGAAATGATCGGTGAGAACTCAGTCTTAATGTGTGCCATTGGCGTTTGTGTGGTGACTACAATAGTGTTCATAGAAACATTTGGATATGATATATCATTAGACTGGAACACTACACCGCCACTGTCAGAGGAAGCCTTTAGAGTGGCATTCTTTACCCGAATCATAGTGCTAGCTTGATGATAGAATCGAATGGTGTGAATCTACTGGGGCGTGGCAAAGTTCAGATACCAGTAAACAGGACTGTTTCCACTTCTCAGTTTTGTGTGTGTGCAGTCATTGTCATAGAGATTGGTCCTTCTTTAGTCATTTACTGCGGCCTCTGGTCCACATTCGTCTCCTGTATAACAAGAATTAAACGTGTCGGCCTGGTTTGTGTTCTGATTGAGAGCCACATTCTGACCCCCGCCTATGTGGATGGAGCAGATATTTGCAACTATCGACCCTGCAATCATAACTTGTTGATCAGATCAGCCCCAGAGCAAAAGACATCAATCTCGTGCTGACTAACTACAAACCTTGAATCATTGCTACATGAGGCAGAACCATTTAGTAATGTCGTGAAACTGTCCGGAACTATTAAGTCATTTGCATAAATCCTAAACCATGAGAACAGCAAAGATTGATTGAGAGTTGCCTCAACTGATGTAGAATTTGCGTCCGAGTTACAAGTGGTGTCGTTGTAATTAAACAGGAAAGTAGGTTCAGAATTTTTAGGCGTATTTGTACACAAGAACCAAGTACTGACACTGGGGTCCAAAATATTCGTGCTGATAAATGTCATTGTTTGGGCATATCCCTGTAGTTTTGTCATAAACTCTCTCTCTCTCTCTCTCTCTCTCTCTCTCTCTCTCTCTCTCTCTCTCTCTCTCTCTTTCTCTCTTTCTCTCTCTGCGATCAAGACTCGATCAGAGTAGGATTCCAGTCTCTCTCATGAAGTCAGCTGTCTGTTTAAGCGAATCGATCGCCCCATATAATTTCTCCTCCAGTTCATGGTGGAACTAGTTTTATTACTGCAGATTACATTGTAATTTACAATCACTTCCCGGAATTCTCCTCAAACATACATGCTCCATCACTTGTCACAGCCACAACATCTCTCCTCAAAACGATAAACTGATGCGTTGATAATTTCTGTTGATTGTTGACAAGATCCACCTTCATGTGTATTCTATTTGGACTGCACAGGTGACCATTCCAAACGACTTACGTCGTAAAGAGTACACTTGCACCCAAAATTCCATTTCCATTGAAGAAACACATTAAAAACAAAGCAGCAACTGAAATATTTTAAGTCTCAACAACAAAAAATTTTCAGTGAGTGATATCATATAGGCTACCATCAGGACATCTATAGTATTAATCAGGTCTTACTTAGTTCATCACAATTTAATTGACAAGTCATCCTAATTGCACATCAGACCAGTGAAAGTCCATTAGTGTTCAGATCTCCACAGAAGTATAAGGTTCAGCAACCATCGACGCTGGTATTGTGTTAGCTGACAAGTCTTTTTTTGAGTCCTGTGTCACACTTCTGTATGGCAGGCATCTCCCACTTTGACCTGATTTCCTAGTTTCATACTGCCTGTTCTAGTTGCGGATTCAGGGTTATTTATATGTTATTTTTTTTTCCAGCATCCCTCATTTTACAGGTAACAACGGCATTGGATGGACACTTGGATCTCATTTGGACCTTGATTTTGCAGCAGGTATTGTTTTTATCAATAGCAATGTGAATATGATGCAAGAAAAACAAATGCCATATCATCAATGGCTAGAAAAATAGGAGTTTAGATCAACCAAGAGAGAACAAAAGTAATGAAAAATCAAATTCACCCATAAGACAAAATATACCTGGGAGGAAGGCAGTGGAAGAACTAGATCACTTTGTATATCTATGAAGCTGCATAGATCAAGAACAAGACACAAAGAGAGAAATTAGAATCAGTATAATGAAGGCAGCAATAACTTTCAGAAACCTTGATAAAATATGGAAATCAAAATTACTGAGCACAAAATCAAAGCTTGGGATTTTCAAATCAAATGTATTAATGACCCATAATTACACGTGAGTGTGGAAAACAACTCAAGAAATAGAAAATAAACTGGATGAAAAAAAATGCCTCAGGAAAATACTTTGTATGCCATGGAATGAATTCAAGACTAGTGCAGAAATAAGAAAAATGACAAAGCGTCCATAAGAGACAACAAAAGAATCTCAAAGCAAGCCCTTAAATGTGAATCAGAGGGTAAAAGAAAGAGAGACAGACCTAGAAGAACACTAAAAAGAATACTAGGTGAGAGGCAGCAACAGTAGACATTAGCTCCTTTGTCGAGACTTACCCAGAACAGGAATGTATGGGAGGATACAATGCAGGTCCTATGCAAGGTCTGACACTTGATAACAAACATTTTTTGTCATAGTCTACAATTTCTACTCAGTATCCTGTCTTAGGCTCAAAATTACAATACAATAGATGAGAGCTAATTAAAAAGATACTTAAAAAATACTTAAGTTGAATATTTTTTTTAAATAGCATCATTTATTTATCTTGTTTCTTCCATGGATTAAATTACAGGTTACGTTGTTCAGTTTCTTTAGAAGTTCTGCTTCCTGGCGAGTTAGGATAGGTAAGAGGTCATTTTTGTTATGTTTTAATAATGCAAACATTAGCAGTCACTCTTTTTAATAATTTAATGAAGTTAAGATGTTCTTTACTATGTCAAATATTGTGTTAGAGTATCAGGTGATATAAGAAATTTCTACTCCATATGAACATCTATCTATCTATCTATCTATTGACCTTTTGAGACGTAGCCAGTCTATAGGGCATAGACCCAGATACTCCCTTCTCTTATCTAAATTTTTATTCTAGCAGTTTTCAAACCTTGTAAAGATCTTTTATCAAATCTCGCAATTTGTCTCTGTTCTGTGCAAGCAACTCTATCATTGAGGAAGCCGATTCCTGTTCCTCTTGCCTGTCTGATCAATGTTCTTCTCAGTGTCTTTCAGGATCGGCCTCTTTTCTTCTTACCTGTTGTTTCCCACATGAGGGCTTGCTTTGTTATTCGGTTATTATCTCTTCTCATCACATGTCCAACATATGACCATCGTCCTTTCTTGATTACTGATGATACTAGTGGTTGATTGACAATTTCTCTAATTTCCTTGTTTGTTCTAAATTCATTCCATATGAACATAAGTGAACCACAAACAGAAAGGAATCAAGAGACATATCATGAATGATACAGACTGTGAGAAAAATTAATTAAATAATTTGATATTGTAAACAGTGTAGTGGAGTGGTTCAAGCATAGTATTTGATGAGGAACTGTGGAAGAGTGGATTTTTATACACTGTACATGCTGATGGACTATAGAAGAGTTAATTCACACTCAATACATGCTGATGGACTATAGAAGAGTTAATTCACACTCAATACATGCTGATAGACTATAGAAGAGTTAATTCACCCTCAATACATGCTGATAGACTATAGAAGAGTTAATTCACACTCAATACATGCTGATGGACTATAGAAGAGTTAATTCACACTCAATACATGCTGATGGACTATCATCATCATCATCATCATCAAGTACCGGGCCTGCTGGCGTAGGTGATCATGTCTCTCCACAACTTTCGATCTCAGCAGCTATTTATCATTTCTGTTGTTGACCTTCTGCCAAGCCATTCTCTTAAGCTGTCTGTTATTTTCTCTCTTTGCTTCCCTCTTTCTCTTCGTCCCTCAATTTTTCCAGTTGTTACAATATTTTCCAGTTGTTCTCTTCTCATTACATGGCCAAAAAATTATGATTGTTTCTTCCTAATATAGGAAATTAGCTCTCTTTTTGCTTTGACCTCTCTCAGAACATCTTCATTTCTCTTCTTAGCTGTCCATGTTACTCTAAACATTCTTCTGTAAAACCACATTTCTACAGACTCCAGTGATTTTCTTGTCTCTTGTCCTATTGTCCATGATTTGTATCCATATGTTAAGACTGGCTCTACGCAACATTTAAGAACTCTTTTTCTTGTTTCTATTGTCAAAAATGAATTGCATAGTATCTTCCTCATTTTTTGGAAAGCTGCTTTTGCCTGAGCCATTCTGCATCTCACCTCTTTTGTACATCTTCCGTTTGAGGTTAACAAAGTTCCTCAAAGAACAAAGATGGACTATAGAAGAGTTAATTCATACTCAATACATGCTGATGGGCTATAGAAGAGTTAATTCACACTCAATACATGCTGATGGGCTATAGAAGAATTGACTCAAATTCAGTATATGCTGATGGACTATAGAAGAGTTAATTCACACTCAATACATGCTGATGGGCTATAGAAGAGTTAATTCACACTCAATACATGCTGATGGACTATAGAAGAGTTAATTCATACTCAATACATGCTGATGGACTATAGAAGAGTTAATTCATACTCAATACATGCTGATGGACTATAGAAGAGTTAATTCACACTCAATACATGCTGATGAACTTTGGAGTGGATTCACACACACTCACAGTATATGCTGATGGACCATGGATTGGATTCACACAGTACATGCTGATGGACTATGGAGTGGATTCACACAGTACATGCTGATGGACCATGGAGTGGATGATGGACCATGGAGTGGATTCACACAGTACATTTTGATGGACTATGGAGTGGATTCACACAGTACATGCTGATGGACCATGGAGTGGATGATGGACCATGGAGTGGATTCACACAGTACATGCTGATGGACTATGGAGTGGATTCACACAGTACATGCTGATGGACCATGGAGTGGATGATGGACCATGGAGTGGATTCACACAGTACATGCTGATGGACTATGGAGTGGATTCACACAGTACATGCTGATGGACTATGGAGTGGATTCACACAGTACATGCTGATGGACTATGGAGTGGATTCACACAGTACATGCTGATGGACCATGGAGTGGATGATGGACCATGGAGTGGATTCACACAGTACATTTGATGGACTATGGAGTGGATTCACACAGTACATGCTGATGGACCATGGAGTGGATGATGGACCATGGAGTGGATTCACACAGTACATGCTGATGGACTATGGAGTGGATTCACACAGTACATGCTGATGGACTATGGAGTGGATTCACACAGTACATGCTGATGGACCATGGAGTGGATTCACACAGTACATGCTGATGGACCATGGAGTGGATGATGGACCATGGAGTGGATTCACACACACACAGTACATGCTGATGGACCATGGAGTAGATTGACACACACAATACATGCTGATGGACCATGAAGTAGATTCACACACACAATACATGCTGATGGGCCATGGAGTAGATTCACACACACAGTACATGCTGATGGACCATGAAGTAGATTCACACACACAATACATGCTGATGGACCATGGAGTAGATTCACACACACAGTACACGCTGATGGTCTATGGAGTGGATTCACACACACAGTACACACTGATGGACTATGGAGTGGATTCACACACACAGTACACGCTGATGGTCTATGGAGTGGATTCACACATAAGATATGATGCTGGACTATGGAGTGGATTCACACATAAGATATGATGCTGGACTAAGAAGTGGATTCACACATAAGATATGATGATGGACTACGGAGTGGATTCACACATAAGATATGATGATGGACTATGGAGTGGATTCACACATAAGATATGATGATGGACTATGGAGTGGATTCACACATAAGATATGATGCTGGACTATGGAGTGGATTCACACATAAGATATGATGATGGACTATCTGCAGGTCATTATTACCCTTGGAATGACATTCAGAGAATAGTGCTATAGAAGAACTTATTTTTACATTTAGCAGTAGCTTAGTGTTTCTAGTGAAAATGATGTGGTTGTGTACAAATTAAACTTTGCTAATTTCAGGTAAGCTACAACAAACAATATGTCATTTTCAGGATAAAATTGTGCACTGTTCAACAATATGAAAAAATCACTAATTTTTATGTAATTGTAGAATGTAATTAGCAATGTGAACAAACAAGTGTTGGAAATTTATGACATACTATTTCATTAGGTGCTTTTTTTTACTCTTTCAATATTACCTATATTTAATATTTTGTGTTCAATAAATAAAAATACACATTTTAGTTTGTATTTCCTCTGTTTGTGTCTCATGTACCACAATATAATCATATAATCAAGATAAATCAGCTGTAAAACTGTAAACAACTACTAGAAAAATTATAAAAATATTACTTAAAATGAGTTTTAAACAAGGAGCTGTTTATTTGTGTTTTGCTATAGAATCTTCTATAGCAGAGAGAAAGTTTGCCCTAGGAAAGAACTTGTTTTGGTATCTTGTAAAAGTTTAACTGTAGTGATGTCTGTTGATCTCATGTAATGGAGATAAATATTAAGTCAAATTTAACACCTGACCATTACTGGTCACTTGACACAAGTGTTGCACCCATGTGGTAATGACATAGTACACTTTGGCTATTGATTAGATGAGAGCCACGCTGAATAAAACACTGGCCCATCTAATACTATGATTGCAGCATACCAACAGAGAATGGCCAATGTGTCAATAATCCAAGTTGCAAAGATGAGCACAATATAAATGATTATAACAGCATAAAGATTACAACTCCAAATGCCCAGAACAACACTTGTCCTCAAAACTTCATGTGATGACTCGAAGCCATGGCCTTTATTATGCTACAATGGTTATTTAACACAGCTCACTGGTTACACTTCACAATCTCATCAGGTTAATTATCTTACTGAGGTTCATTAGGCCTTCAGCCGCAATGCTGTTTGATTTTGTGTTGTCTATTTCCTACGTAAAGCTGCAACTATACAATTTTATATATTTTTTGTCATTTCTCCTTTATAATCAGCTTTACTGCAGCTTCTCATTTTGATGCATTTACATGCCTTGACTCAAAGCTAAAGACCTAATGAGCTGCAGTGTCAATTAATTTTGTGTTGTCCATTACTTACGTAAAGTTGTACCATAATATTTTTTCTAATTTTTTTTTTCATTTCTCCTGTATAATCAGCTTTACTGCAGCTTCTCATTTTGATGCATTTCTATGCCTTGACTCTTATTTTTTTATTTTCCTAAAGATCACTAATAAGTTATTGCATGTAGCCCTGTCTAGGTTTTATTCAACTATGAGGTCATGAATCAAAGTTGATGCACAAGCCCTAATAAAACAAAGTAGATTGTGTTGAGTCACAAGAACAGAACTACCAAATACATTTTTAAAATTCAATTTATTGTCTGACAATAAATAACTTTTTATTACAGTATGAATCAAAACTTGATACTACTATGTATTTCTGGCTGCAAATATTATTATATTAAATCAATAAGTTATTGATAACCTGCATTTTTATTTTAGCCTTAGCTTTGAAAGGCATCAAGTATGAATATGTTGCTGTACATCTCTACAAAGATGGAGGAGAGCAGGTTTGTAAATGCTATGTTCATTTATGTTGTTAGCATTGTAATTGTTATGCAAAAATGTTGCTCCTTTATTTAAGTGTTATGTTATTTAAATATATATTTCTTCTTGTTTTTCTGTAAGAAGAAGCATGCACTTCTGGTTGTCTTGAAAATACATTGCTTTGTTCAGTTGATATGCGACTTCTCAGGTTTTCATGGAAGGAGCTTAAGCACATGTGACCTGTAGTAGCAATAGCAGGGTCAGTGCATCATCAGCTGACCAAGACCTAGCAGTACTACCTCCTTGTGGTCTACCCTGGTAACAGTCTGCATCAAAACAGGCTGGCTAACAGAAGCTAGGATTACCGTGTTCCATGTAGTTGTGGCTCTTACTGATATGGAAGACCTAGTATTGCATTACCTCTAGGCTAGACTGGTAGTTTCCCAGCATAACCTTAGACTAGACAAATTCCAACTTTTTCAATTAAAGCTGGGAATGCATAGGCATTATGATTCAACAAATTAAGGAATAAAATGACACCCTGTCAGCATTAACTTGTGGCATTGCGTCAACAACAACCAGGCATTCAAGACTAAAAAAAGATTCATAGAAGAATTTTTTAAAAATAATGAGTACCTAGCAAGTATGTCGAGAAAAATTCTCTGCATAATTAAAGATACACAAGTATATTAATCCTTGAGCAAAAAAAGCAACAGAAAAGAGGAGTGGGAGTATGTGTTGGAGGCATGATAATTAATTTAGTGAATAATTTCCACAAAAAGAAAATTGATACTAAATGTTCTCCAACAAATTTATTTTATAACCAGAAGCTCTAATCAATCACAGACTGAACAAACAAACAATCAGTCATGTCCCCAAAAACAGTTAGCTCCATGAGAGGCGCAGAGTGACAAACTTTATGGTGATAAACAAATCTTGAGATGACCACCAAGTATATGATAAATGAATGTGGATATATGATATCAATCAAGCAAAGAAATGAACACAATATTATTTCTCTTACACTAAAAGCTAGAAATTTTTTCAAGTTTTTGTTTGTTCATTTGGTGATAACTTGTGAACATTTTGATATTCAGCTTTAAAAAAATATATTTTAAACAGAGCAGTGTGAGTTTGTTATTTATTGTTATCTTGATAATACTTGAATTGTATAATCAGTTTGTTGTGCACACTTTACAGCGCACTGATGCATATAAAAAGCTGAATCCAATGGGACAAGTTCCCACACTTTACATTGATGGTCACTATTTAACGCAGTCCGTAAGTATTTATTGTTTTTTAGTATGTTTGAATGCATATATATATATATATATGTATATGGTAAAGGTCATCAAAGCAGATATCAACACCTCCACCAAGATGTTACATAATGAACTAGATAAAATATGGGAAAGGGAAGAAATACCTAAAGACTGGAAGGAAGGTTATAGGATCAAACTACCAAATAAAGGAAGTTTACAGGAGTTCACAAATTATAGGGGAATTATGCTGCTATCAGTGCCAGGAAAAATTGTAAGCAGAATCATTCCGGAGAGACTAAAGGAGGCTATAGTGAAACATTTGAGAAATAAACAAGCAGGTTTTTAGGAAAAACAGATCATGTGCTGATCAGATAATTACCTTTCGTATAATAGTTGAACAAAGCTTAGAAGTACAGTCCCCACTTTATATCAGATTCATAGATTACAAAACAGCATTTGATAGTTTAGACAGAGGAATGCTTTAGAAGTTACTGAGTCATTACAGAATCCCCATAAAGTTTATTAACCTGATAAGAACAATGTATGAAGGAATGAAATGTAGTGTTGTGTATGAAGGGCAGCTTATGGAAGCATTTGAAATAAGAATAGGAATAAGACAGGGATGCCTTCTATCTCCATTTCTCTTTCTACTGGCCATAGATTGGATTATAAAAATAACTCAGAACAACAGAAATGGAATCCAGTGATCACTTAGCAACTTAATGACTTAGACTTTGCTGATGACATAACTCTCATGTCACATAATCATCAACAGATGTAAGATAAAATCTTGGCACGGAGCAACAACCAATTTGTTGAAAATTGATGAATTTTTTTCGCGCATTATGTGAGATCACGCAATGAGAAATTAAATCCAACACCAAAGGAAACATATAAAACACTCAGGGGTCACCAGAAGTAGGGATTAGGAAGGTACATAAAGGGGGGAAATGTTTGACCACTGCAAACTGTCAAATTTTGAAATTTTGAGACAATATCAAAGAAGCACTACAACAACATCAATTGGCAATGAGTGAAGCAACCAAAAGGGCGAGAACCAGACTTTATATCTTCCTCGACATCCAAACGGGTACAAGAGGAAGTGAAGTGAGAGAGAGATTATAATTGTGCTAATTGTGAAGACACAAAAATGGTACATAAATCAATATTATAGAAGTAAGAATTTATGGTGCTTTCATAGGCCACCCTTTCTAGATAATACACAAAGCTGGAAGTGTCTATTGTTGTGTTGTAAAATAATATAATTACAGTGAGAAAAGTAAATTCTTCCATTTGTACAGTATCTAAATGAGATTTTAAAAGTATCTCACTGCAGTAACGTACATAACATATGTTAACTTCTGTACTGTAATAATTATAAATGTGATATTTATTCAGCTGCCTATCATTGAATACCTGGAGGAGAAATATCCAGAACCGGCGTTACTTCCAAAGGATTCCTATGGAAGAGCTCGGGTAATTTAGTTTTATAATTTATGATATTGAATATTAACAAAATTAAAAAAGAACATTACTGGTTTTGGTGAGTGCAGTTGTGTTTCCTTCAGTGTAGATCCAGTTAAGTAGCTGTTCAGTTTTTAGAAATAATTTTTTATATATGTTCATGATGTTTGATGTGTTTGTTGACAACGGTCATTGTACTATAACTTGTATTTTAATTAATACTGGTTCATTCTTAATATTCATCTTCTGTGATCATGGCTCATTCAGACTAGGGACTCTTCTTCTTTGAAGGCAGCAGTCTGTTTCAGTAATTTGGTTGCCCCATAGAGTTTCTCTTCCACGGAGGTGGGTGTAGGCCACATTGTCCTCCTCAGGCCTGTGTACTGGGGGCAATCCTGTAGAACATGTTTTGTTGTGTCCAGATGGTTTTCTTGTGGTAATCTCCCTCCCTCCTTAGCTAGTTTGTCTGCTCATTCGTTTCCTTGTATATTACAGTATGATGGTATCCATTGATTGACGACCCTCTGGAAGTTATTGCACAATTGGTCTAGGGTTGTTCTCAAGTCATCTAGCTCACTGTTCATAGAGCTGTTAGGGCTAACAGTGCATTGGTCGTATCAGCAATTTCTTGTCCACGTTATTCTTGTGTTGAATAGCCCGTTTTGCAGCATTTTTGAGAGCTTCAGTTTCTGCTTTATAGTTGTTTGAGAATTTCACAGTAGCTATTGATTTAGTAATCTTTTCCTGGTTATTCAGCCTCAAGAACACACCTCCTCCTCCATTTCTGGTGGCAGAGCCATCCGAGTATATGTAAGACTAAGAGTCTTGTGGGTAGTTGTCGTCTATGTGTTTTTCTGTTATATACTTTCTCTCTGTTTCTGTTTGGGTGCCTTTTTTCATGATTCCTATTATGTCTTCCTAAAGTTATGGTATTTTATATTTCCTGTGGAGAGTCATACAGGATGGGCATATGGGTTTTGGCATTGTTTAGGACTAGTTGTCAGTTCTTTGGAGATTGCCATGAAGTTGCTCCTCTTTAGTCTTCCTTTTCCTAAACCGGTTATTCTTTAGTGCATGAGGTAATTAGGAAGCCTTTTGTATTTCTCTGCTTGTTGCATTATTTAGTTTCCCATCTGTCTTCCAAAGGTTTTAAACCTGTTACTGTTTCTAGAGTCTCGATAGGTGTAGATTTCATAGCGCCAGTGATGATACGGGCAGCCTGGTTTTGTGTTTTGTTAATTTTGCTAAGCTGTGATTTGGAAGCTGTAGCCCAGGCTGTGATTCCATATTCTAGGATTGGTCTTTCTCTTCTTATTTATAGTCGTTTCAAGATATTGCTGTCTGCTTTCCAGTCCATTCCTGCTAATTTCTTCATAATAACTGTTAGTTTTCTGGCTCTTTTGTTTGCTTTGTCTATCTCATTTATCCATGTCGTTCTGTGATCTTTGGTGACACCAAGATATGTTGGCTTTTGGTCAATAGGAAGTGTATGGTCTTTTATTTTCAAATTTGCATTGGGTGTATTTCTTGATAGGCTGAAAATTGTGTATGTAATTCTTGATATTATAAAGAGCAATTATGATATTGAGAGAATAACAGAATAAACAACAATGAAGAACACAAAACTGAAATCACATAGAGAAACACTAAACAAATACAGTTCATTGATGCCTGCATACTTAGATAGTTCACTAATCTTTTCTTTTTCAGCTCTTCTTGTACATATTTTGGTGTCAAGGGAAATTACAAATTCTAGCTCTTGCTCTTCTGGCATCCCCAAACATTGCATGTGATGTTGTAGTGTTTCCTTAATGCTGTAACCATATTTATTCTTTTGATACAATATTATAACAATACATCTCAATATTACTTTGTGTCTATCTCAACACTGCTTCCTTCTCTTCTTCCTATACACACTTTTTTAGCATGGAAACATTCTCTCAAAGTGGACAAAATATTGTCATTTTGTTGATTCTGATTCCATGCAGATTCTTTCTCTTTGGTTTTGTTTCTAATTTGTCTTGTCCGATCACTCTTGCGGCTATATGCAAACATCTCATTTTTTGCAGTGACAGACTTTATGAAATATCTTGAGTGTAGTGTTTGGTGTGATAGTGTGACTGACCCAGGAATGATAAAGAGGAAGAATAGAAGAAGAATATGACGAACATGAGAGGAAGAATAAGTTGAGGTCGTCGTAGAATGACAAAGGAAACTTAAGAAGAATTAGCAAGAGTAAGTTAGTCTACCGAACTCAGACGCCGAGGTGTAACAGCTATCAGAATGTGCAGAAGGTACAAACAGGTGTTCAATCTGAATGTGGGAACCTTGACAGAATTCTCCGCTGGCCAGGTGAAGTTACTTAACGCAAAGGATAATAGCTCTGCACTCTGTATGAAGAGGTGTTCGTAAGTAGGGTACTCCTGTCGACACACCTGTTGACATGAGATCGCTATCATGTCCGCACCTTGGGCTGTTCAGAGGGTGGGAAACGCTTTGAGTTCTATCTGACTAGGAGATCAAAGTAACTCGGAGGGAAACGTAGATTGGTCTAGGAAACCATGACAGCTTGTATACTTGTAGCTAATTGGAGTGATTGACAGATGTTGTCGAGGCTTCATGGTAATCGACAGGCGGTGGTCAAACAAGCAACCAATAGGTTGATAGTCTTAGCAAGATCCCAAGATAGACCACACCTGTATTCAAGAATAGGCGTTGTCTTACCAGGAAACATAAAGGCCTGGGAGACATAATTGGGGGAAGTTAACTTTTTGCATCCACAAAGCGGAGGAGATTAGATACCTGCCTCAAGGCCTAAGATAGAATTAGAAGTTAGTTGAAAAGAACTAACTTTGCACCCACGAAGCGGAGGGGACACATCAGAGAGGATGTAGTAAAAAAGACTAGATACCTGCCTCAAAGCAGAAGGTAGGATTAGGAGTTATGTAGATTAAAACAGTTCGTCTAGAGATTTTGTGATATACGTTTTGGACTTAGAACTTTAAGATCTCAAGCTATAACTATATATATATATATATATATAGATTGAAAAATAACTTAATTATGATCACGAGAGTTATTTGTGATAAACACCGCTGATAGGCTCTACAAAGTAACACTAAAGTAACACTAAGATTGATAATAGAGCGCTAGAACTTGTTGATTGTAAAAGAGACATGTTGTCAAACCATGTGTGGATGTCAATAACAAAGACTGCATTATATTTGTTCAAAAACTATGATGACGAGATGTGTGTCTAGATAGATGAAATCAGTGTAGCAAGATAGATAAACAAGTCACAGAAGATGATCAACAAGATAGGGTGTCCGGTTAGCGCAATCGATAGGCGGTTGGCTTACCACGGCAACAGCCGGGGTTCGTACCCTGGCGAGGACACCTGGGTTTTACTAATTCCCTAAAAATTAGTACCTCTGAAGTCGGAGTAAATCTGCCTGCATGGCGAGGGGCGTCCTGTAATGGGATAAAACAGACTTTACACGCAAAATTCAGTCCTACAAAATTGAGTGGGTGGGACTTCGTCAGAGGTCAGAGCTGACGAAAGCGAACGAACGAACGATCAACAAGATAACTAACTAATAATAGATTCATTAACAAACAAGAACCCTGCCACATTGGAACTGGTAGCATTGGTGGGTGCTATAATTCTTGTTTTTTCAGCGCCACTAGACATCGCATAGGGCTCTTAATGTTTTTCGCCATCCTTTTCTTGGTGAGATGTTCATTCTTATCTAACGAGTCTATGTCCAGCCATCTTTGCTTCTATTAGTTAGTGTGCTTTTAGTGTCTTTCTAGGTCTTCTTCTTTTTATGTATACTGCTGTTTCCCATACAAGAGCATGTTTTTAAATTCTCTTGTTGCCTCATCTCAACACGTTCTATAATATCTTGTATGAAATATTTCTTTGTGTAACAGTGGCTAGAGATTCGACTGTGTGCTTTTTTAACTCTACAAGCCATGTACTTCTTTTCTAAGCTAAGTGAATTGCAAGCCTGTATTTAATCAGATTTCCTGTGTGTTACCGGGGCCTCATTATGAGGGAAGTAAAGAATAGTAACACTGTGACCTTCCAGGCATGTCGTAAGAGGCGACTAAGGAGGTTGATCGATGGCTTGACAAGCTGTCATTGTAAAAAGTATTGTTATGGAAACAGCGCCATATATTTTAGAGCAGTGATCACTGCAATATGTGCCACTTTGGCATGCAAGGTTTCTGTTTTTGAGATTGTGGTTCTGCCCTATGTGCCATCTTCGGCTCGAAAGGACGATAGATAGAGATAGATTTAATAAGGCATTAATAAAATAGTAAAACCTGGTTAAATATACTAACCCACTATTAATAAATACAAATGTTTTAGCAAATGTTTGTTTAAAGTCCTTTGAATGAGCATTAATGAAGTCTGATGATAGTATTGATTAGTGAAGTGCTAACATGTAATAAGAAAGATTGAGTTAATTATTTATAATTTTTTTTAATGCAGGTCAGAGCTTTGGCTGAAATAATCAACAGTGGTATTCAACCCTTTCAGAATACTAGAACCATACAGATGGTTGGAGAAAAGGCAGATGAGTGGTCAAAATACCACATTGAATATGGGTTCAAAGGTTAGTACTAGAAGTTTTTTTTTATTACATTGAATGTATTTGAATATTAGTTTCATTGGTCCATTCTTAAATACTTTTAAAATGAGTCTGTAGGTGTCTGATTATACATTGTTTTTGCTTCTCTTAAAGCTCTTGGACTGCAAAAGAAAGTAATTTATCACTGTATAAAGAATATTCTATAAAATAAAATGTCATAGAGAAGGAAAGTATTCTATTCTATTCATGATATCAGTTTCTTTTGTGGTCTGGGCACCCCTGAAGACAGGGTAATCTGCCTGCGCGGCGAGGGACCCTTGTGCACATGGCTGCCAGGGAAAAATGGATTAACATGCAAAATTCAGTTCCTAGACTAGGGACTTCGCCAGAGGTGAAAGCTGACGAACAAAAAAAAATTGCAGTCAGGGCATCCCTATACCCACTCCACCACCCATACCAACATTTATCAAAGCATATACACATTGATTGTTCCTGTAAGGTCTTGATTATAGATACATCTGCTTTTCTCACTAAGAAATCCATTCTACACTAGCATGCACTGGACATTGCACCCAGGTTAACCCACTTACTTTCGAACTATCCAAGAGTTGCATCCACTCCTTCAACAGAGACTTTTTTAGCATATTTTGCTACTTAGTACTTCACAAGGGAGCTGCGATAGCTCAGTGATTAGTGAACTGGACTACAAAGGACAAGGGGTAGGGTTCGATCCCAACCGACGGCTTCTGGGTTCACCCAGCCTTAAATGGGTACCGGATTTTTTTCTGGGAAAGTAAAGCAGCACGGGCGTAATTCCGACCACATTACCTCAAAAATCATGTGCTGAAGGTCTGTAAAATATAGGGTCACTAACACCATATTTCCTATTGGGAAAAATCACTTGGCGTGATGGGGTTACTTTATTTTTTTTTAGTACTTCACATTGTTACATGTGCCATCATTCTAGGTTCACCTTGGTCTAAAGTTGAAAGTAAATATGTTGGATGGTTATGAGGGTGGAGATGTTAACAAATTATCATTCAGTCTTACTGTCAAAACATTGGTACACCAGGATTAGTCTTAGTCGGATGTAGCATCAACAGTTAAACTGTACATTAACATACAATTATCAGTAATTAGACACTTAATTTAAATTATGAAAGTATACTATCTTATTACCTCTATTCAGCTGACAAATTAACTTCAGCAGCAATTCAATCTTATTACAGCAACAACCAGTTTTGACTCATGAATAACAATTTGTGTCATAAAATTAAACAATATCAAAACATGTATGTGGTGCTATATGTACTGATTAATCTTCCTTTTCTGGTCCACAGCTCTAGAGTCCTTATTGGCACAAACTGCTGGCCTCTATTCGTATGGAGATAACGTGACCATAGCTGACTTATGTTTAGTTCCTCAGATGTTTGGAGCCAAAAGGTAGTTCAGCATTAATGTCCACAGAAAAAATAACATTTCCTAGGGGTGCTGCAAAATCCATAGTCAACTATGACAGATGAAGGCTAACTCCCAACTAATGTCCACAGTAAAAAAAAAATGTGTTAATTCTTTCTTTTATTACAGCACCAAGGAGTCATGGAAATGTAGGCTTGAATTGTATAAGAGCAACACTCTACAAGCTGACTCTGGACAAAGAAGATGTCACCAAGTTTGTTCTTCATTCCTTAAGAGAAGAGGAGGAGAATGGGTGGCATAATGATGCATACATTGAGAGACTGAGGGGTCTAAAGGTGGAAAAGGGGATTGGTCAATACTAAATGCTTAGTGGGTAAAGCAGATGTGTCTACAACCAACACCTTAGAGGAACGATCAGTCTGTATATGCTTTGAGAAAAGCTGGGACGAGCGGTGGAGTGAGTTTGGGGATGCTCTAACTGCAATGAAACTGATTCCATGAATAGAATAGAATAGAATATTGAGTTATTTGCGGGTCATCATCATCATTGCGTTCCAAACATGTCCATACGTGCTCAGATCCCCTCCTCAGCAAGTCCCTCAGTGTCCAGCGACTGATGACTCCAGTTCTGTGTTGGTTGATTAGTCTTCTGTCACGCCCACTATGTTTCTCATTTCTGGCTGTGCCCATCTTAACTCCCTTCTCTTTCATCCGAAGGAGTGACGTGGACTCATGGTTGTCCTTCCCACTTTCCAATGTCTGCCCGATCCATTGGTTGACTGTCCTCAACAATGGTGCAATCAGCCAACTCAGCCAACCTGTCTGCTCTTTCATTTCCCTGTAGTCTCGCATGTCCTGGGACGTAGACATAGAGTAGAGTGGAGTAGGAGGAGAGTAGAGGAGAATAAAATAGAAGCTTGACCTGCAATATTTAAGATCTGTGATTAGTGGATTCAATTTCACTGCAATATTCTTGGAAATCAAGAAGTAGATAAGTTGGCAAAGGAAGGTGGTAAACTACACCAGCCAGATACAAGTATAATCTATGAGAGTCCTATAAGTTTATCAGCAGTAAACACATGAACAAATGGAGTTCAGAACATCAAGGTTACTAGAAAAATGAACATATTACTGGATTGGGAGAAAAGATGAGAAAAGTGACAATTTTTAGATCCCAAACAAGACGTAACAAGTTGAAGTATCATCTTTTCAACACACAAAAAATGGGAAACTATAAATGTGACTGTGGCAGAGGAAATGACTTTTGAATATCTGCTAAAAATGTGCCCAACATATGGTGAATAGAGAAGACGTGTAGCCTCAGTAGCTGAACAAGCTGTATGGATATGTCACCAGCTTGAATGTAGAAATCTGTAGACCTCAAACTCTTTTGACTATTAAGTGGATGTTTATTTATAGCACATCATTTTGTCTTTCCTAAATGTTGATGGTGTCTGCATTTGCTTAACAATTCTTCTTCTTCTACCCTTCAACTCCCTGTAATACTCTCAGTTGTCTTCTGCAGTGTGTGTCCTTTCCAGCGCCATCATCTTCACTGTATCTCTTTCTTCTTCTTCTACCTTTTTAGCTCCCAGTGGAGCATAGGTCTTCAACAAACACTTTCCAAGTCGTTCTGTTTTTTGCCATTCTTTTAAGATCATTCCATGTCTTCCCCATCATCTTCATCTCTGCTTCTATCTGTCTTCTCCAAGAATTCCTTGGTCTTCCTCTTTGTCTTTTCCCCTGGGGATTCCAAAAAAGGGCCTGTTGTGTAATACTCTCAGTTGGCTTCCGTAGTGTGTGTCCTATCCAGCGCCATCGTCTTCGCTTATCTCTTTATCCACTGGTGTTTGACTGGTACATTCCCATAATTCTATGTTAGTGATTTTGTCCTGCCATTTCCATCCTTTTATCCTGCGTAAACATCCATTAATGAAAGTCTGTATCTTCGTAATTGTCAATTTTATTTTTCTCCGTGTTTCACAGCCATATAATAGGACCGCCTTAACATTTGAGTTGAAAATTTTTTGTATCTCTTTATCCACTGGTATTTTACTGGTACTGTTTAATAATTCTACATTAGTGATTTTGCCCTGCTATTTCCATCCTTTTATTCTGCCTAAGCAATTATTCTTCCTCCTCATCCGTTAATAAACAGGAGTAAATACTTTGTGGTGTGGTTTACAGCAAGCTGCAATATCATTGCCTTCTTTCTTCAACTTCTACGTTCACCCAGCGACTTCTCCTCTCCATCGTTCACCCTTAAAACAATGTTAAATGGGCACAGTTTCATTGCATTGTGGTTGACAGAAGCTGTAATATCTGGCCCAACACACCAACTTTAATACAACATCATTTGAGTACCTTCTCTTTGAATCCCCTTTCGCTTGGCCAAATTGGTTAGTCTGTTACCAAAACCACTACAAGGAGGTGAAGCATGATCTTGATCAGCTGTTCACGCTTACCCTGAAATAGTCAGCTATGAGTCACTAATTACTTTCAGCCCAGATGCTGTCTGGTGTTTTGACCCCATCTGCATTTTTCTTCTCAACAGATCCTACCTCAACATGACATTTTTGAGTATGGAGATGCTTTCCCTCTTTGTTGTTACTTGCTTGGCTGTTTCAAGGTCTACCAAGGGAATGGAGTATAATTTTGATCAGCTATTGACTGCTGATCCTAGTGTACACAGTCAGCTATTGACTGCTGATCCTAATGTACACAGTCAGCTATTGACTGCTGATCCTAATGTACACAGTCAGTTATTGACTGCTGATCCTAATGTACACAGTCAGCTATTGACTGCTGATCCTAATGTACACAGTCAGCTATTGACTGCTGATCCTAATGTACACAGTCAGCTATTGACTGCTGATCCTAATGTACACAGTCAGCTATTGACTGCTGATCCTAATGTACACAGTCAGCTATTGACTGCTGATCCTAAGGTGCACTGTCAGCCATTGACTACTGGTCCTAATGTACACAGTCAGCTATTGACTGCTGATCCTAATGTACACAGTCAGCTATTGACTGCTGATCCTAATGTATACAGTCAGCTATTGACTGCTAATCCTAATGTACACAGTCAGCTATAGACTGCTGATCCTAGTTACACAGTCAGCTAGTGGCTGCTGATCCTAATGGAGATGCTTTCAAGCTTTTGAAAGCATGAAAAATAAAATTGTCTTGTCTGTATATATTTTTAGCACCTTGATACCATTGTATGTTCATTTTACATGTTGATCCTAATGCACACAGTAGCTATGAGTCCATTACCATTCAGTCCAGATTATCTGAGCATCCTGGGCTGATCCTTTCATAAAATGAACATATATACACATGACATTGTTCTGGTGTCCTTTTGGAAGCACTGCTGTAATCTATGAGACATTTTCTTTAATGTTGAAGACTGGTTAGTGTACTTATTCTTCATACACTTATATAACATACAATGAAGTGATTTCTATCTATCTATCTTTCGTTCGCCTGAAGCATTGTCTATATCTGCAATGTCGTTTCCTGTATAAATGTTACTGTCTTTTGTAATTCTTGCAGTGGCCCATATAGTTTTGTCTGTAGTGTTGTATCTATGGGCCAATGGATTTTCCTCAGTCTACTATATTCAGTGCAGTCTTGAAGTATGTGTTCAGCAGTCTGGGGCGCCTGTCCACATGTACAAGTAGTTGAGGTGCCGATCTTGAATTTTGTATACATGTGACTATGGAGTCGATTGTGTCCTGTTCTGAGACGTATAATGATAACTTGTTCATATCTATTCATATTATAAAAGGCATCCTGATTTGGGGCTTGTGGTCCTCTGATTGATTTGATTATCTGTTTCTTATGATGGTATGTAACAGGTGTATCTAGTTGTGTGCCTGTTGAACCTTCCTTTGCCAACTGATCTGCTTTCTCATTTCCTGGTATTCCACAGTGAGATGGGATCCACTGCAGGGCAACCCTGTGGTGCTTGCAGAGTTCAGTCAATAAGGTCTGCAGATGTGGTAATTTTCTGGATTGTAGTGCCTGGAGTACTGATCTTGCATCTGTCAAAAACACTACAGGCTGCGGGCTAAGATTAATGTTCAGCAGTTTTTCTATTGCTAACTTTATTGCTTGTATTTCTGCATCATAATTGTGACAATATTTCCCTGTTGCTATTTTATTCATATCCCTAGTGTTATTTGGGTATTCTATATATGCACCTGCTCCCCCATTTTTTACTGCATTCTGTGCTGATCCATCTGTATACACACGAATCCATAGGTCTTGTGGGTATTCTTCATCCAGGAAACTGAGAGTTATTGTTTTTCGCTGTAGACTATTCTGTTCCTCTTTATCAACTATTCCTTTCACTTCTGTCCGTATTTGAACTGATAATCCAGATTCCTCTGTCCAGGGAGTCTGTTCTGGTATGGGCAGTAGGGGGTTAACAGCTCTTGGCATGTCTGGTGTTTGTCTACTAATACGCTTGGCTTGGTGGATAAAACTGCTTCTCTTAAGTCGTCCCAATGCAAGATTTTGGAATCGGTCCTTCATTGGATGTCTCGGCATGCAAGCAAATTTTTCTGCCTGTATCAGCACCTTTGTGTCCCTCCGTTCTCTCAGTGCTGGTATCCTCCACAATTTCTCCATCTCTAATATTGGTGTTGATTTCATTGCTCCTGTGATGACCCTAAGTGCCTGGTTTTGTACTTTATCCAGTTCTTGAAGTGTGGTGTTTGATGCTGAACACCATGCAGATGATCCATATTCTAAATGTGGGCGTATACTCTGTTGGTAAACTTTACTGAGTATTTTCCCACTCGCACCCCACATAGTTCCACACAGCTTTCTTAGAATAGCCAATTTTCTCCTTGCTTTTTGGGTTGCCTTATTTATCTGCTGTTTCCAAGATAGTTTGTTATCAAATGTAACTCCGAGATACGTAGCCTGTATGTCTTCTTTCACAGGCTCATTGTTTATATAGATGGCTCCTGCTTTTTGTTTTGGGGAAAGAGTGAAAAGTGTAGTACTGCATTTGTCTGTATTGATGCTGATACACCATCTATTTGTCCATGAATTCAGTGCATTCATAGCTCTTTGTAACAATTTGGAGGCCACTGTTGCATACTCCTCTGTGCACCACATTACCAAGTCATCTGCATACATTGCCACTTTGATACCATGTGGTAGTTCAGTAACTAGGTCATTGATGTAGATCAGAAAAAGTGTTGGAGATAGTACCCCTCCCTGTGGAACGCCCTGGCGCAGTAAGACCTTCTTACTCTTAAGACCATCCAGTTGCACTCTGGCTCTCCTGTTATGCAGGTATGCTTTGACCCATTTGTACATCCTGCCATTTACTCCATAATTTCTCAGTTTCTTCAAAAGCCCTTCCTTCCATACCTTATCAAATGCTTTCTTTAGGTCTATCCATGCTGCTAGTACCAGTTTCTTTTCTTGAAACGCATCCTCAATTTCCTGGGAAAGATAGGTTGCCTGATCTTCGGTAGAGTAACACTGTCTAAAGCCTGCTTGTTGTGGGACAAGGAGATTTTCACTTTCCAGGTACCACTGCAGTCTGAGATTGATTATACGTTCCATTGTTTTACACAAACAGCTTGTAAGGCTGATTGGTCTATAGCTGGATGTCATTGAACCATCTTTTCCTGGCTTTAGTAATGGTATCATAATTGCTTCTCTCCATGCCTGTGGCACTTTACCTGTGATCCAGCAAATGTTGTAGATCTGCAGTAGTTTTGCTTTAGCTGCAGTTCCCAAGTTCTTAATCATTTCATTAGACACTCCATCACTACCTGGTGACTTTTTCATTTTTAATTTGGATATTGCCAGCTCTAGCTCTCTTTGTGTAATGGGTATTTCCATGACTTCATGTGCAGTCTCTTCTTGTCTTGCATTTTGTTGTTTTAGACGGGTCTCTTGACGTTTCTCTAGGCTAATTTCAATATTGTTGTCATTTGCAAAGGAGTCTGCAAAGTGATTTGCTGCATGTTTACCTGTTAGAATGTTTCCATCCTTCTTCAGTGTAATTTTTGTGTTCCCTTCTGTACCCTCATCATTCAGCTGTTTTACAAGCTTCCACACTTTTCTTGTGTCTCGTTCTAGATTCATGTACTCTGTTTTCTCTTTCCAACTTCTCCGTCTGGCTTGTAGTTTAGCCCATTGAAATTTGGCTTTAGCATGCTGATAGTTATTGTGGTGTTCCTGGCAGGGGTTATTTTCTGCTTGTTTTCGAGATGTTTCCATGTCATTGTGCAGTTGCTCTAGTTCACTATTCCAGTATGGTTTGTAGTGTTTCCGTGCCCCTCTGGGTATTGTTTCACTGGCAGCTTGTATTATTAGTCTACTGAATTCATCAACTATTTTGTTGATGTCTCTGTCTGTATTTAGATCTTTAGTCAGTACACTGGTGTAATGTTGATACATTTTCCAGTCTGCCTTTTTGTAATTCCATCTGGAGAGAGTGCTGCTCTCCCTGACGGCCTCATTTTGCACCACTAAAAAGACAGGTCGGTGGTCGCTGCCTCCAAGTTGTTTCCCAACAATACGTGTGATATTCCAATCCAGGTCTGGTGAATGGAAAGCAAGGTCTGGTGTAGATGTGGTATGCCATGATCTGGAATAGAATGTTGGTGGATCTGTTGCCTGGTTTAATAGTATAAGCCCATTGTCATCCTGCCAATTTTCAAGTTCTTCACCTCTCTTGTCCATATCTTCATAGCCCCAGCTCTGTGAATGGCTGTTAAAGTCTCTACATACAATTATTCTTTCTTTTAATGTAATTGTGTCTAGTGCTAGTGGGCGGTCACTCGGACAGTAGTAGTTTAGTAGATGGAAGTCTGTATTTCCTGTCCTGAGGTGCAGTATTTGATATTCCGCCCCATCCATATACACTTCAATCTGACATGCATTAATGTTGTTCCTTACAAGAGTCAGTATTCCGCCCTTTTGTCTGTTTTTCCTGTCAGATCGGTAGCACTGGTATCCCCTAATCTTCAAGGCTATGTCGTTGTTTAGATGGGTTTCCTGCAAACAGCATATGCTTACTTGTTCTTCATGCAGGATATTTTCTAATTCTATCTTTTTACTGTACCCATCTCTTTTGCTGTTGATGCCTTCAGCATTCCAGTGCATTATTTTGAGTGGTCTTATTTTGGGTTGGCCAGTAACTCTATTCTCTCGCCCCCTGACTCCACAGAGCGATTGAGAAGGACATCCAGTAATATAGGTTGGGCCCTTTCGAGGCTGAGGGCCCGGCGCTGCACCTGCCTGAGTGTCCATCACAGGGCGAGTGCCATATCGATTTGCAGTTATAGGCATGCTTCCCATTGGCGTGAGTGCGTGGCATCCTGATTTTTGTAGTGCGCCTTTTGGCTGGTTGCCTCCGACTTCAGCACTTAAAATTGCTAGAGCAGACTGTGGTCTTGCACGGGTGTAGGAAGGCCTGGCCAGTCTTGGTTTTCAGTCCCTGGTGACTGTTAAGCCCCATCCCCACGACAAGGAGCTGGCCTTGATGGGGAATGAAGTGATTTGAAATCTCATGAATTTTTTTAATGGTGCATTTGTTTTACAGGTATAATGTGGATTTGTCCCAATTTTCAATAATTGTGCATATAACATACAATAAAGTGATTTGAAATCTCATGAATTTTTTTAATGGTGCATTTGTTTTACAGGTATAATGTGGATTTGTTCCAATTTCCAATAATTGTGCATATAACATACAATGAAGTGATTTGAAATCTCAAGAATTTTTTTAATGGTGCATTTGTTTTACAGGTATAATGTGGATTTGTCCCAATTTCCATTAATTGTGCGTGTGTATAATGCCCTTGCTGAATTGCCAGCATTCAAAGTAGCAGATGCTTATCGACAGCCAGATACTCCTGAAGATCTCCGAGTAAATTAAGTTTCATTCTGAGACATGATGCTATATTTATTTACATTTTATCGTATTGCTATGTTTATCTGTACTTTGCTTTTTGTCTTTTTTTTTTTCTTACGCAGTAATGAATTAACCAGATTATTCTAAATGTATGCAGTTAGCCAGATGTCAGATTGCGTATCATTTTAAAAATAGTATCATGTTGCAATATGTCTTTAAAAAATACATCTTTATGACATTTATTCCATTTCTGGAGTCTGTAAAGGGGGGTGAGAGTGTTAATAGGGCTGGAGAAGGAAGGCAGCATGTCTAGTACAGTTGTTCAGGTCAGAGTTTCTATTTCACCCTCGTGAGTTGACAATTCTTTAACCCCATCCAGATTTGAACCTATATTTTCCTGATTTTGAACACAAGTTATCCATTTGGCCATCTTCTGCAGTGCAATATATGTGGTATTTATAAACATCTGATGGTTTCTCCAATGATCTTCCGATTGAATTCATACTAACAGTATAACTTAGTGAATGTGGCACTTTAATAGTGATGTTTAGGTCTTGTAAGTGGTTAAAAATAGATTGAACTTATATACCTCAAACAGAAAGATATTAAAAACAGTTGACATATTTTAAAATAAACTGAGTCATAAAAAAAATCATTCTTTACTTACCTCAAAACATGTATTGAACTACTTTTATATACATATTGAAGTTATATTTTTTTAAATAAATTGGATGTTACCTCAGATTTTTACAAATTCATTCTTAATTAATTTTATAGTTACTTAATTTAACTCTTTGCCATCTTAAGTAGTTTTCATTCATCAGTTGTGGGAGTCATTTCAGAAGTGTTCTTAGTCATTGGTCTCTACTGCTTGCTTACGTTCGCCCAATGACTAAAGTATTCTAGAGTATTCGTAGACTGTAGAATTCCTCTTCGTCATCCGTCCTTAAAAGGACGTTAAGTGGGCATGTCTGCGTTGTGATGTGGTTTGCAGTATAACTGTTATATTTGTGCCTTTTAGCCCAACACATCCGACTTCAGCACGATTGGTTTGTGCTGTTTTTTCTTGTTGTTTTGTTATTGCTGTCAAAATTTATTTTTAAAATAACCTCCTGTGAATAAAAAATTGTGACATTGTTAGTACAAAAATAAAACTGGCTTTGCTGTGAGCAGATCAAAATAATAGTTGATTTTCTATGAATTTGTTTACATTTTTTTAGGCATTTATGATGAAACTGGCAGTCATCTACTTATACTTATATTACCAACCAGATTTCCTGTTAACTCTCATATTCTAAATTATAAATAATTGTGACATCAAAAGTGCATGAAACAAAATTCCCTATATTATAGTGTTTACCGAAATAATAGTTTATTTTCTACAAGTTGTCAAATTTTGGTGAGTTTTTGTGACAAAGTTGATAGTTGCTATCATTCATTCACCAGCTTCCAGCAGTCACCTACTTGTTTCATTACAGATGTAATTTCTCTATTCTAGTAACTTGTGATGGCTTTATTGAAAGTTGACAAATTTCCTTCCTGTGAATTTCTTGTTTGGCGCGAAATTTTTAACTTTTTCTACAAATATTTACATTTTACTGAGATTTTGTGACAAAGTTTTTGAATAGGTGATGTAATTTATCTTTTTAATGATGCTGCTGATAATAGTTGCATTTCAGTGATGGTGTACAATTCAAGTGTTTTGTAACATGAAATTGATATTTCTATAGAAATGTTTGATAACAATCAGACACCCAAGAGAATAGTGATAGACTAATTTAAAGGTTTGTGGAACTAATGTAATGTTTTTTGGTGAGTCTATGAACATTTTCAGTTTTTACTTTCTTTTTTTTTTCCCAAATAATTTCCAATTTTGAAATAAGATTTGAACACATGAAATCTATTATTACATTTTATGTATGTAGTTTTTTGAGAAAGTTGATTAATTTTTAATTTGAGCTACAAAGTTTAAATGCTGTTGCTAGGATCATCATCACTGCACACCAGGTGAATCTACAGGTTCCCCAATATCACCCTTGAGAATCTTGAGAAAATTCAGTGAGAGCCCTCATACCCACTGAGGCTAGGTGAACCTTGAAGCCGTATGTCAGGATTGAAACCGACCTCCTGTCCTAAGTTGTCCAGTTCACTAACCACTGAGCTATTATGGCCGTCATTATGTTGTAAAACTACCTTTAATTACCAGTTGACAAAATTCAGCAAATAATTTTGTAGTTAATTTTTAGAATATATTGTGTTCAACATTATAGTGCACACATACAAGTATCTATCATACAACTTCTGAGTTCCTATATATGTGCACAACTCCAATGGACGGGTCTGTGATCATTTTGCAGTGCACTGCTGTACTGCCCTCATATGTTCATCACAAATGCAACTACACTTTTGCAATAATAATTTTAAAGTAACAAGACAGGTGCACAAATGCAGTGCTTTATTTATTATATGTTTTTATTCTATATTTATGACAGTCTGTGCACATTACTTATCATCACTGTTACTAGTTGTGAACACTTGCGTATCCTAAATTATGAAAACAATTTCATTTTACTAATGGCAGCTAATTGCATTATAGCACCAAGTAATGAAAAACTAATTTCGACTACTCACAATTCTTTGATCTCTAAATGGTTATCATGCTTTTGTAGTGTCTGCACAGTCGCAAACTTCAATCTCAAAGTATTATTTCCATATCCCAAGTCTACTACATTCCAGTCATTGTTAACATTGATACTTTTTTAATTGGTTCTAATTCTATCTATCTATTGACCTTTCGAGCCATAGCTCGATAATAGCCGTAGCCGGCCCATTGGGCGTAAACCAAGATACTCCTCTTATCTGAATTTTTGTTCTAGCAGTTTTTAATTCTTTTAAAGATATTTTATCAAATCTCGCTTTTTGTCTCTGTTCTGTGCAAGCAGCTCTATCTCAATGAGGGAGCCGTATCTCAATGAGGGAGCCGATTCCTGCTGCTCTTGCCTCTCTCATCAATGTTCTTCTCAGTGTCTCTCTGGGTCTTCCTCTTTTCCTCTTACCTGTTGTTTCCCACATGAGAGCCTGCTTTGCTATTCGGTTATTATCTCTTCTCATCACATGTCCAACATATGACCATCGTCTTTTCATTATAACTGAAGATATTAGTGGTTGATTGGCAATTTCTCTAATTTCCTCGTTTATTTTGAATTTGTTCCATGCTATACCAAGTATTTTCCTTAGACATTTATTTTCAAATGCGTTTAACTTTGTTTCTATGTCTCTTGTTGTTTTCCAGTTTTCACACGCATAAGTAAGGGTTGATAGTACATTTGATTTGAATAGTCTAAGTTTTGTGTTTGTGCTGATGAGTTTTGATTTCCACAACTTTTCAAGGCTTCTGAAAGATATTGCTGTTTTAGCTATTCTGATTCTAATTTCTTTGCTTGTATCCCCTTCTCGATCAATGTGACTTCCAAAATAGATAAAGTGATCGATCTCTTCCACTGGTTTGTTTTCCATGTATATTTTGTCGTCTGTTGGAATTAAGGTTTTCATGACTTTAGTCTTTTCATGATTGATCTCGAGCCCAATTTTGCTGGCTATCGATGATGTGTTTTCCTGCATCGTTTTTATCTGACTGCTGATGAGAACTATGTCATCAGCAAAGTCGAGGTCCTCCAAATGGTCTCCCTGTATCCATTCGATGCATTTATTACCACTGCAGCATTTCTTCATTATGAAGTCCATAACAATTCCAAATAACAAGGGTGATAAAATACATCCTTGTTTAACCCCAGTTTCTATTGGGAAACATTCGCTCAGCTCTTCCTCTGTTCGAACTGCACATGTGTAACTATCATACATGTCTTTAATAATATTTATGATTTTTTATGGTAAGCCATATTGCTTCAGAATTTTCCACAAAGAATCTCTATGAATACTGTCAAATGCTTTTTTGAAGTCAATGAAATTAAGTACAAAATGTTTTTGCTTTTCAATGTGTTCCTCCAATATAAGTCATAGAGTAAAATTCTAATTCTAAGTCGTATGGCAAGGTTCTAGTTACACACACGTAAATATAGAGCTTTGTTAAACTTTGTGTTAGTGATATTTAAGATCAATATTTTTTAGAAGAAATATTTCAATGGTGTGACTAAAATGACACTTTCTAAAAATGAATGAATGGTATTGTTAAAGCTTTACGTAATTAATGGACGACACAAATTTTAACAATGTTTTGGCTCATTAGGCCTTCAGCAGGAACAACAAACAACACACACACAGATATGTAAGTTGATAAAATTAGCCCTACATAGCTAACTAATGATTAAATATCTAAAACAAAATATAAATTGAACTAGAATGAGGAATAAAAATAAAAAAGACAGAGTCGGTGCTGCGCACATAAGATCAGGTAATATGGTTACATCCACAGGGGACCATACCCAAGTGCTAAGAGATCACTTTTACCTTTTAAATCTGCAGTGTTATGTGAGGAAAATTAGAGAAGTAAAGTTATATATGTGTGTACGTGTTATTCTGCAAAGTTATGTATGTGTGTGTATGTGTTACTCAGCAAAGTTATATATGTGTGTATGTGTTACTCAGTAAAGTTATATATGTGTATATGTGTTACTCAGCCGTTATATGTGTGTGTATGTGTTACTCAGCAGTTATATATGTGTGTATGTGTTACTCAGCAAAAACCATCTCTTTGTTGGTCTATAGATCACAAACCAAGTGTGCTTGTTCTTATTCTTTGTTTTTTTTTTGTTCTGTTGGAGAAAGTCATTCACTGATTTCAGCAATACTTCAGTGAACTTGGCCTCCAGTGCTGTCCACAGGGCTGAAGATCTTGTTCCTCAGGATGGTCTCTATTGGCCAGTAGTCAAAATGTGCAATGATATATACATGGAGTTTAGTCAAACCTTGAACATAATCTTATTAATTCAGAACAATTTCTCTTACTTCATCATTACCCTGAAACAGTATTTATTTACTTGTCCAGTCCATGTTTTTGTTGTTGCAAGTCCAGTGTTTATTTCAGTATTTCCAATGTTTGTTTGTTCACCTAAAAACTTATTTTACCTGCTTATGTTTTTCCAATTTTGTTTTAGGATATTTACTATATTTCTATCAAACATTTTCTATGATTTGTTTTCTGTGTTAATCACACTTGAATTTACAAGTATAAGCTTGATGCATTATGACATTTACACTGTGAGTTTAGCTATTTTTTGTATTTATGTCTGCTTGTTTTTATTAAATTCCTCACATTAAAGTATTTATCAGATTTCCTTTTCTTGTGTGTTATGTTATCTATTGTCCTTTCGAGCCGAAGACGGCACATAGGGCAGAATTACAATCTCAAAAACAGAAACCTTGCGTGTCAAAATGGCACAGATTGCAGAGATCACTGCTTTTAAAATCTATGGTTCTGTTTCCATAACAATACTTTTTACAATGACAGCTTGTCAAGCCATCGATCAACCTCCTTAGTCGCCTCTTACGACATGCCTGGAAGGTCACAGTGTCACTATTCTTTACTTCCCACAAAATGAGGCCCCGGTAACACACGGGAGTTATGTTATACTTATAGATATATGAGTACCCAGTTCTGCAGCTACACCATTAAATAACACACCCCTTGAATCTGTGAGAAAGTTCACCTATCTCGGTTCTATGGTCACAACCACTGATTTCCTTGAAGAAGAAATAAATTCCCGAATATGAATGGCAGCTTCCACATTTGGTAAACTTGAAGATAGAGCATGGGGCAACACCAAATTAACACTCAGAACTAGGTAGTTCAATTTTACCCAAGTTGTGTGCTTAGTACACTTCTATGGGATTAGAAACTTAGACTACCTATGCAGGGCAGGGGAAAAGGTTAAATAGCTTTCATGTGCGTTGCCTTTGAAAGATTATGAACATCAAATGGCAGGACATAGAAACCAACTCTAATGTCTTACAACATGCCAAACTCCCATCCATCATGGCAACACTTAGGAGTCAAAGGTGGCTGGGCCATGTAAGAAAAATGGCAGACATTTGTATTCCCAAACAAATATTGCATGGCGAACTTAAGGACGGAAAGTGACCAAAGGGCAGACCAGTGCTGAGATACAAGGATGTTTGCAGGGCTTCCTTGAGGGAATTCTCTATCAGTGAAAGAAACTGGAAAAGTCGGGCCGCAGATCGTAGCACACAGAGAATAAAAATAAAAAAATGGCACAGCAACTTTCAAGGCAGTGCTGATATATCAAATTTAGAAGACAAAAGGCACAGGAGAAAGGAGACGACTCCAGGCACCACAAATACATCCTGTTTTTTTCTGCAGACGGATGATATATATATATATATATATAAGGACATTAAGTGAGTTGGTGTTGTGGTTTGCAGTAGACCCGTGATGTTTACATATTTCAGCCCAACACACTCTACTTCACCACTGCATTTTTTGAGTACCGGATTAATTTCCCTCTCACTTGGCTAAAGAGTTAGTTCTATATTTAGTATGTTTCAATGGGCACCATGAAGAGGTGGAGTAGAGTTTCAATAATTCTGGTTCACTGATCCTGGCGCAAGCCATAAGCAATGAGTCCGCTGGTAACATTTCAGCTTTGTTGCTGTCTGGCGGCTCTTGTCTATGAGCAGGGTCTTAGTCAACTCTGTTGCTCGCTGATCCTGACACAGTCAACTGTTGGTCATTGTATACTTTGCTGTTGACATATGAGAAAATATACTTGGTATGTGTGTGTGTGCTCATATTTTATTTTATTGTTTATTTATTTATTTATTTTTTTTTGGGGGGGGGGGGTTGTTATGGGGTGGAGGTGTGCTGAAGTCGGATGTGTTAGGCCAAAAGGCACAAATATCACAGTTATACTGCAAACCACAACAAAACGCAGAGCCGTGATAGCTCAGTGGTTAGTGAACTGGACTACAACGGACAAGGGGTAGGGTTCGATCCCAACCGACGGCTTCCGGGTTCACCCAGCCTTAAATGGGTACCGGATTTTTTTCTGGGAAAGTAAAGCGGCACGGGCGTAATACCGACCACATTACCTCAAAAATCATGTGCCGAAGGTCTGTAAAATTTATGGTCACTAACACCATATTCCCTATACGCCGCCACTTGGCGTGACGAGGGTACTTTACTTTTTTTTTTACTTACAAAGGACAAAAGGTAGGATTTTATCCCAACCAGAGAGAGAGAGATATCTCAACCGACAGCTTCTGGGTTCACCCAGCCTTTAATGGGTACCAGATTTTTTTCTGGGAAAGTAAAGCGGCACGGGCGTAATACCTACCACATTACCTCATAAATCATGTACCGAAGGTCTGCAAAATGGTCACTAACACCATATTCCCTATACGCCACTTGGCGTGACGGGGGCACTTTTTTTTTTTTTTTACAACAAAACGCAGACACGCCCATTTAACGTCCTATTAAGGACGGATGACGAAGAGGTGTAATCCTTTAGTCATCGGGCGAACGCAAGCTAGCCTGGGGGGGTGGAGGGGAGAGACTATATTTATTATTGTTGTGTCACCAAACCATTGCTCTTTATACACCGGTGAGTCGTCCCACAGTCATGTTTTAATCTTGTTCTTTTAAGTCATTTTTTTTCTTCTTTCCGTCCTCTTTGGCGTTTCAGCGTCACGGGGAGATATAGTTCGCGGTCTTTTACTCTTCTATTGGCTTCGTCTGCTGTTGTCTTCTAATGTTCTAATCATACATCAATTCATCTTTTTTTGTGGTCGGCTCATGGGTTTTGTGTTCTTTCTACGGTTATTGAAGGCTCGTCGTGTTGTGTTTGTTGTATCTTTCTGACCTATTACATGGCCAAACCATTTTATCTATTGTTTCTGTATGTATTGAGTGGCGGGAGTTATTTAAGTAATCAGAAATCCAAATATGCTCAAGTGCAGCATAACTATCTAACTCAGGTGTGGATTAACCATGAAATTAAGCACGTGCTTAGTGCATCCATGGGAAAGGGGGGGGGGACCACAAAGCCCCCTTCCCCCACATTCATCATCATCATCATGTGCCATACCGGTTGGCGTAGGCGATCATGTCCTTCCACAATCTTCTATCTACAGTGCATCGTATCAGTTCTGTTGTTGACTGTTTTCCATGCCATAACACCAAGCCATCTATATAGTATTTTCTCTCTTTGTCGTCCGCGATCTCTCTTTCCTTTTATTTTGCCAGTTGTAACCAAGTATTCCAACTTTCCTCTTCTCATGAGGTGCCCGAAAAATGTTGATTAGTTCTTTCTGATATTTTTTGGAGCTGCCTTTTTGTGTTGGCCTCTTTAAGAACTTCCTCATTGGTCTTTTTAGCTGTCCAGTGAACTTTCAACATTCTTCAGAGAAACCCCATCTCTGTGACCTCTAATCGTCTTATCATTTTTCAAAGATATTTTTCATTTTCTGAAATGCTATTTTGGCCTGAGCTATTCTGCTTTTTATTTCTGCGATGCATCTTCCATCTGATGTTATTATTGTGCCCAAGTATTTAACGCGTTGCACTAAAATTCTAATTCGCAATTTAGTAAAGTGGCATAAGTAGAATACAACTTTTCAAATCTAAGGTGGAAGTATACAAAATAAACATTTTTTTTCAATCTTACTGTATGTTTTGTTTAATTTCAATAAATACAATTTTATTTTATAGTTATATATATATATATATATATATATATATATATATATATATATATATATATATATATATATATATAGTAAAAAAGTAAAGTACCCCCGTCATGCCAAGTGGCGTATAGGGAAATATGGTGTTATTGGTCGTTTCAAAATATTTTGAAGGTGTTTAAAATTCCATATCTCTGCAACCAATTGATTGATAATGCTGAAATTTTGCATATGGTCTTGTGATTTTTTGGTCCCAAGAAGTACATTCATTTCCTCACCAACAAACGTATAGTTTTAAATATTCTTTATTTGAAGTATACAAATTTAAGGCATTTTGGTCAAACCATATATTTGGTGGAATTACCGCTTCATATGAGTGAGCACCCACGGACTTGTCATCTTGAACGTAATGCGCGCCAATTTCCCTGTTTTAAGCACTAAAAAACACATAAAACGCGTCATAGTTATAATTTTATATCCGGTGCATCCCATTTCCTGTCGTTTTGTTGTGATTTATGTGCAACGGCGTATCCTAATTATTGGGTAATTTCGTTAAATTTGTGATCTGTTAGTCAATGGGTATAAAAGTAAAGTTCCTTACATTGCAATCAGTGGCAATAAAGGTGTATAAATATTTTTGCATAGAAGCTAAGCGTGGAAAACTGTATCGAAGCATCTCAAAGCCAGAAAAGAGAACTATTCACGCATTGGGTATAAGCAAACGCTTTTTCAAACAAGTGCTTGAAGCTAACGGAGTGTCCAGTTCAATCAAGACTAGGACGCTAGGAAGAAAGAAAGTAGTAGATAGTTTTGACAAGGAAGTGATTAGAAGAGCAATTTGTAAAATGTTCGATTCCAAAGAAACTGTGACTTTAAGAAAACTGAAAATTCGACTGAGAGCAGAAAATGACATTGTTGTGTCGAAAACAACATTATGGAGAACTGTTAGAAGCATCGGTTTTACGTTTAGAAAGTACGATAGTGGTAGAAATGTCATCTGCGAGAAGCCGCACTTAGTTTCTATGAGGAGTAAATATTTACGTGAAGTACGGAAATGCGGGGTGTCCGGTTAGCGCAATCGATAGGCGGTTGGCTTACCACGGCAACAGCCGGGGTTCGTAATCCTGGCGAGGACACCTGGGTTTTACTAATTCCCTAAAAATTAGTAGGAGCCGTGATAGCTCAGTGGTTAGTGAACTGGACTACTACGGACAAGGGGTAGGGTTCGATCCCAACCGACGGCTCCGGGTTCACCCAGCCTTAAATGGGTACCGGATTTTTTCTGGGAAAGTAAAAGCAGCACGGGCGTAATACTGACCACATTACCCCAAAAAATCATGTGCTGAAGGTCTGTAAAATATAAGGTCACTAACACCATATTTCCCTATACGCCACTTGGCGTGACGGGGGTACTTTACTTTTTTTTACGGGAAATGCGTAACCAAGGTTATGATATTGTATTTCTATATGAATCTTGGATAAATTCTCACCACACAAGTGCCAAGGAATGGCAGTTATCAGATGGAAGTATTAAAAGATGTGTACCCACTGGAAAAGGACAGCGTATTATAATGGCACATGCAGGCAGCCGAAAAGAAGGGTTGGTGAAAAATGCAGAACTTATATTCACCTCTAATTATACTGACAACAGGGACTATCACACCGAGATGAATGGCCATATATTTAGAGAGTGGATTGAAAATACTCTTCTTCCAATTCTAGACAGACCATCCTGTCTGGTAATGGACAACGCGTCGTACCACAACGCTGTGGCAGAAGAAGACAAAATTCCTACATCTACCAGTACAAAAGATGTTATAAAGATTTGGCTAAGAAAGGAAGGAATTCCGTTTAACGAGGGATTTTTAAAACCTGAATTACTGTCACTTGTTAAGAAATCGCAAAAGACCAAAGTATTCCAAATAGACAAAATCATTCAACAGCATGGTCATACGTGCTTGAGACTGCCCCCTTATCATCCACAATTAAACCCCATTGAACTCGTTTGGGCAAAAATTAAAGGGCAGGTGGCAGCTGAGAATACAAGTTTTAAACTATGCGATATAAAAGGACTGACATATGCTGCTCTATCACAGATTGACAAAGATTTTTGGTGCAAATGTGAAGATCATGTCTTAAAAGAAGAAAATGACTATTGGAAAAAAGATGGACTATCGTTCGTTCAGCCCAGATTAGTAATCAATATGTTAGACTCCTCTGATTCAGAATAAATGAAATAATAATGGACGTTTTTATATGTCCGCATGATCAATCTTTAGCTAAAGTTGATAACGTTTTGAAAATGTAAAGATTCTTGATATGTGTACTGCAGGCATGCAAAGAAACTAAATCACTTTCATATGTCTTGTTTACGTAAAATAATGAAAGTCACATGGAAAGACATAAAACGAACAATGTAGCTCTTTACAGTGAAGAGGATCCCGTGCTTACATCGGACTCTTTAGTCACATTAAAAAAAAAAAAGTAAAGTACCCCCGTCACGCCAAGTGGCGTATAGGGAAATATGGTGTTAGTGACCCTATATTTTACAGACCTTCAGCACATGATTTTTGGGGTAATGTGGTCGGTATTACGCCCGTGCTGCTTTACTTTCCCAGAAAAAATCCGGTACCCATTTAAGGCTGGGTGAACCCGGAGCCGTCGGTTGGGATCGAACCCTACCCCTTGTCCGTAGTAGTCCAGTTCACTAACCACTGAGCTATCGCGGCTCCCACTAATTTTTAGGGAATTAGTAAAACCCAGGTGTCCTCGCCAGGGAACGAACCCCGGCTGTTGCCGTGGTAAGCCAACCGCCTATCGATTGCGCTAACCACACATGCGTACCCATAAACAATAGCTTTGCTTGATATGTCATGCTCGTTATCGCTCGCAACGGATAATTAATTTCTTTAAATGTATTCTTTGTTGTTGTATATTGTTTAAATAGTTTTCATTAATGGAACTGTTTATACGCTGATTTGTTTTAGACCGTCTGTAAAGGCTATAACATTGACATTCTCATAGTATTTTAAAGAAAGTAAACAATAGAAAGTAAACAGTTGATAAACGCCTCCAACTTTCAAGTTGTGTAGAGACGCCTATGCCGAGAAGCTGATTTCCATTAATGTACGGTAAATTATTTTCTCCAGGAGCAAAAAGATCCGTAAATTCACTGAGATCAAAGGAAAGTGCTGCTTCATGATGAAGCATACTTCCTACATCATTAAATTTTGTGAAATCGGTGGGACCTTGGAAAAACAAGACCAGATGCAAAAAATCAAGTTGTAAGTGCAGGGAAAGAGGAGATATTTCATGTTAATCGTGAACATTTAGATTTGAAACGGCCAATAGTGACCCTATATTTTACAGACCTTCAGCACATGATTTTTGGGGTAATGTGGTCGGTATATCGCCCGTGCTGATTTACTTTCCCAGAAAAAAAATCCGGTACCCATTTAAGGCTGGGTGAACCTGGAAGCCGTCGGTTGGGATCTAACCCTACCCCTTGTCCTTTGTAGTCCAGTTCACTAACCACTGAGCTATCGCGGCTCCCATATATATATATATATATATATATATATATATATATATATATATATATATATATATATATATATAGCTATATATATAGGGGGGCATCAAAATAATTTGCGTGCTTAGGGCTTCTAATGGTCTTGTTGTTGCGTTCGCCAGCTTTCAAATCTGACGAAGTCCCTAGAGCCGAGGAACTGAATTTGGCGTGTTAATCCATTTTTTCCCTGGCAGCAGTGTGCACAGGTGTCCCTCGCCGCACATGAAAATAACTCCGACTTCGGAGGTACTCATGTTTTTTTCCGTCGATGAGTAACTGACGTTTCAAGCCGGGCCTCGCTGCTGAGACCAGGAGTGGTTGTCGCAGAGTGAAATCATAAATAAAAATCCCAGCCGGTGTAGCCGAGATTTGAACCCACAACCTCTCTGTCCCGAGGCTGGCGTCTTGCCTCGAGACCAACCAGTCCCCCATGGACTTGGAATATGAGGAAACTGCAACAAGGAACACTTTTCATGCACAGGCTGCAATGGTTCCTGCCGCCTGTCCACCATATACCAGAAGTTCACGTCCTTCCGAAAGTGATGACCGTCATATTTCTTTTAAAATGTATAGCGCTTGATGATGTTAGGCCATCGTTGTTGACTCCAATTTCAAACATATAAACACACAGTTAGTCGTCACATTATCCCCGTCGCACATCAAACAACAGACCGTAAGATTAGCGTACGGCCGGTCTATTTTGGAGGAGCCATTATGATGACGTAGCACACATAAAAATGTCGGACTCACTGCAATGACGCGCCCTTTAGAATCCTGATTACTCTAGTGAATGTAGCCTACGACGAACAGAACACGGTGCAAATTCCCCAAAGAGATAAAACTGCGGCTGACGGAGCATTTCCCATTAATGAATAACTTGCGTCAAGCAAATCCAACAACGGTCATTAACAGCACCAATGTGACGTAAAGCGCAGAACAAGCCTAGATGATGAAAGGTCGCATTCACAACACTTGATTTGTCGAAAATGGTATATTGCCGGCGTACGACATTGTTTTATCGGCGCAGATGTAATAAGTAGATCATCATCCTGACTTTAACGCATAGGAGTGCTGTGAGAAACCGAAATTATTCAGACATCTAATGCAATTTCTGTCTTAATTCAGGCCCTGATAATAACCTTTTTCACAAGCAGTCATAAATTTGAATTAATGTCTTGGATACTTTTGGATATTTACAATTGGATTCTTTCCCGGGCAGGGTGGCACCAGGCAACAGCCCCGACGACATCCACCCTGCAAGAAGGAAAATTCCTATGTCAAACCAAGATCTAGCCTGGCGGTGTTGACGACGACGCAAGTTGAGGGGAACAATTCAGAGCGCACAGGAATATACCGACCAGTTAGCTCATCTGTGTCATGATGTTCTTACCCCTCCGTCATGAAGCAGGAAAAAAGAGTGATGTTCGCGTGAGTGTACGACTTGGCGACAAAAAAAGGATTCTTTCGCTGTGCTTTAGCCCAACGGTTACTCTTATTCCTAACCATCACCCGTGTTTAAAATGTGTTAAGTTGCATTGTAGTTATAACAAACTTTAATTATCGGCATCTTTCGGTTCGACATATCTGATGAATCACGGGTCGCTCTCAGCGGGTGCATTGCCCGCTGTCTTGACCACTACATGAAATTTACTTATTTGTGGGCGGCACCGCCCACTGTTGACAACAACAGGTATCCCACGTACTTTATTGTACACCTGTAACCTATTATTACGGTTAATATCCACAGCACCGACAGCACTATCGTAAATACAATGCCCACTTTTAGTTGTATATAGGATTTGTCTTATAGCGACACAGGCAAATGTAATGTCATGTAACTTCCAACGTGGAAGTCTAACAAAAATCAGTTGTGAAAAGTTCTTAGCGTTAACTTGGGGGTAATATTGTAGCGCCACCTGGTTGGAATTCCCCGTTAAACCTGTTTCGGCCATATTCTTTTCGAACTTTGGGATTATGGATGTTATTGTACAAGAATTAGAAAGACATACAGTATGATGCAGTAAATTGTTTTTGAAAATAATATTATACATTTAATTAAAAATAAACTCGAACTAACAGTGAAAAGATAGGACTGTGTAATTTATTTAGTCAGATTGTTATGAGATGAGTCGTTTAATTACGAGTCACGTCCGATGGCGATTGAGCCGATCGGCGATTGTTGCTATCTTTAAACTATCTAACGCGACGCGTGTAAGTCGTAGCTGACACTTCTACTTCTAAGAGTCAGTGGGTTCGGTCCCGGCAGCTAAATGAATTATGCCGCAGTGCGCTCAAAACATATTAAAAAAAAAAAATTAAGATTGCCTTATGTTCACCTATAACTTTAATTTCACTAAGCAATTTCAATAAAATCACGGTCGCTATTTTATAACTATTTATAATTGCGGCAATAATTCATCATCATTGAGTGCCGTCTCCGCAACGAAGGTTGGCTACCATGGAGCGCCATCCTGCTCTATCTCTTGCTTTGATGGTGCAGGTTGTCATAGGCTGATTTGTCCATCTTTTGATGTTACTCGTCCATGTTAATCTTGGTCTGCCTCTGCCTCTTTTACCTTGTATTTTCCCCTCCAGAATTACTTTCAGTAGGCTGTTGTGTCTTACATGGCCCAAGAATCGCATTTGTCTTGTACTAATTGTGTTGAGAAGTTCTCTTTTTTTCATTTTTAGTTGTTTTAAGACTTCATCGTTTGTTTTCTTTTCCTTCCATCCAACTCTACCTATTCTTCTATATATCCACATTTCAAAGGCTTCAATTCTCTGTTCTGTTTTCTTGTCTAATAATGTCCATGTTTCAGCACCATATAGGAATTCAATATTGAGAAGATGTAACATTTTCATTTGCTATTCTTAGTTTTAGCTCTGGTGTTATTTGTTTTGATGTTAGTATGTCCTTCATGACATTAAAATTACTTTTTGCCATTCCTATTCTTTTGTTTATTTCAGTTGTACATTTTCCATCACTGGTTATAGTATGCCCAAGGTAGTTATAGTTCTGAACTGTCTCAAGGTCTATTCCTTCCACTTTGATATCCACTTGTGGATTTTGAGTATTTTCTTTGTTTATGATAATAGTTTTAGTCTTTTTGATATTCATATCTAATCCATATTTTTTGCTTGTCGTGTTTATTTCATTAAGTAATTGTTGTAGATCTTTAGGATTTTCTGCTAGTGGTACGGTATCGTCAGCATATCTTAGGTTATTGATTATCTTTCCATTAATTTGTAGGCCTGGCATCTCTATGATGTTTTTAAAGATTTGCTCAGTGTATAGATTGAACAAGCTTGGTGATAGGATGCATCCTTGTCTTACTCCTCTTTTTATATCAATGGGTGTAGAGAACTCTTTGTTATATTTTATTATTGCTGTTTGCTCCCAGTATAGATTGCATATTAGTCGTATATCCATGTCATCTAGATGTATCTCTTTTAGGCATTCTATAAGTTGTTTGTGGTGTACTCTATCAAAAGCGGCAATAATTAATAATTATTATAATTATATATAAAAGACATTTGAGTCTTATTAAGTAATATAATTTAATTTAATTAAGCAAATATAAATACTTCTGATTTGTTTCTTAAAATTAAAATCCTGTCTACTTTACTTACTTAACTTGACTTACTATTCTTGACTCAAAGTATATACTATATTATAATATTACCATATGTATCTACTATTTACTGTAAAAAGTCTGTGACGGGTGGAAGAATCAGAAATGATCAACGCAACTGCCCAGAACAGAAAGCGAAAACAGCAAAGTGTGTGGTACACATGAGGCATATATGATATTCAGGACACAAAAGACGAATATGGCAGACCACCGTGAAAGAGATTGGAACATCATCACGTAACATTCCAAAGAAAGCCATGGAGAGAAATTCTAACTATTGTTTTATGAACGAGCTAAAAATAACTACATGGAATTTTAGGACCTTATACCAACAAGGAAAATTAGAAAATCTTATGGTAGAAGCAGCATAAGCATAGATATTTTAGGCATATGAGAAACAAGATGGAAACAAAGGGGATACATACAAGACAATAAATATACATTTATATATTCAGGTAACACAACAACATCAAAAAAGGGTAGGCATACTTATACTAATAAAACAAGAGCTACAAAAATATATAAATACCCACTGGACATACAATGATAGGATTACACTATTAAAAATGAAGGCAAAACCATTCGACATAGCAATAATACAGACATACGCACCTACTCAAGACTATACAGATGAACAAACAGAAGCATACTATGAAGATCTAAATACAGTTATGAAGCAAGTGAAATCTTCAGACACCTTGATTGTAATGGGTGACATGAACGCTAAGATATAAGACCATTATAGGAAATCATGGTTTAGGAAAAAGAAGTGACAGGAGAAAGATTAATCCAATTTTGTGCAGAAAACAGGCTGATAATATGGAACACCTCCTTTGAGCAAGAGAAAAGGAAATTATACACATGCAAAAGCCCTGTAGATAGGAAGAGGAATCAAATAGACTACACAATGATAAAAGACAGATTCCATAACTGCGTCAAGAGAGCAAAAACCTATCCAGGAGCAGATATTAATTCAGATCACAATCCTGTAATTATTAAAATGAAAATCAAATTAAAGAGAAACAAACAAAAGACTAATTCAGCAATACCAATCAATATAACAGCTTTAAATCAGAAAGGTGTTAAAGAAACTTATACAGTACAAGTAAAGAACACATATCAGAAGCTACTAGAAGAAGGGATTGAGCAGTACAGAAGAGAAAATCCTGAAGAAAAGTAACAACCAAATGGCAATGCATAAAAAACAGCATACACAAATCTTTTGACACCTTACCCAAAAAGGAAAATAACAAAAAACAAAAATGGATAACTGACATCTTAGAAAAAATGGAAGAAAGAAGACAAGCGTTGAACACTGCCAGATACAAGCAAATTGATAATGAAATACACAAAAAGGCAAATAGGAAGAAACAAATCATCATATTTTGGCCATGTAATGAGAAGGGAACAGCTGGAATATATATTGTAACAATTAGGAAAATTGAGTGACGGAGAGACAGGGAAGCAAAGAGAAAAGATACCAGACAGCTTAAGAGAATAGCTTGGCAGAAGGTTAACAACAGAAATGAATAATTTTTTAGATCGAAAGTTGTAGGGAGACATGATCACCTACGCCAGCAGGCATAGTACTTGATGATGGTGATGATTATACAGTAAGATCAAATGTAAACTTTGGTTTTTTTTATAACATATATAAAAGTAAGTAGTAAAAGTGATCATCATTAATCAAAAATATAATTTATTGTATTATTGTATAATTTAATATATATTTATATGATTATCAAAAATCATCATTTGGAGGACCTGGACTTTGCTGATGACATAGTTCTCATCAGCAATCAGATAAAAACGATGCAGGAAAACACAAATGAACTATCATCAATAGCCAGCAAAATTGGGCTTGAGGTCAATCATGAAAAGACTAAAGTCATGAAAAGTTTAATTCCAACAAGTGACAAAATATACATGGAAAACAAACCAGTAGAAGAGATCGATCACTTCATCTATCTTGGAAGTCACATTGATCGAGAAGGGGATACGAGCAAAGAAATTAGAATCAGACTGGCTAAAGCAGCAATGTCTTTCAGAAGCCTTGAAAAGTTGTGGAAATCAAAACTCATTAGCACAAACACAAAACTTAGGCTATTCAAATCAAATGTACTATCAACCCTTACGTATGCGTGTGAAAGCTGGAAAACAACAAGAGATATAGAAACAAAGTTGAACGCATTCGAAAATAAATGTCTAAGGAAATACTTGGTATAGAATGGAACGAATTCAAAACAAACGAGGAAATTAGAGAAATCGCCAATCAACCACTAATATCTTCAGTAATAAAGAAAAGACGATGGTCATACGTTGGACATGTGATGAGAAGAGATAATAATCGAATAGCAAAGCAAGCCCTCATATGGAAACAACAGGTAAAAGAAAAGAGGAAGACCCAGGGAGACACTGAGAAGAACATTGATGAGAGAGGCAAGAGCAGCAGGAATCGGCTCCCTCAATGAGATAGAACTGCTTGCACAGAACAGAGACAGATGGCGAGATTTGATAAAATATCTTTAAAAGAAAACTGCTAGAACAAAAATTCATATAGGAGAAGGTGTATCTTGGTCTACGCCCTATGGGCCGGTTACGGCTCGAAAGGTCAATAGATAGATAGAGTAAAAGTGAAGTATAAAAAAGTTTAAACATATATTTAATAATTTGTACTTCATTACTGGAGTCTGTAGAAATGTGGTTTTACAGAAGAATGTTGAGAGTACCATGGACAGCTAAGAAGAGTAATGAAAAATTTCTGAAAGAGGCCAAAGCAAAAAGAGAGCTAATTTCCAATATTAGGAAGAAACAATCATATTTTTTGGCCATGTAATGAGAAGAGAACAACTGGAATATATTGTAACAACTGGGAAAATTGAGGGATGAAGAGATAGAGGGAAGCAAGAGAAACAATACCAGACAGCTTAAGAGAATGGCTTGGCAGAAGGTCAACCAGAGAAATGATAAATAGCTGTCGAGATCGAAAGTTGTGGAGAGACATGATCACCTATTCCAGCAGGCCAGGTACTTGATGATGATGATGACTTCATTACGGTGTCATGGGGAAGGTGTTTAGTTTAACAAGAAATATAAATAAAATTTCGGGATAGATGAAATAGATACAATCTGGACAAGTGTTTTTTTTTTTTATTAATATGTGAGTTTTCTAATTTTACACACAAAAACAAAAAACTTCACCTACTTTTGAGTTTCTTCTAGCTTTGCATCAGACATAACATACATGATATACTACTACTCATTGTTCCATTTAATTCTATATAAAATGGATGAGGTTCTGTCCAAATAATAGTATAAATAATTAAAATATTATTAAATGGTCATTCAATCCATTCACATTCTTGTTTGTTGCTTTCCTTAATAAAAATAGTTTAATTATATATGTCTCTTGGGAGAGACACACAGACTAAGACTGAAGAATAATGATCTATTGTCATCATTTTGCAATATTTATCATGCCAGACACAATTTCTGTATATTCATTTCTTAGAATAAAATTTATGTAAGGGCAAGTAATTTTTAAAAAAGTACCATTACTATGACAACAAACATTATAAATTCCACTTCATTGCCCTCGTGTAATTCCAACATTATCATCAATGGCATAAAGCATATCTATAGTTAGCAGAATATTGCATAAAAGCGGCACACCATTACAGTAGCAGTGTATTGATGGCCACTCCATGACACTTGCACCATAGATGAACAATATACCTTATTTTTTTTAATAAGTAGTAGTGACCTTCCAGGCATGTCGTAAGAGGCGACTAAGGAGGTTGATCGATGGCTTGACAAGCTGTCATTGTAAAAAGCATTGTTATGGAAACAGACCATAGATTTTAGAAGCAGTGATCTCTGCAATATGTACCATTTTGGCATGCAAGGTTTCTGTTTTTGAGATTGTAGTTCTGCCCTATGTGCCATCTTCGGCTCGAAAGGATAATAGATAGATAGAGTAGTGAACCCGAAAATTATAGATAAATAATGACGATTTTATTCATTATCTGTGTGATTTTTCAATACTTGTCCTTCAATTTCGCCAAAAGACTGACAACTGATGATGATGATGATGGAGATGTAAAAAAAAAGGAAAAAGTGGTATGGTAACAGCTTTATGTAGGTGAGAAACAAAACAAAAGTATGACGACATTTTGGCCAAAAGACCTTCAACAGGAACAACAATGCACAGCACAAAAATATATAAGTATATACACAGAACAGAGACAAATAGCAAAATTTGATAAAAGATCTTTACAAGGATTGAAAACTGCTAGAATAAAAATTTAGATAAGAGAAAGAGTATCTTGGTCTATGCTCTATGAACCATCTGTGTATGCATGGGACCAAGAGTATAAAGATTATTGTTATCTATGTTTCTTTCTGAGGTTATGTTTTCTCTCAAAGTCTGTCTATGTGCCTTCTTTCTTGATCCACTATAAGGTCAATAGATAGATAGATATACACAGAAATCTTAACTACATGGTGATAATATGCTAGACTCTCAAAAAAAGGAAAATAAGTCACTTCCCTGAGGTCCAGATCTTAGTCAGCCACAGAGCTTAGTCTGGCAACGACTCAATTGATATTGATATGTCCAGCCAACAGGGCGGGACCAAGGTGTGAAAAAAAGTAAAAAGGGAAGGGTTCTAAAATATGTGAAGGTAGGTACAAGATCCCAGCCTTTACTATTACTGGAAACTATTACTATTCACATTTTCCACATGGATTCACTTATTGAAAATCAGCTCATAGAAACGTTTCCAGTAATAGTAAAGGCTGGGATCTTGTACCCACCCCCACATATTTAAAGATAAAGAATATCCTGTAACATACATAATGTTGGAGGGAAGTGATGAAATAAACTTTACAGTTTCACCATGTGTTTTCATAATGATCATTAAACACAAACTTTCAGGTCATCTGATGTGAGTATAATTAGGCATGGAGTGGGAACCACAATATCCCAATGCCCCATCCAATCCCACTAGCCAACCCAGTCAATCAGCTGGTACAAGTGGTACAAGATCTGAGAAAATTCCAACATTGAAGCAGATCTCACCAAGTTCAGCTGTTTCTGCATTATCAAAACTAACAGATGATGAGCTACGAAGGAAAGGTAATGATTACATTACATTATGTACTTACATTCTTAATAGCTTCAGCAGAACAGTTTTAAAAATGTACCTATTGTTGGTGAAAAATATGGGCACTTACTCCTTAAGGTGTAGAGGAAACCCAAACTAGTTTAGAAATGGTTGTATGGATTTAATTCACTATAAAACCCAACATCTGCACAAGACATATATTATTAACAATGTTATTGTAACGATTAAATATAATAAAATAAACATATGGTATTAAATAACTGGTGACAAAGGAGGCTGATTGATGGCTTGACAAGCTGTCATTGTAAAAAAGTATTGTTATAGAAACAGATTTTAGAAGCAGTGATCTCTGCAATATGTGCCATTTTGGCATGCAAGGTTTCTGTTTTTGAGATTGTGGTTCTGCCCTATGTGCCGTCTTCGGCTCGAAAGGACAATAGATAGATAGATAGATTAAATAACTAAACTGATAGAAGAGATAATTTACGACATTTCGGCAAAAGCTTTGCTCAGGTGCATGGCAACAAATATTTATACAAAAATAGACACAATAAAGTAATACTCTAAAACAAATATAAACACAAAAAATCAAACATTGGTCTCAAAATTGAAAATGGCTGAATAGGAACAATGGCCAGGAATTAATGTGCCTGTTGGTCACTATGGTAGTCACTAGGGCAGGTAAGATCCTAAGGGCTGAAAAGGAGCCAAACATAGTGAACAATTAGAAAGGGTCTGATGACGACGGATGAAGGGAGGGAGTGGAAGAGGAATTAGTGATTAAAGAAATAACTTAAATTAAGGAATTAATGATTAAAGAAATGATAACATACTCATAACCCATTTTGGCACTATCCATCCCATAGGGGGTGGAGAGTGCCAAAATGGGCTATGAGTATGTTCTCCAATAATTAAATAGTTCCTCATGAGTCGAGGAAGAAACTAGGTGGAAGTCATATAATAGCTCTCCACAATTGACAATTTGCTGCTAGTTCTTGTAGGTTTTGGTTGTTTCTTAGTTCCATGTTGAGTTTTCCCTAGTAATTGTTCTGCATAGTGTTTCTTTTGGTCTTCCTTGTTTTCTTTACCAGATGGTTTCCACATGATGGGGAGGTCTTTCTTCATTTGAGCATATTACCAATGTATTTCCAACACCTTATTATAAAGTTCAGTACATATTCTTGTTTAGTTTAATCTCAAATTTTATCATTTGAAATGTATTCTCTCCAACTTATTTTGTTAAATTTAATTTATCTTTCAAATTATATCCGTTATAAACATCTACTCGGGGACTGGTTGGTTTCGAGGCAAGATGCTGGCCTCAAGACAGAGAGGTTGTGGGTTCAAATCCTAGCTGCACCAGTTGGGATTTTTATTTATGATTTCTCTCTGCGGCAAACACCCCTGATCTCAGCAGCGAGGCCCGGCTTGAAACGTCAATTACTCATCGACGGAAAAAATATGAGTACATCCAACGGAATTATCTGCCTGTGCGACGAGGGACCCCTGTGCACATGGCTGCCAGGGAAAGATGGATTAACACACAAAATTCAGTTCCTAGTCTCTAGGGGCTTCATCAGAGGTAAAAGCTGGCGAACGCAAAAAAAAAAAAAATCTATTGAAAATTAATCAAATTATTGTTTAGACACACTTACACCATCATAGCACAAGAGGTAAACAGAAATTAATTAGATAAAAACATACTTTTAAACTTAGAATTCTGTGATAACAAGGTTTCATTATTATTTTATCTTCATTGTGCATGATTTTTTTTGGTAAAGATTTGTATAAATGTGACTATTTAGTTGTGTTTGTTTTTTGTGATTATTGTATTGCACTGTATACAAATATGTAAGAAACTAGAGTAGTGTAATTGTGAAAAGCACTCACTCTCAAAACCAATTGACCCAGATTCGAATACCACTCATGGCATATTAGGTAATAGCACATTATGTCTGCAGAAATCACTTCTGTAATACACCCAGACACAAGGTAAAGTGAAGCCAGAGTTAATTCACACTCAAAGAAGGCCAAGTAATGTCATTATTGTTATGGAGTTTGTTCTAAAGATGGCATCAGTTAGAAATCTTTGGTTAGCTACATCAGGGAAGTAGAATATGTGGTATTATTACCATTACTAAGACATTAATTCACATCCTCATACCTTCCATCTCTTTTAAAGGCCGACCTTTAAACCTGTCCAAAAAAAATCACAAATGGGAATCAAACATTACATGTCCTCCATCTCCCCCAAATTTAATGTTCTTCTAGGTTAACAATTGCCATTACAAAATTGTAATCAAAAGTACATCTGTATTGGATCTGTATGTTCATATAGTGTGGTTGGTTGGCCTTAATGTTTTTTTTACCTGTTTAGAGGGGACTGGGTGGTCTAGAGGTAAGACATTAGCCTCTGGACAGGAAAGTCCCAGGTTTGATTCCCACCACAGCTAGTGCAAATTTAAACTAAATCGAGCCCACAGTTTCTTTGTGTCCTCCTCTGGTCTCTGGGTAATGAGGTATTATGTTTAGCTTTCGTGGAAAATGGTGAAAAACAGGAGGTCCTGTGTGCGTTCGTGCACGTTAAAGAACCCTTGGCAGTCAAAGTCGAAAAGAGTGGGCCAAAAATGGCTGTTGTCCTGGCAAAAAAATTGTTAAAGCAAATCTACCCATCCATGCTGGATGTTGAAAGACATCCACACTCACTTAACGGGTGAATGCTTAGTCTGTTTCAAACATGGATTTATCACAACTTGATTGGCTAGCACATGTATAAGCAAAGAGCTATTTTCACAATTATGTATTATTTTTTTTTTTATTAAATGTTATTTATAGATTTATTTTAATAAGAAAAGATGCAGAAAGGCACACAAAATGGGTTAGTTTTTTTCCTTATAAATAAATTGTCTTACAAGACCATTTTTAGAAAAACCCTGACAAATTAAGAACGACACTTACAAGATGGTAGTTATGCGTCATGCCTTTATATGCCATACTACAGGATATGTACAGAAATAAATAAAAACGGTTCCTTGTACATTAAATCAGTCATTCATAGAATTATTCATGGACCTTTCACATTTTCCTTCGAGTTACATTATTTTATGTTATCTTGTGTCATTCTTTGTTATTTATAAATTGGAATGTAATCATTGCATTCTTTTCAGATAATGTAAATTAACTCCTTGACTACAGTAATGATTCTATTACTTGGTTGCATATTCTTTCAGAGTAATTATGTAATGTATACAAAAGTTATATATATTTTAGGTACGGAGGATCTTCTGCGAATTTTACGCAGAGTGGAAGCCGATTATAAATCTTTATTGGGAGAACATGGAAGTGTTGTCAAAGATGTAAATAGACGGCTTCAGATTTATGTGCTGGAGACAAGAAGTTTGAAAGATGTTAACCAGAAATTGCAAGATGATAATCAAGAACTTCGTGACTTGTGCTGTTTCTTGGATGATGACAGACAGAGAGGTAGAAAACTAGCACGTGAGTGGCAACGATTTGGACGTTACACTGCTAGTGTGATGAGAAGTGAGGTAAATTATTGCTTGTGATGTTATTTGTTAAAACAAAATGTACTAAAGTTTAATAAAGGAAAGATTATGTCTTCCTCATAAATCAAGATTATCATATGATAATGGGGGGGGGAGACTGGTTGGTCTCGAGACAGAGAGAGGTTGTGAGTTCAAATCCTGGCTGCACCAGTTGGGATTTTTATTTATGATGTCTCTGTGGCAACCACCCCTGATCTCAGCAGCGAGCGCCTGGCTTGAAACATAAATCACTCATCGACAGAAAAAATAAAAGTACCTCCAAAGACGGCGTTATCTGCCCGTGTGGCAAAGTCCCCTCTGCATATGGCTGTCAGGAAAAATCGGATTAACATGAAAATTAAGCTCCTAGTCTCTAGGGACTTTGCCAGATGTGAAAAGGGGGGGGGGGTTTAGAGGTAAAACATTGGCCTCTGAACAAGAAGGTCCCTGATTCAATTCCCATCACAGGCGGTGGACAACTTAGATAAAAAAATGAACTCATAGTTTCTTCTTGGCTTTACCCGTCCCTGGGTAGTGAGATCTGATGTCTAGCCCTCTTGAATAAAGGAAAAGACAGTAGGTTCCATGTGTATTCTGTGCACATTAAAGAACCCTTGGCATCCAGACCTTACTATTCCTCTCACTGGTGCCCCTGGAAATAGTCTAACCAGTCTGGCTAAGTAAGTAGGGATCAAAGAGGGAAGTCAGTCTGAACATAAAAATAGATGGATGGGTATATTGAGGTGAAAGATGTAGATATCACAGCTTGCCATAAACAGCAACACATCTCATCTATGCCTTCTTAATGTCCTGTTACGGGTGAACAATGGAGAGCAGTAATCATTGGGTGAATGCAGATGTTGCTTCTTCTACTGCTGTTGCTACAATCTTAACTTATTCATACTGGGAGATTCTCTAATGAAGCCTGTTTTAGAGTTTTTCCATGCACCATTTCCTTTTCTTTTCTAAATAGTGGGCATGGGCCACACTTTCTTTATCAAGTCCATGTACTGGAGGGCATTGTTGTAGAGAATGTCATTTGCTATCATATCTGCCAGGTTTCAGCGGTACATACTGGTAATACCTATCTTTAGTTTGGAAATCATGTGGTGCCTCATTCTATTATAGTCAGTATGGAGATGGACTATAATAACTTGGTCTCGTCTTGAGATTTGAAAATATTAAATCCCTTGCATTTTTGGTGGTTTTGTTTCCTCTTTGAGTGATATTGCCCTTAAAGATAGGTTTAACTTCTTCATAGCTAACCAAATGGTCTTCTTGTAATCGTCTCCTGGTCCTTCTTTGGCTACTTTATTTGCAGTCATTTCCTTATATATTAGAATGTGATGGTATCATCTGGTTCACTATTCTCTGGGTATTATGACATAGCTGTACTACGATATTCCTCAGGTTATCTAGCTCGCTGTTCTTTGAGGTTTTCAGTGCTCAGCCTGATGGCACATTCATGCACCATTTTCTTGTGCACATAATTTTTGTGTTGGATGACCAATTCTGCTGCAGCTTTGAGGGCTTCATTTTCAGACCTATAATTGCTTGAGAATTTCCCTGTGGCTATGGCCTTATTTGATTCTTGCTGGTTAATGAGTCTGACAACCACTCCTCCTCCTCCTCTGCTGCTGTGGCATTTCTAGCAGAACCATCTGTGTATGCATGGGACCAAGAGTATAAAGATTATTGTTATCTATGTTTCTTTCTGAGGTTATGTTTTCTCTCAAAGTCTGTCTATGTGCCTTCTTTCTTGATCCACTATTAATTAACCCGACATTACGATACCGTCGTCAAAATTACGTTGTCAAAACACAAGTTTCCAGTGACCTGAGCGTTGAATTTATTTCCTCTGATGTTAGATCAGACAAAAATGTGTGCAGCATAAAAATTACTACTGTATCTACAAAGGGGTTGTTTTTTTTATTATTATGCAAATTTTCAAGAAATTTGTTTTTCTTCTTCTTTTTTCTTATAAAGGAGATACTCTCATTGGCTGTTGGCATAGCCATCAAATAAATCTTTGTAACATGGGTAAGCCAGGGAACGACGCTGAGAGGAAGCTGGACTGATGGACTTTCAATAGACAATATAACCCCTCCAGTAGCCACAACAAGATAGGGTTGAATTTCAGGCCATAAATCTAATTGAAGCGAGAAAATGATTACAGCATCCGATTCCCTTGTCCCAGCTAGGGCAAACACACATCTGTGTAGCAAAAGTTTAAAGAAAATCTTATTTTCCGAGCTCCAAATGTAACAATTAAGTGGTATCGTAAAACCATTACTCACAGATATGTATCGTAATCTAGGGTTAAGAAATTTCTAAAAATAATACATAAATAGACTTTGGTTATAAATCACATGACATAAAGCCAGTTACCTTTTATTTTTTGTGTCCCTGGCTAATACTACAGTGTTGAACTACAAAATGTATTGTACTTTTGTTATTAAAGTGTTCCTTATTATTTGAACCTTTAGCTTATTTTTAAGTAATGTATTATTCTTTCTTATCAAGGTGGCTGTTTATCAAGAGAAGCTGCGTGAGCTTGAGGACAAACAGAATGAGCTCATCACCGAAAACATGGAGCTTAAAGAGCTGTGCCTTTTTTTAGATCAAGAGCGTGTGCGAATAAATGGTGACAGAGATGAAGGTGATGGCAGCAGCAATGGAACTGTGACAGGACATGAGGATGGCATTGTTTCCATGGAGACAGTTAACTCAGCAGCTTCAAATTCAAATGCCCCAGCAACAGACGGTTACCCAGTTTGTAAGTGAGCATTTTGTAAAAACAAAAATTATATATAAGACAAGTTTAACAAATGTTCGTGTTCTTTTCTGTGGTAAAAAAAAAACAATTGATGGCCAATATGCCTTGTGACAGGGTTAAAGGCACCAAAATGCATATAAATGTGAAGCTGCATTAAAGCTGTTGGTAATAATGACAATTTAAAAAAAAAGGAAAAAGTGTTATGGTAACAGCATTACGGAGGTGAGAAACAAAACAAAATTAGAATGACATTTTGGCCAAGTGACACCTTGATTGACATTTATTAAAGTCCCTCCATTTTTCACTGCCGCATCATTTTTTTCCCTAGAATAAGCAAAGTTTGCTTATTAAACTGTGCTTCACAAAATTATCTGTGTGTAGCCAGGGAAGTAGGAATGTAGGGGAATAATTGGAGTAGGGAAGGTGTGAGGAGATTTAAGAGAAACCGTATGTACGGGGAAGGTGACATTCACGGTCTGTTGGGTGAACTGTTGTTGGGTGAGTAGAAATGAGAGAGTCTCGTGATATTGGGGACTGGTGAGAAGCACTTTGAAGTAAATAGAAATAAGGGAATGTTAAGGTGAGAGAGAGGTTATGACATCAAGAGAAGTCATTGGTTAGGAAATTAAGGAAGTAGTTGTTGATTGACTGGGGTACAAGGTACTTAAGGCAGAGGGTTTTAAAGCAGAGAGATCACATGTAAGCTAGAGACTCAGGTGACTGACGCACGCCACTAGGACATGTGGCCTTATTAGCCATAATAGAGCGCATGCTCTGTGTTAGTAGAGAATAGGATTAAGTTTCGACAGGAGGTAGAAACTCTCATGTAAGAAAGTAACTCAGAAGTAAGTACAAGAGTCAGGGGTACCTAGCTTACTTTGATACCTGAGTGAAGTTGTCAGGCTGCTAGGTTTTTGTGATTGTACATTGCTGTTTGTGGAATTATGAAATTAAAGTCTTATTATGTTTTCACACGAGAGACTTACGTGTGTAATTAATTCATTGAAACAAGTATGGTGTAGATCCCCCCCCCCCCCCCCCCCCCCCCCCAAACGCCCGGAGTCAAACACAACACGAAGTACTGAAATTAGACAGTTGACACTAACATTTGAGTACAGATCTTAAAGGAAGAGCGAGTGGCAACAGTGAAAGGAAATCACCAAAAACAATTAGTCTGTATCCTATCGACAGATAGACGCTGAGGAGCTCGACATTCAGGCGTTGCTTGTGCTATGTTAAAGACAGTAGGTTACAATGGCCTACCATCGTGTCCAGTTTACGGCTACTGTGTTACTGCGTTACTTTGTGATGCCTTTGAACCTGTGAGCGTTCCAATTACAGTTACATTTACCTGTGTCATGCTATTGAAACATTTTGAACGGATATCATAAGACATCATTGCATTGAGGCTTTTGACCCTTTCAGTGCGGGACACCCTTTTATAATCATTTACATGTGGTCTACTTCTCTTTCACTTTCCCTTTGAATTCCAGTGCATGGCGACAGATCTTCTGATAGTTTCTGGGAATCTCTCTGAATACATGACCTATCTAACTATCACAGGATCACAATTTTGAGAAGTGTCTTTAAGCAGGTTGTATCTTCTTCTGTTCACACTTTTAGACATCAATTCTATTAAGTTCAAAGAAATCATAGGTCAGCTCAAGGCTAGTGACATCTTCATGCAGTTTGTCCAGGTAAGTGCCATTGTATAAGTGTCTTGAACTAGAGAGGGACTATGTTGAACTGTGATAATGTAATTATTTCATTGTTTGCAACAAATTGTCTGTAAACAAACAAATCTGGGTTTCCATTGATCACTCTTTGTATGTTGGGCACAGGCAGGTTGTATGTCATGATGAGAGTTTTTTTGTCTTATTTTTTTAGCACAGTGGGTTACAAAGCACTGTACTTTGTACTTCTTGTCCAATATTTCATCTTCATCATGCATATTTTTGGAACGGACTCCTTAGCCTTTCTGCATTGCAGGAACTATTTGTAGTCATTTATCTCACCCAGGAAAACAGTTTCTTCCATTACTGTTCTGTGTGACTAGTTTTCCAGGTTTGTTAGAATTGTATTTCACATCTTTAAGCAGGATACGAAATGTATTTTTTTGTTGTTGCACTTTTTATATATAAATGTGTATACTTTCTATCAATCTTTCATTTGCTGCAAGTATTGTCTATATCTGCAATGTAATTTCCTGTATAAATTTTACTGTCTTTTGTAATTCTTGCAGTGGCCCATATAGTTTTGTCTGTAGTGTTGAATCTATAGGCCAATGGATTTTCCTCAGTCTACCATATTCAGTACAGTCTTGGAGTATGTGTTCAGCAGTCTGGGGCACCTGTCCACATGTACAAGTAGTTGAGGTGCCGATCTTGAATTTTGTATACATATGACTATGGAATCGATTGTGTCCTGTTCTGAGGCATATAATGATAACTTGTTCATATCTATTCATATTATGAAAGGCATCCTGATTTGGGGCTTGTGGTCTTCTGATTGATTTTATTATCTGTTTCTTCTGATGGTATGTAACTGGTGCATCTGGTTGTGTGCCTGGTGCACCTTCTTTTGCCAGCTGATTTACTCTCTTGTTTCTTGGTATTCCACAGTGAGATTGGATCCACTGCAGGGCAACCCTGTGGTGTTTGCAGAGTTCACTCAATAAGGTCTACAGCTGTGGCAATTTTGTGGATTGCAGTGCCTGAAGTACTGATCTTGCATCCATCAAAAACACTACAGGCAGTGGGCTAAGATTACTGTTCAGCAGTTTTTCTATTGCCAACTTTATTGCTTGTATTTCTGCATCATAATTGTGACAATATTTCCCTGTTGCTATTTTATTCATATCTCTAGTGTTATTTGGGTACTCTATGTATGCACCTGCTCCCCCATTTTTTTTACCGCATTCTGTGCTGTTCCATCTGTGTACACCTGAATCCATAGGTCCTGTGAGTATTCTTGATCCGAGAAACTGAGAGTTATTGTTTTACGCTGTAGACTATTCTGTTCCTCCTTTTCAAGTATTCCTTTTCACTTTTGTCTGTATTTGTAATGACAATCTGCATTCTTCTGTCCAGGGAGTCTGTTCTGATATGGGTTATAGGGGGCTGACAACTCTTGGTATGTCTGGTGTTTGTCTACAAATTTGCTTGGCTTGGTGGATAAAACTGCCTTTCTTAAGCTATCCCAATGCAAGTGTATACTGTATCTATTACCTAATGATCTTAATTTTAAAAATCTCTCAGTAAATCCTGTTTTGTTGTTTTGTGTTTTTTTTTTTTCAGTATCAAATATTGTGTCTGTCAACCTAGGTGTCATGCCTCACTACAAATGTCTACAGTTATCATTTCTTTTCTTGACTTCCTAGTGCATTCAACCCACAATTGAAGAAATGATAAGAAAAGTCGGCAGGGATGGATAGAAAGAACACCATGGTTGTGAATGCTTACCTGACAAACTCTGACTTGGAACAAACAGGGAAAACTTAGGAATACATGGAGATGAGAGCTTGAGGCTGAGATCACATAGATAAATCACACTTGTAAATGAACAGAGGAGACAGCAAAGTGCAGGAAGGATTGAAGTGCTTTTGTTGATGGCCTACACCCCAATAGAGGGTATAAAAGGAGGGAGGGGAATAGTACATTCTCTCATTCTGTTTGACATGCTTTCTCTCTTTGTTTCTTTCAACCTTTTCTTCTCACAAATCTTCTAGCTGTCACAGTTTATTTCACATTCTCCTTTCTCATTACTTTGTCAAAAAATATTGTTTTCTCCTAATAAGCTGTATTTTTTAAAAATTTGCGCCTCTTTAAGAACAGTCATCATTTCTGATACTTCCAAAGATTTTCTTGTTCGCTGTCTAATTGTTCAGGATTAATTTAATCTATTCATTGTTTTATTTCTAGAGAATCTCTTTTTATTTATTTGTTTGTCAATTGTGACATGTCATTTTATTTAATTCATTTAAATATTAATGACACAAAAGTATTTCTGTCTTTCTTTATATATATATAATGGCTTTTGATTGGGAGCAAGCATTCGTGATTAATCAGCAGTTTGGTAATATTGGTATATTTTGCTGCATGTTTTTTTTTAAACTGAGCTCTTGTGACAGAATCTGTTAATATTGGAAAGACAGATCTAACCACAGAATGAACAAAATGGATTGTGGTTCCCAGCCTCATCTCCTTTCTCCTGCACCTTTTATCTTCTGACTTTTACATCAGTGCTTTCTCAATTGTTGCTATACCACTTTTTATTTTTATTTTCTGTGATCTGATCCCATGTTTCTCTTGTTGATAGAAAATTTATTCAAGTCAGCGTTGCAAACATCTTTATGTCTCATCACTGATTTGCCCTTTGGAGTTTTTCCATCCTTAAGTTCGTCATACAATAATTGCTTGAGAATATGATTGTTGCCAATTCTTCTCATGTGACCCAGTCACCTATATAAACAATTATTACAACCTTGTAACAGTTATTCATTGTTCCCAGCTGATGCAGCATTATGGTTTCTTCCTCCATTTTGAAGCTTTAGTTGTTTCTTTTGTAATTAATCAATACTAATTAATTTTTTTTTGTTTTAAACTAAAGCACCAAGTACTGCTGCTAGCTACATTAGGGAGCTTGAACTGAAGGTTTGCTTGTTGGAACAAGAGAAGAAATTTCTAGCACAGGTACTGTAGCTTAGCATGTCAACAATGCTTTCTTCTGATTTGACAACTAGAGGAATAATTCCATAATTGTTACCCTTCTTTCACAATCATAAATTACGATATTGTTATCAATAAAACTAAAGCTGCATATATGTTTCCACGGTGGATGGGCCTAAGCAGTTATATTTCTTTATTATTCTATATATTAAATTTCAATATTTAGGAAATATTTTTTCATGCTTTTTTTTTTTTAATTCACCTTTCTTTGTTTCTTCCCTATAAGGTTCTGACATAGCACATTTAATTATATACCACCAGCAATTTACTTTCAAGTTTGTATAGTATTAGATTTAATAGGGCATTGCAATATATTATTTTACATGTATATTATCTTTTACAGAAAGTTGATCGTAACAGTGCTGATGGTCATGATATTGTATCATCAATATTTGATAACCAATCTGGTGATGCTAGTCATATGATGACTTCAGGAAAGGATCAGGTATTCACATATTGTATATTTTCTGTTCAGCATCAAGACAAATTTTTGTATCATTATGTAATGTGTTGGTATCTTCAGAATTGTTGTGAGTGTAATTTGGGTTTTTGTTAAATGCATGAAAATAAGAAAAATTCTGCCAGTGAATAAGAGATCATGATCAGATAAATGTATTAATTGTTGACACTTCGGAAATGCTTCTTCTAAATGATGGAAATTTAAAAGAAACAAAATTTATCATTTACATTGTTTTTATGTACAACATAAATTTTCTTTATTTCCATTTAGTTATTGACATCAAGAACAAGGCAAATATTGTTTCAGATAAACTATGCATTCTCTCTTTTTTTCTAGCAGATACTTAAATCTTTTGCTCAGTTACTTCATTTACCCAGCTTTTGAAAATTGGTGTCAGAAATTTATATTAGGAATACATTAGAAATGATGGCCTTACAAACCAGTAGGAGACATCTGCCTTTGCAAAAGAAGATCTCTGGTTTGAATTCTAACACAGATGGTAGGAGTTTCTATTTTACAATTCATGATCTCTTCCCCTCTCTGGGTAGTGAGTTTTGATATCTAGCTCTCTCGTATAAGGGTGTAAAACAAGAGGTTCAGTGTGCATGTTAAAGAACCCGTGGCATTTAAAGTCAAAAGAGTAGGACAAAATGGCTTCTGCCTAGGGAAAATTTGTTAATTAAGCAATTAAAAAGAAATCTACCCATGCTAAGGATGGATATATCTAGTAGAAGGGCACGGGTATTGTGGCTTGCCGTAAGCTGAAAAGACATTCATGACCACTTAACAGATGAAAGCTGAAGAAGAAGACATATCTGTTGGCATGGCATGACATTGTTTTATTTTTAAAACTTTAAAATATTTTTTGTTTATCTGCAACAATGAAATATACATATTAATTTTGTGTTTACAAAACACATCCACCACTTTAACACATTCCGTACCACGAGCTGCAAATCGCAGCTTTTAATTTATCAACATTTTTGCAATTGTTTCCGCAAATCCTTCTAATTCTCTTATTATCCACTTTTTCCGACTTTGTTAATAAATTGCCGTCAACAGAATTCATGTACTAAATAAATTTTAAATAATTTTATCACTGTTATTTCAAATTGTAAAAAAATCTGGAAAACTTTTTTCAAATTGTAAAAAAATCTGGAAAGCGACATGACCACAGCATGTTAAATCCCATAGTACAGAATGTGTTAATCTTTGTACATATAATCTAGCTTTTAAATATATTAAGTTTTGTAATGTATAATTTGTAAATGATAGTTTATAGTAATTTGCAAAATTAGTCGGTCTATGTATGTTTTAATGTTTTGATTCACATGCCTGAACACACATTTTTTTATCTGTATTTAATGATATTGCTTCATTTCCTCTCTGATGTCTTCCACCAAACCATGTTGCATGTAATAGTCAATGCATGGGTTGAAACCTGGTACTGCATTGCTGAGAAAATCACCAGTGTCTAACAAACCTGAGACAGTAATGCATGCTATGAAGGTTTGTAAAAACAGTTGTACACTTGGTATGGAGTGTGTATTTGGATTTCATTGTAAAGTTGCATGTATTGTTTTGAAGTATACAGTTAATCCATTAAATAACATTTTTAGTTACAAATGATATAATATTTTGAACATACATAAAGTATATTGATGTAATAAATCACACACAATTTTTAAAGCATTTAAATTCAACAATACGATCTCATTATTTTTTTGGTTTAAAGCATTTTAAATTCAACAATACGATCTAATTGTATTTTTAGTTTATAACTAGTTGTTCGTTTGTAAAATAAATTTTTATAATGTATTTCTGTAGCACGTATCTGTATTTTAAGGTTTCTGCATTTCCTTCTTTCTCAGAATTCTCTGAAGCAACAAATGTAAATTCTGTTCTTGTTCTTATTTTTTTATATTGACCTGAGCTCATGTAGTAAGTTGCATTTATGCTTGCAAAATCTACATATTTCTAATTTGTTTTTTTTTTTACTTGGACAACAAAGTTACTAAGCAGGAGCCTTTCTCTATCTCTTCCTTACATTTTCATTTTCTTTACATGGTAGAAAAGTCATGTCATGTAAGTTTCTTGAAGTTTTTGGCTGGTGTGTGTTATATAGTAAGGACGTGCTGCTTTATTAGAAAAGTCATAGGAGGCTTTTCATGTGTCCACATCAGGTTTCAAATATGCCCTCCCAGTGAGCCCAAATAAAATAAAAAGTGGTATCTGGCATTTTATCAGGGAAGGAACAATTTATGAAGAAAGCACTAGTCAGACTCTACCAAAAATGTCCCAAAGAGAAGTGGAAGCTGTATACTTCACTCACCAGTGACAGTATACATACATACATATATATATATATATATATATATATATATATATATATATATATATATATAGGGTATATATATTCGCCTTTGACCATGTAGTAATTAATTTCTATATAGTTGTTTCTACCTTAATTAGTTTCTGCATAGTAATTTCTACTTTGCTTTAAATTCGTGTTATTTTACTTAAAAATGAGTTTACAATTCACAGTAGGCCCAATGATTTGTAGTTTAATAGATGGAACGAAGCCTGCCAAATCATCGGATAGATGTTGCCACTACTGCCCAGCAAAGAAATAACAATGAAGGCAAAAAAGGACACTCTTTAACACATTCTTCATTCCAATATTATGCACCTAATACCAGGTTTCTTTGCTGATGACATAGCTCTCCTATCACACAGCCATCAATAGATGCAGGATAAAATGAGCATACTTGATGAGAGATTACAACAGCTGGGACTAAAGATTAATAGAGATAAGACCAACATTATGAGAATTAATGCAGTTGGCAATAACCAAATAAAATTAGGAGAAATACCTCTATTAGACGTACAATCTTACATATATCTGGGCAGTAACATAGATAAAGAGGGAGGAACAGAAAATGATACCAAAATAAGGATGTCAAAAGCAAGAGGAGCTTTCGTTGCACTGGGAAACATGAAAATCCAAAGAAATTAGGTTAAATACAAAAATATAAATTTTCAACTCAAATGTTAAGTCGGTCCTATTATATAGCTGTGAAACATGGAGAACAACAAAATTAACAATCATGAAGATATAGACTTTCATTAATGGATGCTTACGCAGAATAAAAGGATGGAAATGGCAGGACAAAATCACTAACATTGAATTATGGAAATGTACCAGGCAAATACCAGTGGATAAAGAGATACAGTGAAGACGATGGCGCTGGATAGGACACACACTGTAGTAGCCAACTGAGAGTATTACACATCAGACCCTTTTTTGGAATCCCCAGGGGAAAAGACAAAGAGGAAGACCAAGGAATTCTTTGAGAAGATAGATGAAGAAGCAGCGATGAAGATGATGGGTAAAACATGGAATGATCTTAAAAGAATGGCAAAAAACAGATCGACTTGGAAAGTGTTTGTTGAAGACCTATGCTCCACAGGGAGCTAAAAAGGTAGTAGAAGAAGAATACCAGATTTGGACTTTAGCCTCGAGAACAATAAGGAAAATAGCCAATACTGAGATGAAATGTGTTAGTCTTGTGACATAAAACAATCTAAGAGATAAGATCAGAAATGAAGGGCTGAGAAGAATGTTAGAAATAATACCAGTCATAGAATGCATAAAGAAACAACATATAAAATGGTTTGGGAATAGTTGCCGTCATTAAATACATAAGCTATAGATAAAATGGTTTGAAGGATAATTGCCACTATTAAATGCATAAAGAAATAACAGATAGATGGTTTGGCCATGTGATAAGACAGAAAGATCAAATTGCAAAACAAGTTCCACAAACACAACAAAAACACCAGACCCAAGGATGGACCATGAAAAAGATGGACTGATGGAATATTAGAAGCACTAGGAAACATAACAGTAGCAGAGGCCAACAGAATAGTAAAAACCACATGCTGAAAGGGAAATGAGGAAGGAAAGAAGAAGTAAGTTCAATTTTTAATCACTTTTTCATGTAGAGATTTAATCTTTAGTACAGAAGTCGCATAACTGAAAGTGGCAAATTGTTGTACATGGAATTTTTCTCTCAAAGCTGACTGTGCCAGGATCAGAGAACCACACACATCTGAATACCAGCTCTTTAAAACCTCTACAACCTCTACTTTAGTTTCATGCAGTCTTGACATCAAATATGAAATTCCCTTCCGTGAATTCTGACCAGAATGTTTGTCTAAACCACCACTTCTGGAAAAATAACACCTGAACTATATATTTTATATTATGATCTGCTTAATTAATGAGATTTAATCTCTCATATTAACATTTTGAATCTAGATTTGTTTATACAGCTATATGATTTAATAATTTTGGTGCGTAAAAGTGAAAGTCTTAATTTTTAGGATCTTTTCTATTTTGTTAAATTTGCATTTGAAGTTGAGATATATTTTTGTTAAAGCTGCGCTGGTAAAATTGAAAGTCATAAACACTGGGCTTTTAGGCAGATTTTTATTTTAGCAAATTTGCAGAGCAGCAGGAATCGGCTCCCTCAATGAGATAGAACTGCTTGCACAGAACAGAGACAGATGGCGAGATTTGATAAAATATCTTTAAAAGAAAACTGCTAGAACAAAAAAAATTCATATAGGAGAAGGTGTATCTTGATCTACGCCCTATGGGCCGGTAACGGCTCGAAAGGTCAATAGATAGATAGAAATTTGCAAAATGTATTGAAACAATAGGCATGGCAATGTCTGCAGCATTATATAAACAATAATTGTTTTTATAAGGGGAGTGCAGGAAAATTTAATGAAAGCTGTTTAGACAGTGGTCCTATATGTAGGTTAGAAATACTGACATTTTTGTCAGGAGATGGGGCTCGTTTGTGTAATGTTATTGTCTAATTTGTGTCAATGTGACTTAGGCCATTTTAGCTAAAGATTGTGTCCTGAACAGGTGTGCACAACTGTTGAAGATTCTCTCCACTTTCTCACAGTCCACCTGGTACACACACTGGAACTGGTATAGTCTGGTCAGGAGAGAAGGGATTGAAGAGAAAAGGCAGTCCAGTGCTTAGAAATGCATTGCTGAGGTTGGAGGTCTTTGGTTGAAAAGCTCAAAATGTCACAACTTTCTGCAATCAACATTACATTGATGCCCATTTAACGCCCCATAAAGAGTGGACGACGAATAGCGGTTAATGAGCTAACGTAGAAGAGAGACCTTATGTTATTAATCAAAGGGTTTGTGGAAGGGGTGGGAAGAATAGACTGAAAGTGGTCAGCAACTTAGAACTGATTGCTAGCATCAATTATATTGAACATGAGCTGACCAAGAACTTATACCAACCTTCCCAGGCTAACTAATCTGGTCTAGAGGTCTAAAGGGAAAATAACTCTGGTAATTAAAAAATGATATACTGAACTTGAATGTGTTGGACTGAAATGAATGTGTTGGACTGAAAGACGCAGATGTTGCAGGTTGCTGTAAATCACAAAACAACATTGCTAAATTACACCAATTTCACACTCCTTTTAGGGTGAACATGCATGGTGACCATTAGCAAACATTTAAGAAGTTAAATTTTATTTGTTTCATTTCAGGAATTTGATTTAATTCTTTTTTAAACAAAAGATTTTGAAAGATTTACATTTCAATTCTGCATTAATTTTTTTCCCCCAATAACATTCTTTTAACCACTACTGTCTAACAAGGAAGTAACATTATAAGTGAATAGAACTATTTTTTTAAACTGTCTTTATTCTAATGTTGTGCTACCAGTACCAGACATGGACCTTAGATTCAAGAACTATTAGAAAAAATAATCACCACATAAATTAAGTGCGTCAGACAACATGACAGGAAACAGCCTGAGAGATAACATTAGAAATGAAGAGTTACGAAAATGACTAGGAACGGAACCAACTATTAAATATATAAAGCGACAACAGATAAATGGTTTGGACATGGGATATGACACCAAGAACTAAATTTAATATGAGTTACCAACAAACGATATGAGAACACCAGGCTGAGAGACTTACCAAGAAAACGGAATACTAGAAACACTCAAAGGTATAACAGAAGAAGGGGCCAATAGAAGAGCAAGAAACCATGAACCATATCTCCCCTTGATGAAGTCAAATAAGGAAGGAAAGAAAAAGAGAGAACATTCTTTTAGTGTAGACATGAAAATATGATTTGCTGAAAGGTCAGGTTGCATTACTAGTAATTAGGAATGAAGTTTTGTGTTACAATAATAAAGTGCTTGATTGTGTTTAAACAGTTAGTGCAGTTCCAACTTGGTGTCTGCAGTGAATATTCATTGACTGGTTAGGCAACAATGAATTTATGCATTTGTAGGTTCTCCAGGTCCATGAGGAGCTAGAGAAAACACCCACTGAAGATGAAGGTTTAGATGACCCTGAGAAGGCTATTGTTAGAGAAATGTGTAATGTAAGTTTTATCACATCTACATGTGAATTTTGTTTTATTTGTTCCATCAACTTTTAGATCTGTGGTTATACACTTTAAGTCATTGGTTCTTAACTGCGAAGCCTCAAGGACTCAGAAATGTCCTTTTCCACTTGTTGAATTTTATTTTCCTTACAAAAGTCAACTTCTTGCAAAATTTTTAATAATTTGGCTGTGTATCTACATTTCTCTTTCATTTTGAAGAATTGATGTTGGTATTGTTGCTTGGTAATGGATCTCCCTGATTTATTTGCTGTTGTGATCTTGTTTTGTTTATCAATTTGTATACTTTCCTCTTCACTGTTTGTGTAATGTTCTGTCTCGGAGATGTGCATGAAACTACTAGCAAAATTTCGTTTGTCGTATCAAAATGTTTAGTTTGTTTGCTATGTTTAGTCAGCAATGTCCACTGTTTTACATAGATAAATAGTTAAATATTATAAATTATGTTTGTTACTTTTTATATGTAGAGATGGGCAATAAGTATGTACGACAGCAGTGAATGATAAAAAGAGTTCCCCCCCCCCCCCCCAAAAAAAAAAAAAAAAACAAGAAATCCCACATATGCATATAAATTATGGTGTCATTGTTTACAGTTTGAACTGTAGTAATGTTTGCTATTTTTTTTTTTTTTTTAGTAATTTTTGTTTCATTCATTTTGATAACTGAACAAAATGCTTTGATACAGGAATGACACTGGGTTTCTTTGAGCTTTGTAAATTTAGTGCTGAAATGAGTTTAGGCTGGTTCTGTAATTATTTGTAATAATAATAATTTGATAGAGCTTCATTTGTAGAATGTATATGGAACTCTTAATTATAGATATATATATATATATATATATATATATATATATATATATATATATATATATATATATATATATATATATATTCATTATGCAGCACCATATATTTTAGAGCAGTGATCTCTGCAATATGTGCCACTTTGGCACGCAAGGTTTCTGTTTTTGAGATTGTGGTTCTGCCCTATGTGCTGTCTTTGGCTCGAAAGGACAATAGATAGATTCATTCATTATGAGGGAAGTAAAGATAGATAGATATATATGTGTGTGTGTGTTTGTGCATGTATAGGATTCATGGAACCGGCTAAAATCTCACATCATTAACTGTGCAATCTCTTCTGCACGATCAAAGCAAAGGACAGAGCAAAATGGCGCTCCATGGTAGCCAACCTTCGTTGCGGAGAAGGCAATCGGTGACCTGACCTCTTCTTTTGGTAAAGAGCAACACTCCACTAAGGATTTGGTTCAAGAAAACTCGAATGTCATGCCACTTGTAGAGAAGAAGAAGGCTTTCCTAGCCTTAAAGAACTACCCATGCCAGAACACAAAAGACAAATTCAAACAAGCAAGAGCAGAGTACAAAGGGAATCAAGAAGATGTACGAGTGAGTACTGGTCAAATCTGTGCTCTACGATCCAGAAAGCTGCTGAGATGGGTGATTCATGAACTATGTACAACAACATTAGGATTGCTCTAGGCCCAAACATCTAAAAAATTGCTCCCTTAAAAGATGCTAACGGTGAGACTATCAATGACAAAACTAAACAGCTGGAAAGATGGGTCAAACATTACTCAAGTCTATATTCTGTAGACAGACCAGCAAGCCCACTCCTAGACCAGCTAGTCCCAAATTACTCAGTGCTGACTGAACTGGACAATGAGCCTACTGAGAAAGAACTTCATGATGTCATCCGCAACCTCTCAAGTGGAAAAGCTTCTGGTAGCGACAACATCCCAGCCAAATACTCAAGGAAAACCTTGAAACACTCCTGCCCCAACTCTACAAACTCCTTGTCCAATGCTGGAGAAGTGGTGATATACCTCAAGACATGAAAGAGGCCAAGATTGTAACGTTATATAAAATTAAGGGGGACAAGGGTGATTGCAACAATTATAGGGGTAGATCCCTCCTGGAGTATAACTGGAAAGGCATTCGCAAGAATTGTTTTAAAGCGCCTACATCAATTGGCAGAATGTATTATTCCAGAGTCCCAGTGTGGGTTTAGAGCTGGATGGTCAACCATGGATATGATTTTTACTCTCCACCAGTTGCAAGAGAAATGCAAGGAACAAAGAAGACCTCTATTTATAGCCTTTGTTGTTCTCACAAAGGCGTTTGACACAGTGACAAGAGCAGGTCTATACAAGGTGTTGGAAAATATTGGCTACCCTCCTACTTTACTTAAGCTGATCAAGTTATTTCACAACGTCTGCCTTCATCCAGTTCGACGGTAGATCTTCCCAGCCCTTTGAGACGAACTGTGGAGTCAGACAAGGATGTGTCCTTGCCCCTACTCTATTCTGCATATTTTTAGCTGCCCTTCTACACCATGCGTTTGAAACCGTCTGTGGAGACATTTACACCTGTACAAGATCTGACGGTTCCTTATTCAATCTTGCACGTCTGAGATTAAAATTAAAAACAACTGAGACCCTAATCAATGAGCTTCTATTCACTGATGATGCAGCACTGGTTGCTCACAATAAATTAGTCCTGCAATCAATGATTGATAATCTGACTAGATCATGTGAATTATTCTCCCTATCAATAAGTATCCAGAAGACTGGTGCTTCAACAAGGTGTAGCCAGCCCCACAGCTACATCATTAAATAACATACCCCTTGAACCTGTGAGAAAGTTCACCTATCTCGGTTCTATGGTTACAACTATTGTCTCCCTTGAAGAAGAAATAAATTGCTGAATCGGAAAGGCAGCCTCTATATTTGGCAAACTTAAAGATAGAGCATGGGCCAACACCAATTTAACACTCAGGACTAAGATTCAAATTTACCATAGTTGTGTGCTTAGTACACTTCTATATGGATCAGAAACTCGGATACCTATGCAGGGCAGGAGAAAAGTTTAAACAGCTTTCATGTACGTAACCTTCACAAGATTATGAACATCAAATGGCAGGACAAAGTAACTAACTCTAATATCTTACAATGTGCCAAACTCCCATCAATTCATGGCAACACCTAGTATTCGTAGACTAAGGTGGCTGGGCCATGTAAGAAGAATGGCAAACAATCATATTCCCAAACAAATATTGTTAGGCGAACTTAGGAATGGAAAGAGACCAAAGGGCAGAGATATAAGGATGTCTGCAAGGCCTCCTTGAGGAAATTTTCTATAGGTGAAAGGAATTGGGAAAATGTGGCTGTGGATCATAGTGCATGGAGAGCAAGCATGAAAATTTGCACAGCAACTTTCAAAACAGTGCTGATGTCAAATTCAGAAGACAAAAGGCGCAAGAGAAAGGAGACAAGGCCGGGTACTGCGGGTACACCTTGCTCGTTCTGTGGATGGATCTGTCTGTCCAGGATTGGCAAATTCAGCCACAAGAAAAGATGTTCAGTAAAGCAGCACCCATTATGAAATACTAATGCTTTACCAAGCTACTGGCTTATCATGATTGCTTGCTACCAACCGTCTGTCAAGATGCTGAAGGCCATATACACACACACATATATATACACACACATGCGCACGTGCGTCTACTTTGATGATCATACTAATATCCACAAAGCTCTGTATAAAGAGTTGCCTATTATATGTATAAAATATTTTTTTTAAATTGACAATTATTTGTTATATATACAATAGTCATCCACAATATGAGCATTTATAATTTTAACCAGAATTCATGTCAAGAACAATATCTATTGTTATAAACATTTTCTCTATTAATTATCACCACCAACTTATACTGTATGCACCTTTGCAAGGGTACAAAATATTGAAAGAGAATATATTGTTGAATTGTATTTATTTGCTTGCCATGCACATTTGCAAGTGATTTATAGCGTGTTGTTTAATTTTCTGCAGCCAAAAAACCTTTACTAATTAAGAAATTACTTCTGTTTTATAAATAAATTGTCTGCACAAGCTCTGGTATCTATCATTTCACATAAGCTGAGGACTATTATAACTATTTATGGTCTTAAGCAGTCTTACCTTCCATGTAAATCTTTAAACTGTTTTTATATCTTTTGTCCTAGGTTGTATGGCGGACCCTTGGAGATGTAGGAGATATTGGAAGTTTTAATGAATCTTCAGACAGTATACATGAACCACCATTTTTAACAGATTCTACTGGAAGACCAAGCTTTACTCAAGACATAGACCCACCATTTAACCAGGGTCACACCTTTAGTACGCAGCCTCAGTCACTTGTTACCAGTACACCTGTGCCAGCAGGACTTAAGCAATCTAATGTTGGAAACCAATTTCTTTCTGGCCCCAGTGAAAATTATTTGGGTTCTACTTATCAGCTGCAACCACACAAAACCAGTTCTTCTAAGCCTTTACAGGACTTAAAAGAGCAACAGTCCAGTCAATCTCAATACACCCAAGGCCAAAATGAACCAGGAATTAGAAACAGACAGAATTCTATATCAGAGAGATTAGCCACAGACAGAAGCAGAAATGTTCCTAATAAACAGCCCATAGAAAGGAGGAACCCAGAGCAGAAATACCCTTACTATACACCAGACAGTAATGGTAAATCATCCAATCCACAACAGCATGCAAATCATCCCCCTTCCCAGCAGCCCCCTGCATTATCATTACATCATCAACAGCACAGTCTGCCTGACATGAGTAGTAATTCCTACCCGCTACAAAGGCCTGCAGATTTGAATGCAAAATCTGTACTTCACCCTTCACAGTATCAGCAACCTCCACCATCAACACATCAACCACAGCAACGCCTACCAGAAAAAAGTACACTTTCTCATCCACAAAAGTCAACAGATGTGATTTCAAGATCTCACGATCAGACACATCGTTACCAACAGCGGCCATCACCACCACAACAGTCATCATCTTCCCTTCCAGGAAATCAAAACCAGAGGTCTATAGACCCTCAGGAAAATAAACAGTTTAGTGGAAACAGTTATCTACAGCATAATGATTTGACCAACACAACTAACCTTCTTGGAAATCCCTTACAGCATCCACGAAATACACAATCACGTCCTCACCAACAAGTCAAATTGTTAGATGCTCCAGGTTCTGGGCGTAACTTTCAGAGACCTATGCCTGTACAAGGTCAAGGACAGAGTAATGATAGACTCCACGAGGAATCACAAGGACAAACAAGGTTATATAGTAGAGACAATGATATCTCTACAGAAAGAGATACTCAAACTTATCCTGTGCCAAGATCAGTGTCAACATCCTCTTCATCATCAGTTATGCATCCACACAATATGCAAAGTGGAAAATCCACCCAAAATGTAAAAGGGCCATCAGTATTTAGAGCTTATCCTCCACAGCTTACCTCCATGCCCACGCAACCAGTGTCATTGAGAATATCGCCAGGTCAGGAACTGTCATCAGGTGGCAACCCACCTCATGCAGATCCTACTAGGGGAAGTTACTCATTAGAATCCCAGTCACAGAACAAGGGTAACCTTACAAATAAGAGATTTCAAGAACAGGAGTGGAGACAAAATTTTTTGGATGATAGTGATACATTGTAACACCTTTGTATAAGTATTATCCCTCTTATTTCTCAGAAAGCAAACATCTTAGAAACACAAGATAGTCACTGATTAATGACAAAAATGAACTGGGAAATGATAAAAGATTATTAAGGTCTATACAAATAAATATTTGTGTATATCAGGATTTTGGGAACTTTTAGGAAATTAAAAGTGGAGGATAGCAAGCAGATGATGAGAAATAAAGGTCTGTTTAAACAACAAAGATATCCAAAAATTTTGGAAATCATTACAGCCAATATGTAATATTACCATATTTGGTTTGATGTATTTCAATATCTAATTGTTTTCTTTGAGTTGTATTTATTAACTATGCAGTCATTCTCATGTTTCATATACTGAAATTAATGTTTTTTACAAGCTAGGCTGTAAGAAGTAATTTTTGTTAATGAAATTGTTTAGTTACTGAAAAGAAATGAAATAGATAGTTCTAAATAGATGTCTCCTGCTAATAAAGAGATCATTAAGACAACATGTCTTAATGTGTAATATTCAGAGCATAGGAAGCTAAATGTATATAAAGCTTCAATAAGCAAAAAAATAACATAAGTGGGGATTATTCAGCTTTGATGTTTAGAAAATAAAACATTAGCAAACCAATGAGGTAACATTGAATATGATAAGGTAAAGAAAACTATATTTAAGGGCCTGAAGCAGAAAGAATACTCAGTAAGAAAATTAAATTCCTTGTGTAAAATATAGACATGCACAAAAATATCCATTATGTGAAAATGAATAAGAATAGATTTGAAAAAAAAACAACATTTTGGATGTCTAAGGCACCGTGAAGCTGTGTGTAAACACTGTATTAAAAATGATTGATGTATATGATACCATATTAACAGAAGTAAGTTTGTTGGAAGGAAACATAATAATAAACAATTATTAATAATCGGTGTGTTCTGACTGACAAGAAATATTACGAATTGTAAGACTGGAGTCATGGTGTATGGACTTGGTTAGTGGTTGGTTTGTATCCTCAGTGTTTCAGGTTTTGTTGATCTTTTTTGTGTCTGTCCTGTTTACTTCTAAAATGTCATGTGATTCACCATTGCTTTCTCTCTATTGTTCATAGCATGACAGTATTATGATATTTGATCCTTTTCTTAGTAGATAGTTGGAAATCCAATTCAAACAAATACACATAATTATGTGAATTTTTTTGTCATTTAAACAATCCTTGGTCAGTGACTGGATTAAGATAAATAATATTTATATATGAGTGAAACATATGACAGTTAACATCATTTTAGTACAATTTAAAATCCTTATGGTCATTTCAACATTTCATCTTATTTTTATTGCACATTTATTTACTGTAATCTTTGGCCTAATAAAAAGAACTTCATTTTCTATAACATTAGGAAACGTCCACAATCTTTACTTTAATTAAATTGTATGTATTCCTAAGTCAGATGAGACGAAATAAAAAGTCATATATATGTGTATTGAACTTTTAGATATAAGGGCCAACAGTCCGATTTAAACACTTATAATTAATATCTCTGTTGGTTGCTTTTTTTAAAAAGGTATTGAATAAACATTGAGTACTCTCTGTCTTTCTTTTGCTTTATTTTCAGGACATCATTAGTTTCTTCAATGTTTGTTACATTGAAATATTTTTTTTTACCAGTCATGGCTTAGAAAGCACAAAAATTAAGTCGAACATGGTATACTATTTTTGGTTGGATTGTTAATACATGCCATTGTATTTCAGTCAAATTTTTTTGTCTGTTTCTTTGTCAGTGTATTTTCTTTCAACCATAACTTTAATCTGTTGAAATACTTTCAGAAGGTGATCAATTTTACACTAAATTAATGTTGTACAATCTTGTGATGTAACTCACATCACTTGTTCAGCCAAAAATAAAAATTGAATTTTAAATATTCAATTTAAAAAAAAAATTGTTTTCTTATATGTCAATAACATAAAAAGTGTTCAAAATGTGTTAAATAAGCATACTGTTATAAGCATCTCTGATACGATTATATGTAAAGTTTATATAAAATTGTATATTTTATAAACTATTGTTTCAGTTGCTGTGTATCAATATAAACATCTTAATTAAATGTGTTTATTTCCAATACTTAAAGGTTTCTAATTATTCCATATTTTAAGGTTGTATATGTCCTGAGAAAACTTGCATGTATGTATATTTAAAGAAACGTATGTTATAAATATTATTTCCTCTGTGGTTTTCACTAATGATGAACTATATATGTGATACTCAGATAATCCTAGTTCATGTGCATATCTAGTATACCCCTTGCTTGTCTTGCCTTATCTCATGCTTTGCTGTAGATTATAAATTCTGCATGAAATTATGTGTGCCTCTCACTGTCAATGATTATAATCTATATTATCTTATTTCTCTGAATGATCTATCTCTGTGCCTAATCTGCTAACACTAAAAGACAATAGTTTCTCATTGAGTAAAACAGCCTTCTTTGATAATTTATATTATCTTTATATGAAATTTGACCTTTGTGTGATACATATATGATTAGAGTCTATATATCTACAATATACTTCAACCACCCATATTTCAGAATGTGCTTAATACTTGTTTTATAAATTTTCTTTTAATACTTTGGCTCTGTAGATATTTTTTAGAAATATAATAAGGCATTACAGGGTGTAATATTTATTTTACATGAAAAGCCACTTTTTTTGCAAAAGAAAATAGTTTGCCTAAATGTAATAAATTCCTTAGCTATGCCAAGCATTAAATCTCATTCTTCATGCTACTGAAGTAATGGAACAGTTTCTCTCATGGCTATATTCTAATTTGAGGAAAATTAATTTCTAATTTAAGGAATCATTTGAAATGATAGAAGTGCATTTACAGCAATTATAGCACAATTGAAATCATTCCAACGTTGTGCTACCAATGCCAGTCCTGGACCCTAGACGCAAGAACAATAAGAGAAATAACCTTTACTGAGCTGAAATGTGTCAGACGAATGACAAGAAACTGAGAGATAAGATCAGAAATGAAGAACTGAGAAAAAAAAAAAAAACTAGGAATAGCCCCCCCCCCCCCCCCCCCCCCCCCCCCCCCCCCCCCGGCCATATAATATATAAAGAAGCAACAGATAAAATGGTTTGACCACGTCACAAAGCAGAGTAATCAAAACACAACACATCGAGCCCTCATTAAACATTGCGAGAATACCAGACCCAAGGGCCGACCATGAAAATGATGGATCAATGGAATATTAGAAGCACTAGGAAACATAACAGTTGATAGTTTAGACAGAAGAATGCTTTGGAAGTTGCTGAGTCATTATGGAATCCCCATAAAGTTTATTAACCTGATAAAAACAATGTATGAAGGAACAAAATGTAGTGTGGTGCATGAAGGACAGCTTACAGAAGCATTTGAAATAAGAACAGGAGTAAGGCAAGGATGCCTTCTGTCTCCATTTCTCTTTCTACTGGCCATAGATTGGATTATGAAAATAACTCAAAACAACAGAAATGGGATCCAGTGGTCACTGACCAAACAACTTGATGATTTAGACTTTGCTGATGACATAGCTCTCCTATCACACAGCCACCAACAGATGCAAGATAAAATGAGTATATTAGATGAGAGATCACAACAGCTAGGACTAAAGATTAATAGAGATAAGACCAACATTATGAGAATTAATGCAGTTGGCAATAACCAAATAAAACTAGGAGAAATACCTCTACTAGACGTACATTCTTATATATATCTGGGCAGTAATATAGATAAAGAGGGAGGAACAGAAAACGATACCAAAATAAGGATATCAAAAGCAAGAGGAGCTTTCATTGCACTGGGAAACATATGGAAATCCAAAGAAATTAGGCTAAATACAAAAATACAAATTTTCAACTCCAATGTTAAGTCGGTTCTATTATATGGCTGTGAAACATGGAGAATAACAAAATTGACAATCACGAAGGTACAGACTTTCATTAATGGATGCTTGCGCAGAATAAAGGGATGGAAATGGCAGGACAAAGTCACAAACGTGGAATTATGGAAATGTACCGGTCAAATACCAGTGGATAAAGAAATACAGCGAAGACGATGGCGATGGATAGGACACACACTACGGAAACCAACTGAGAGTATTACACAACAGGCCCTTTTTTGGAATCCCCAGGGGAAAAGACAAAGAGGAAGACCAAGGAATTCTTGGAGAAGACAGATTGAAGCAGAGATGAAGATGATGGGGAAGACATGGAATGATCTTAAAAGAATTGCAAAAAACAGAACGACTTGGAAAGTGTTTGTTGAAGACCTATGCTCCACTGGGAGCTAAAAGGTAGAAGAAGAGAGAGGAAACATAACAGCAGCAGAGGCGAACAGAAGAGCATAAGGCCGCAAATTATATCTCCCCTCAACGCTGAAAGGCAAATGAGGAAGGAAAGAAGAAGACAGCACAATTTATTAATCTTTTAAGCTCTTTCATTGTTCACATCATTATATCTCCTTATCTGTCATACTTATTGCTTATTAGAGTGTGTATATTCATGTAGTACTTTTATACTTATTATTTTTATTGATTTAATTGACTCTACAAGTCCTCTTAATCTGATATTATAGCACATACAGTTGTACATATCAGCATATTGCTGTAGTATAATGTTCTTCAAAAAAGTTGTCTTGATTGTATGCAAATTCAAGATCTTCTTATACTTAAGAATTAAATTGCAATTATATTTCTATTTGATAAATGTTAGTGAAAGGAAAATTGATATTTTTTCATGTGGTAAAACTGGCATATGTTCATGAGCTAAAATTATATTAGTTCAAGATAATTTTGGCCTCAATTGGTGCTATTCAATCACTTGTAATCCTGTTATTTTATTTGTGATTATATCATTGTGTTCTTTGCAGTTATAAAACATTGATACTTATACTACAAGCAGAGTTATAAACCTAATAGCAATTTATAAGTTAATATAACATTGCAGCATTTCAAATATAAAGATTACAGACTACTTACAGATATCATTTTTCAACATTTTAATCATCAAAATAGTGAGAAAGAAAATGAAAAACGTCTTATCCAACAAATCTATGTCAATAGAAGTGAGAAAGAGAGTTCATCGGTGCTATATAGAACCAGTTCTGAGATATGGAAGAGAATCATGGACAGTAAATAAACAAATGAAAAGACGATTAGAGGCCGCAAAGATGGGATTTCTCATAAGAATGTTGAAAGTTCCCTGGACAGCTAAAAAGACCAACAAGGAAATTTTCAAAGAGGCCAACACAAAAAGGGAGCTCCTAAGAAACATCACATAGAAACAATTAACATTTTTCGGGCACATCATGTGAAGAGGAAAGTTGGAATACTTGGTTACAACTGGCAAAATACAGGGAAAGAGATATCACGGGCGACAAAGAGAGAAAATACTAGATAGCTTGGTGTCATAGCATGGAAAACAGTCAACAACAGAATTGATACAATGCATGGTGGATAGAAGATTGTGGAAGGACATCATCATCTACACCAACCAGTATGGCACATGATGATGATGACTAGTGAGAATGAATGGTTTACCTCTAAAAAAAATGTTTAGATTTCCGCCTCTAAGACTGTAAAAATTGTTACCAAATACTTGTAATACATAACACCTTGAATTAGGAAAGACAGCTGAGGTAAGATAGTATACCAGATATTAAATTACAAACTTAATTCTAATTGCAAATCTTACAAAACAACAGTAGAAAATGGGACTGTGTGCTCTTGAGATAAGATATCGGCCTAAGGACAGGAAGGTCCAAGGTTAAAAACCCACAGACTATCAACCCTTACATATGCATGTGAAAGCTGGAAAACAACAAGAGATATAGAAACATAGTTGAACACATTCAAAAATAAATGTCTAAGGAAAATACTTGGTATAGCGTGGAACTAATTCAAAAATAACGAGGAAATTAGAGAAATCGCCAAATCAACCACTAATATCTTCAGTAATAAAGAAAAGACGATGGTCATATGTTGGACATGTGATGAGAAGAAATAAAAACTGAATAGCAAAGTAAGCCCTCATGTGGGAAACAACAGGTAAAAGGAAAAGAGGAAGACCCAGAGAGACACTGAGAAGAACATTGATGAGAGAGGCAAGAGCAGCAGGAATCGGCTCCCTCAATGAGATAGAGCTGCTTGCACAGAACAGAGACAATGGCAAGATTTGATAAAATATCTTTAAAAGAATTGAAAACTGCTAGAACAAAAATTCAGATAAAGGGAGTATCTTGGTCTACGCCCTATGTACCGGCTACAGCTCGAAAGGTCAATAGATAGATAGACAGGCTGTGCACATTTTTTTTACTGTAAATCCATGGTTTCTTTGTAGTTTTACCCTTACCTGGTCTCTGGGTAGTGAGATACTAGGTCTAGTCCTCTTGGATAAATGTTAAAATCAAGAGACACCATGTGCACTCGTGCAAGTTATAGAACCCTTGGCCAAAGTTAAATAGTGTCTGGCAAAAATTGGTAGGAGAATCTACCCATGTAGATGTGCCGGACTGATGCAGATATGACAGCTTAGCTGTATAACTAGTGGAACAACGCACCCACTTAACATCTGAGTGCTGAGAAGAGAGATAGAAGTAGATTATATTTAGAAAGCATATCTAATGTATACATGTACAGATGGATTGGCAAGGTTCTCTCTCAGATCAAAGAGAAGATCATCCAAATTGAGGGACCACATGGGAAGAAAGAAATGGAGTAGTATCCACCAGCAAAATTAAATGCAGAAATATAAGCTTTAACAGAAGAAAACAGAATGTTCATAAACTACGTACAAAAAAATGAAATTAAGTTGAATAGTTGTACAGTCCTAAATTATTACTACAGGTCTTTAAATGTACAGTAAAACTCATATCTTTAAACAGCATCCTCTCAGTTGCTTCTCTGCACCTTCACCAAAGAAACTACAGCAATGGGTCTTGACATAATTCTGCATCGTAAAGAAAGTGGAAAAGCTGACCTACATGCAAGTAAAGGCAGATCCCTTGAATAATATTCAACAAATTATTTTTAAAAAGATAAAAGTATATTTTAAGAAATTGGAGCACTCACAACCTCTAAATATTTTTGTTATTCAAAAACTTTCTTGTGATTTTAAGTAGAAAACAGCAAATAGATTAGATTAGATTAGATTAGATTAGATTGGTAGGTAGGTATGGGCTACCTAGCTAAATTTCCTCCATATATAAGTAGGGAACCAAAGAAAACCATACAGTTCATCAAAAACAATGTGTTTTGAAATGAAATAATTAAAATGCAACTCAGTTCAGTGTTGGTCGCTGTTCACATTATGTTTGCTACCACTAGCATATAAAAAGTGTAATCCAATTGATGTTACTGATAACATATAGTGCATATTTGCACACAAATCTGTTGTTGTGATGTACATAGTTTTTGTTGTTAATAACTTGATCATTTTATAAGTCACAAAGTTGTGATCTATTCATATTTAAATTTTTTTACACATTGAGTAAACAGAACAACAATTTCATTGTTATAATCACAGCATGAAGAAAATATGAAAAGCTTACCACTTTTTGGTCTGCTGTTACAATTCTAGGTATGGGCTACCTAGCTTACCTGGTTTAAGCAACACGCAAGACATCTGTGGACATGGAATAGCCCAGGGGACAATGCACGTAATCAAATTGATTATACAGTCGAACCTGGTCTTAGGACCACCTGTTTAAAGCGTTTCCCTGGTTATAGGACCGGGTCTACAATTTCCCCGAGTTTTTTACTATATGCTAACACTGATTACGGCGCTCACCGTATGACGCGACCAGAGACCAGGCTAATTAACCGCCGCCAATGTTATTTATCCCGTTTATGACGACCAGCCAGTCCTTCGTCTCGCTGGGAGCTATAAACGATCGACACAGGTGTCTACAGGTGTTGATGTTTTCCCGTATTTAGTGAGTCCCAGGTTACAGTGGGACGTGTTACGTTTATCAGTCAATACTGGTGCAGACACAGATCTATGATTCGTGAAGTGACATCACTTCGCGGTTCCGTCTAGACCAGAGTAGACCATTGCGTGGCCCGTATAAATTACAGGAATTAACTAGAGAATTAGTCATTGCCCGCTTAGAGTGTATTCATGTACATGTACAGTATCTCAGTGAATTATTTTTGTGGATTTTAAAAGTGTTACACACAATATAGGAAATGGCCAGTGTCAAAAGTGTAAAACCAAAAGCATTAACGCTGGAAGAACGAATATCAGTGATTCGACAAAATCAGCAAGGTAAAAGTTCGCGATTATTGGCAGAACAGTTTGGAGTGGGAAAGACACAGATTTTACGTACGTTAAAGAGAAAAGCCGAGTATATGAATGACTTTGAAAATAATGCACCAAGTATGAAAAGAAGGAATAGCAGGAAAACGGGAAATGAAGACATAAATACACTTTGTTGGAAATGGTGTCAATCAGCACTTGCACGAAAAATTCCGTTATCTGGGCCGATGATCAAAGAACGAGCTTTACAGTTTGCAAAAGAATTGGAAAACTCAGTCTTTAAAGCATCGAACGGCTGGTTAGAGGCCTTCATTAAAAGACACAATCTTGTGTTTGGTAAGCAATGTGGCGAAGTCGGTGATTCAGATATGAGTGCTGCGGCTGACTGGACTTCTAAATTATCCGAGATATGCTATGGTTACGCTGCTCAAGACATTTTTAATTTAGATGAAACCGGGTTATTTTTCAAAGCGACTACGGACAAAACATTTTTTGTCAAAGGAGAAAAATGCGCTGGGGGTAAAAAAAGCAAAGAGCGAATAACAGTGATGCTATGCACTAACATGTTGGGGGAACGAGAACCGGCTTTAGTGATTGGGAAAGCAGCTAACCCTAGGATTTTTAAAAACATCAACATAAACACACTGCCAGTGATTTACAGAAACAACAAAAAGGCATGGATGACTGCAGCTATATTTGAAGATTGGCTGAAAAGTTTTGACCGTAAGATGCAGAAAAAAAAGCGCCACATTATTTTATTTGTTGACAACGCTACCTGTCATCCCAAGATCGAACTACAGAATGTTAAGCTGCAGTTTCTGCCACCCAACACAACTGCATTAGTTCAACCCCTAGACCAGGGTGTCATTCAGACATTTAAATTAAAGTTTAGACAAAAACAGCTTCTACATCTTATCACAGTCATGGAATCAAACAAGGATGCTTCCGGAACCGAACTCATGAAACAGGTCAATTTACTGGATGTAGTCTACTGGATTGCTGCAGCATGGAAAGAAGTGGACAACTTAACCATCCTTAAGTGTTTCTGTAAAGCAGGTTTTCATTGTCCTGCTGAAACACACGCATATTCTCTGACGCACATGGAATCTGCATCAAAGACCGACGTGCAAATTGTTTCTACTGCAATTTCTACTGCTTTGGATAACCTTTCAAAAGAATTGTTTGGATACCAATTGACAGACATCTCCATGATTGATTCAGGGCTCCAAACTTGCAACACAATAGAAACAAACTGGGATCTTCCTGCCACTGCAATTTTAGCTGCTGAGGATGTGAATAGTGAATCAGACAACGAACAAGATTCTACTGACATTGAGAAAACATACACTATCGCAGATGCACATAATGCTTTGGAGCTTCTGCGCACCTATTCAATAACAAACGGGAGATCTGACATACTAGACGTTATCATGGACTTGAGAGAAAAATTGAACTTATCGTTTATTTCATCTGTCAAACAACATCTGTGGAATCTGTGTATGTGTGTTTTATTTTTGTGTGTTTAACTATCGTGTTTTATGAAAAGTGTCCAACCAGTGGCTATTGTAGACCGACATGTGCACTATGTTCTACTCATGGATTACGCTGATTTGCAGGTTAGTTTTCATAGTGCTTAGGATAAAATTTTTTTTATCGCTCTATTTATTATGTGAAACCTGTGAGGCAGGACCACCTGTCCTATGGGACCAGTTTTTGAAAGTCCCATGAATGGTCGCCTTAGACAGGTTCGACTGTATAATGATAAGCAATAGATTTAGAAACAGTCTGGTGTGTGTGAAAACTAGACCAGGGGCAGATTGCAATAGTGATCATGTACCAGTTGTGGGAAAGCTTAGAGTAAAATTAAAAACAACAAAATGAACCTCAGTTAACATCAAGTTAAATTTAGATTTACTAAAATCAAACAAGAAGCTGCAAGACAAATATAAAATCACAATTCAGAACCGGTACAATGCAATAGAGAAGATACAAAGCATTGATGAACAGTGGGAAATGCTAAAAGAATCAATGCAACAAACATCAAAAGAGTTCATACCACCAGTGAGGACAAATTTAAGAAAGAAATGGATGACAGATGACATTTTGCAGCTAATGGATACAAGAAGAAGAAATAAAGAAAATAAAGATGAGTATAAGAGATTAAATTTATGAAATTGTAGTAAAATGCAATAAAAAGGAGATGCTAAAGCTATATACAAACAAATTGAGGAATTAATAGGAAGAAAAGTGCAATAAAAAACTGGATGTCTAAGGTCAAAGGAAGGAGAACTGTTGATTGATCAAGAAAACATAAGGGAACGATGGACAGAATACATTAAAGGTCTTTAAAATGATGAATGAACGGAAGTAAATATTAAGGATAATGGAGAAGGACTAGAAATACTCAGAGAAGAAGTGGAAGACGCCTTGCGCAATATGAAAGCAGGCAAAGCTCCTGGACCAGATAATATAACTAAAGAAGAGATTGAAGCCATGGGTGATTTTGGAATAGAAATAATAACAAAAATATTGAATGATATCTACAACAGCGGATATATACCAGATGACATGCTCAAATCAATATTCATAGCCCTACCAAAGAAATCGGGTGTGATTGAATGCGATGATCATCGCACAATAAGCCTTATGAGTCATATGACTAAGATATTACTAAGAATCATCATGTGAAGAGTGCGAAACAAAATCAGTCCAGAAATTAGCGATGAACAGTGTGGTTTTGTTAGAGATAAAGGAACAAGCAATGCCATTTTTATCATAAGATCTTTAGTAGAAAGGGCCATAGAGGTGAAAATAGATCTATACCTATGTTTCATAGATTACACCAAGGCATTTGACAAAGTAAAGCACCAAGAAATAATCAACATTTTAGAAAGCATAAACGTAGACAGCAAAGATCTAAGAATAATAAAGAACATGTACTGGCAACAAACAGCGGCCATAAGAACTGGAAACCAATTGGGAATATTTCAACAAATAAAACAGGGTGTTAGACAAGGTTGTGTGCTGTCACCAGATTTGTTTAATATTTATAGTGAGATTATTTTAAGATCCATAAGGGGCATGCCTGGAATAACAATTGGAGGTCATAATATAAATAATTTAAGGTATGCTGATGATACAGTCTTAATCGCTAAGAGTGAAAATGAGTTACAAGAAATGTTGGACATTATAGTGAAAGAAAGCAAAAATAAAGGACTCAGCCTTAATAGCAAAAAGACAGAGGTAATAGAAACAACAAAGAAAAAGACATCACCCCAGTGCAAAATAAAGACAAGTGGAACAATATTAAAACAGGTAAATGAATTTAAATATTTGGGAACTTTTTTAACCTCAGATGGAAGATGTACAAAAGAAGTGAGATGCAGAATGGCTTAGGCAAAAGCAGCTTTCCAAAAAATGAGGAAGATACTATGCAATCCATTTTTGATAACAGAAACAAGAAAAAGAGTTCTTAAATGTTACGTAGAGCCAGTCTTAACATATGGATGTGAATTATGGACAATAGGGCAACAGACAATAAAATCACTGGAGTCTGTAGAAATGTGGTTTTACAGAAGAATATTGAGAGTATTATGGACAGCTAGCTAAGAAGAGTAATGAAGATGTTATGAGAGAGGTCAAAGCAAAAAGAGAGCTAATTTCCAATATTAGGAAGAAACAATCATCATTTGTTGGCCATGTAATGAGAAGAGAACTGGAATATATTGTAACAACTGGAAAAATTGAGGGACGAAGAGATAGAGAGAAGCAAAGAGAAAAAATAACAGACAGCTAAAGAGAATAGCTTGGCAGAAGGTTAACAACAGAAATGATAAATAGCTGCCGAGATCGAAAGTTGTGGAGAGACATGATCACCTACGCCAGCAGGCCCGGTACTTGATGATGATGATGTTACACTTCACTGAAATTGTCAGGAAACTAAAGATTAGCTTTACATCTATTATTATTATTTTTTTACCTTATTAAAATTTGATTGATAAATTTGCATTCTTATTATTTTTCTAGTTTTATTTAAAGTATTTTATATTTGTGTGTGTTTAAATCTTCATGCAATTAAAATGGCAGCATGGTAAACTGTTTTATTACTATGATAAAAGTGACTTTATATCGTTCAAAATGATAGTGTAAAAGAGTGAAGAACAAAGTGTTCATTTGTTTTCTTTGTTAGCTGTTTTCATCACCTCACATGGTGGTATCAAATTGTAAAAGAGCATATATTTTTTACTGTTATTTTCAGTTATTTTCCTAGCATGTCATTAAAATTCCATAACCCCTCTTTAATTTTTGTTTGTTGTTTTGCTCTCTGTGAATGCATATATAGCACATATACTACATAGTGAGAAGTGTGTTAGCATATTGTATGGCTGCTGAATGGCTTTTTTTCCTTTTCATTGTATTGTGTTACCAGTGCCAGATCTAGACTCAAAAACAATAAGAAAAATACCACAATTGAGATCAAATGTGTTAGACATGTCAGGAAAAATTCTGAGAGATAAGATCAGAAATGAAGTACTGAGAAAAAAGCTAGATGTAATTTCATCCACAGAATACATTTTTAAAAAACATACAAAATGGTTTGGCTATGTGATAAGATAAAGATCACAGCACAATGAACTTTTAATAAATGTTACAAGAACACCAGACCCAAGGGCTGACCATGAAAAGATGGATTGATGGAATATTAGAAACACTAGAAAACCTAACTGCAGGAGAAACCAACAGAAGAGAAAGAGACAGCAAACTATATCTCCCCTTTGATGCTGAAAGACAAACTAGGAAGGAAAGAAGAAGGTTTTTGCTATTATGTGTCAACTGTTTAAGTAAATATTAACTTGTGCACAGTTTACAACTTTGTAAGATGGGATAGGTTGAAGTCTTGTTCTTATTATTAAAGTGTGTTTCTTTCATGATTGTACAAAGAAAGATTGTTGCGGCCATAAGAACTGGAAACCAATTGGGAATGTTTCAACAAATAAAACAGGGTGTTCGACAAGTTTGTGTGCTGTCACCAGATTTGTTTAATTATAGTGAGATTATTTTAAGACCCATAAGGGGCATGCCTGGAATAACAATTGGAGGTCATAATATAAATAATTTAAGGTATGCTGATGATACAGTCTTAATTGCTAAGAGTGAAAATGAGTTACAAGAAATGTTGGACATTATAGTGAAAGAAAGCAAAAATAAAGGACTCGGCCTTAATAGCAAAAAGACAGAATTAATGGAAACAACAAAGAAAAATACATCACCCCAGTGCAAAATAAAGACAAGTGGAACAATATTAAAACAGGTAAATGAATTTAAATATTTGGGAACTTTTTTAACCTCAGATGGAAGATGTACAAAAGAAGTGAGATGCAGAATGGCTTTGGCAAAAACAGCTTTCCAAAAAATGAGGAAGATACTATGCAATCCATTTTTGACAACAGAAACAAGAAAAAGAGTTCTTAAATGTTGCGTAGAGCCAGTCTTAACATATGGATGCGAATCATGGACAACAGACAAGAAAATCACTGGAGTCTGTAGAAATGTGGTTTTACAGAAGAATATTGAGAGTATCATGGACAGCTAGCTAAGAAGAGTAATGAAGATGTTCTGAGAGAGGTCAAAGCAAAAAGAGAGCTAATTTCCAATATTAGGAAGAAACAATCATCATTTGTTGGCCATGTAATGAGAAGAGAACAACTGGAATATATTGCAACAACTGGAAAAATTGAGGGATGAAGAGATAGAGGGAAGCAAAGAGAAAAAATAACAGACAGCTTAAGAGAATGGCTTGGCATTCAACAAAAATGATAAATAGATGCCGAGATCGAAAGTTGTGAAGAGACATGATCACCTACGCCAGTAGGCCCGGTACTTGATGATGATGATGTGTTTCTTTGTAATTGATTTGTCGTGTGCCATGGTGGTATTACTCTACTTCACTCTTCCCTTTCCTGAGCCACACAGTTCTATATATAGAATAACATTCAACAAAAAATAGTATAGTTTTAGAATTCTGTCATGACAAGAGATCTACAGTAGAGCTGATATAGAACACCAATTTTAATAGTCTGGCATGACAAGAGATCAACAGTAGAACTAATATAGAACACCCATTTTAACTGTCTGTCATGACAAGAGATCTACAGTAGAGCTGATATAGAACACCCATTTTAACAGTCTGGCATGACAAGAGATCTACAGTAGAGCTGATATAGAACACCCATTTTAACAGTCTGGCATGACAAGAAATCAACAGTAGAACTAATATAGAACACCCATTTTAACAGTCTGTCATGACAAGAGATCTACAGTAGAGCTGATATAGAACACCCATTTTAACAGTCTGGCATGACAAGAGATCAACAGTAGAACTAATATCGAACACCCATTTTAACAGTCTGTCATGACAAGAGATCTACAGTACAACTAATATAGAACACCCATTTTAACAGTCTGGCTTGACAAGAGATCAACAGTAGAACTAATATAGAACACCCATTTTAACAGTCTGGCATGACAAGAGATCTACAGTACAACTAATATAGAACACCCATTTTAACAGTCTGGCATGACAAGAAATCAACAGTAGAACTAATATAGAATACCCATTTTAACAGTCTGTCATGACAAAAGATCTACAGTACAACTAATATAGAACACCCATTTTAACAGTCTGGCATGACAAGAGATCAACAGTAGAACTAATATAGAAAACACATTTTAACAGCCTGGCATGACAAAAGATCAACAGTAGAACTAATATAGAACACCCATTTTAACACTCTGGTATGACAAGAAATCAACAGTAGAACTAATAACGAGACCATTGACACAGATATTTAAAGAGAGATGATATGACTACAAGTTGTTCTCCCTTAATTAGCCATGTTTACTTGCACCCATTGCTGGGTCACTTTTTCTGGTTCAAATTTATTTGTGGATTTAATGGTTTCCATTCACTTTACTTTGTTATCATTTGACACTTACTGACCTATGACTTTTACAATGAATCAGAAAGACTACAATTTTACATATCAATATCATTTGTAATGTTTTGTATTGTCCAAGCATGCATACTGAAAAATATAATTTAATTCTCTAAAATCTTTTCTAAAATCTAATAGAAATTCCATCTCTGTGGTCTCTAATTGTCTTTTCATTAGTCTGTCTACTGTCCATGATTCGCTTCCATAGGTCAGAATTGGCTCCTTATAGCACCATTGATGGCAATGAATAAATGTTGCATAGGCAATAATAGAAGAACGAAAATTACCTGGAAGATATTGATTTTTTGCAGATGATATAGTGCTTCTAAGTGACAATATCAACAAGATGCAAAATATCAGATACCCTATCATTCATGGCGCAAAGAATAGGACTTGAAATCAACAGGGATAAAACGAAATTAATGTAAAACAAAAATACACCATAGAGCAATATATAGTCAAGCATTGGAAAAAAAAGTCAGGTATTAGTATATATATAGATCAAGAAGGTGAAAAAAATTAAGAGATCAGAAACAGGATAGCAAATTTTAAAAACCTGGACAAAATATGGAAATCATCATCATCAAATACCATGCCTACTGGCATAGATGATCATGTCTCTCCACAACGTTCAATCTAGACAGCTGTTTATTATTTCTGATGTTTGAGAAATCAGTTGATAGACTATTTTCATCTGGCTTGAAGAACGATGTTTAGTCCAAGGATACTATTATAAGTAAAGAGCCCCGTCACCCCAAGTGGTGTATAGGGAATATGGTGTTAGTGACCATAACTTTTACAGACTTCGGCACATGATTTTTGGGGTAATGTGGTCAGTATTACGCCCGTGTCGCTTTACTTTCCCATAAAAAAATCCGGTACCCATTTAAGGCTGAGTGAACCCGGAAGCTGTCGGTTGGGATCGAACTCTATCTCTTGTCCTTTGTAGTCCAGTTCACTAACCATTGAGCTATCATGGCTCCAGAATACTATTATCCTCATTGTCAAAGTCTGTGAGTATTTTGACTCTTCGGTTGCATGTAATTTATGTGGTACAATTGGAGCACAGTTCTCTACAGGGTTCATGGATTGTCATCTGGTAGGTATTAGGGTAAGTTATGGCAGGCTTCACCAAGCTTGTTCAATCTATACACTGAGCAAATCTTTAAAAACATCACAGAGATGCCAAGCCTACAAATTAATGGAAAGATAATCAATAACCTAAGATATGCTGATGATACTGTACTACTAGCAGAAAATCCTAAAGATCTACAACAGTTACTTAATGAAATAAACATGACATGCAACAAATATGGATTAGATATGAATATGAAAAAGACAAACTATGATCATAAACAAAGAAAGTACTCAAACCCCACAAGTGGATATCAAAATTGAAGGAATAGACCTGGAGACAGTTCAGAACTACAACTGGCCATACTATAACCAGTGATGGAAAATGTAAAGGTGAAATAAACAAAAGAATCATCATCATCATGTACCCTGCCGGTTGGCGTAGGCGATCATGTCCCTCCACAATCTTCTATCTACAGTGCATCGTATCAGTTCTGTTGTTGACTGTTTTCCATGCCATGACACCAAGCTATCCAGTATTTTCTCTCTTTGTCGTCCGCGATCTCTCTTTCCTTTTATTTTGCCAGTTGTAACCAAGTATTCTAACTTTCCTCTTCTCATGATGTGCCCGAAAAATGTTGATTGCTTCTTTCTGATGTTTTTTTAAGAGCTCCCTTTTGTGTTGGCCTCTTTGAGAACTTCCTCATTGGTCTTTCTATCTGTCCAGGGAACTTTCAATATTCTTCTGAGAAATCCCATCTCTGTGGCCTCTAATCGTCTTTTCATTTGTTTGTCTACTGTCCATGATTCGCTTCCATAGGTCAGAATTGGTTCTATATAGCACCGATGAACTCTCTTTCTCATTTTTATTGACATAGATTTGTTGCATAAGATATTTTTCATTTTCTGAAATGCTATTTTGGCCTGAGCTATTCTGCTTTTTATTTCTGTGGTGCATCTCCCATCTGATGTTATTATTGTGCCCAAGTATTTGAAACGTTGTACTTGTTTCAGATTTGTCTCGTTTATTTTTATGCTGCATGATGGTGATGATTGTTTCTTCGTTATAACCATTACTTTTGTTTTCTTACTATTCAGACTGAGACCTTTCTTGTTGCTTTCTTCTACTATTATGTCTATCATTTCTTGTAGTTCGTTCTCTGCCTCTGCTATTAAGAATGTGTCATCCGCATATCGCAAATTATTTATGTTGTGACCGTTGACTTCAATTCCTTTTTTGTCTACTATTGATCTCATAATATATTCGCTGTAAAGGAAAACAAATCCGGTGACAGAGCACAGCCTTGTCTGACTCCTTGTTTTATATATTGGAATTGTCCTGTTTGGTTGTTAATTCGTATAGCTGCTGTTTGTTGCCAGCACATGTTTTTTTATGATTCGCAGATCCTTGCCATCAATGTTTAATTTCTCCAGCATATTTATTATTTCCACATGCTTTACTTTGTCAAATGCTTTTGTGTAGTCTATAAAGCACATATATAGATCTTTCTTTACCTCTATAGATCTTTCTATCAATGTCCTTAAGATGTATATTGCATTATTGGTGCCCTTTCCTTCCACAAATCCACATTGTTCCTCACTTATGTCTGGTTTTATTTTGTTCCTTACACGTCTCATGATTATTCTTAGTAATATTTTAGTCATATGGCTCATGAGACTAATAGTGCGATGGAACAAAAGAATAGGAATGGCAAAAAAGTAATTTTAATGTCATTAAAAATATACTAACATCAAAACAAATAACACCAGGGCTAAAGCTAAGAATAGAAAAATGTTATAGCTTCTCAACATTCCTATATGGGGTAGAAACACGGACATTAGACAAGAAAACTAAACACAGAGTATAAGCCCTTGAAATGTGAATATATAGAAGAATAGGTAGAATTGGATGGAAAGAAAAGAAAACAAACTATGTAGTTTTAAAACAACTAAAAATTAAAAGAGAACTACTAAATACAATTAATAAAAGACACATGCGATTTTTTGGCCATGTTAAAAGACACAACAGCCGCCTGCTAAAGTAATCTTGGAGGGGAAAATACAGGGTAAAAGACACAGAAGCAGACTAAGACTAACATTGACGAGTAACATCAAAATATGGACAAATCAGCCTATGACAACCTGCACGATCAAAGCAAGAGACAGAGCAGAATGGCGCTCCTTGGTAGCCAACCTTCGTTGCTGAGATGGCACTAGATGATGATGATGATGCTGATGATGATGGCAGGCTATATGCTGCATTCAGTGTGGCTTTGAGTGCATATTGATCAATGTAAAAATGGATGGCTTCTTGTGGAATGAGTTAGTTGTTTATATTACTGTAGTCTTGAGTAGTGGTTGGGGTGGGAGGAGCTTATCTCCCAGGGATCCGAGAGTTGAGTACTTACTGTAAGTGTAGAAGCTTGTCCTCAGTAAAGAAACATTTATGTGTTGTTGTGTCCAGGTATGTAGGTTACGCTATTGATTACTAGAGACCTGTATAAAACGTTTGATTTGTTGTAGTGTCCAGTTATGTAGGTTAAGCTATTGATTACTAGAGACCTGTATAAAACGTTTGATTTGTTGTAGTGTCCAGTTATGTAGGTTAAGCTATTGATTAATAGAGACCTGTATAAAACTTTTGATTTGTTGTAGTGTCCAGTTATGTAGGTTAAGCTATTGATTACTAGAGACCTGTATAAAACTTTTGATTTGTTGTAGTGTCCAGTTATATAGGTTACGTTATTGATTCCTAGAGACCTGTATAAAACGTTTGATATGTTGTAGTGTCCAGTTAATAATAATAAATATTAAAGACATGTATGATGGTTACACATGTGCAGTTCGAACAGTGGAGGGCTGAGCGAATGTTTCCCAATAGAAACTGGAGTTAAACAAGGGTGTATTTTATCGCCTTTGTTTTTTGGAGTTGTTATGGACTTCATAATGAAGAAATGTTGCACTGGTAATAAAGGCATCGAATGGATACAAGGAGACCATTTGGAGGACCTCGACTTTGCTGATGACATAGTTCTCATCAGCAGTCAGATAAAAACGATGCAGGAAAACACAAATGAACTATCATCAATAGCCAGAAAAATTAGGCTTGAGATCAATCATGAAAAGACTAAAGTCATGAAAAGCTTAATTCCAACAGACGACAAAATATACATGGAAAACAAAACAGAGGAAGAGATCGATCACTTTATCTGTTTTGGAAGTCACATTGATCAGGAAGTGGATACAAGTAAAGAAATTAGAATCAGAATAGCTAAAGCAGCAATGTCTTTCAGAAGCCTTGAAAAGTTGTGGAAATCAAAACTCATCAGCACAAACACAAAACTTAGACTATTCAAATCAAATGTACTATCAACCCTTACGTATGCGTGTGAACGCTAGAAAACAACAAGAGATATAGAAACAAAGTTGAACGCTTCTTCTTCTTTTACCTTTTAGCTCCCTGTGGAGCATAGGTCTTCAACAAACACTTTCCAAGTCGTTCTGTTTTTTGCCATTCTTTTAAGACCATTCCATGTCTTCCCCGTCATCTTCATCTCTGCTTCTATCTGTCTTCTCCAAGAATTCCTTGGTCTTCCTCTTTGTCTTTTCCCTGAGGATTCCAAAAAAGGGCCTGTTGTGTAATACTCTCAGTTGGCTTCCGTAGTGTGTGTCCTATCCATCGCCATCGTCTTCGCTGTATCTCTTTATCCACTGGTATTTGACCGGTCATCATCATCATCATTGAGTGCCGTCTCCGCAACGAAGGCTGGCTACCATGGAGCGCCATTTTGCTCTATCTCTTGCTTTGATGGTGCAGGTTGTCATCGGTTGATTTGTCCATCTTTTGATGTTACTCGTCCATGTTAATCTTGGTCTGCCTCTGCCTCTTTTACCTTGTATTTTCCCCTCCAGGATCACTTTCAGTAGGCTGTTGTGTCTTTTAACATGGCCTAAGAATCGCATTTGTCTTGTTCTAATTGTGTTCAGAAGTTCTCTTTTCATTTTTAGTTGTTTTAAGACTTTGTCATTTGTTTTCTTTTCCTTCCATCCAATTCTACCTATTCTTCTATATATCCACATTTCAAAGGCTTCAATTCTCTGTTCTGTTTTCTTGTCTAATGTCCATGTTTCAGCACCATATAGGAATATCGAGAAGATGTAACATTTTGCTATTCTTAGTTTTAGCTCTGGTGTTATTTGTTTTGATGTTAGTATGTCCTTCATGACATTAAAATTACTTTTTGCCATTCCTATTCTTTTGTTTATTTCAGTTGTACATTAACTGGTACATTTGACCGGTACATTTCCATAATTCCACGTTAGTGACTTTGTCCTGCCATTTCCATCCCTTTATTCTGCGCAAGCATCCATTAATGAAAGTCTGTACTTTCGTGATTGTCAATTTTGTCATTCTCCATGTTTCACAACCATATAATAGGACCGACTTAACATTTGAGTTGAAAATTTTTATTTTTGTATTTAGCCTAATTTCTTTGGATTTCCATATGTTTCCCAGTGCAATGAAAGCTCCTCTTGCTTTTGATATCCTTATTTTGGTATCATTTTCTGTTCCTCCCTCTTTGTCTATATTACTGCCCAGATATATGTAAGATTGTACGTCTAGTAGAGGTATTTCTCCTAGTTTTATATGGTTATTGCCAACTGCATTAATTCTCATAATGTTGGTCTTATCTCTATTAATCTTTAGTCCTAGCTGTTTTAAACACTCTCAGTTTTAAACAGCTAGGAAAGTTGAACGCATTCGAAAATAAATGTCTAAGGAAAATACTTGGTATAGCGTGGAACGAATTCAAAACAAACGAGGAAATTAAAGAAATCGCCAATCAACCACTATACCGGCGTTACGCTAATCTTACGGTCAGTTGTTTGATGTGCGACAGGGATAATCTGACGACTAACTGTGTGTTTATATGTTCGAGTCAACAACGATGGCCTAACATCATCAAGTTCTATACATTTTTAAAGAAATATAACGATCATCACTTTCGGGAGGACGTGAACTTCTGGTATATGGTGGATAGGCGGCAGGAACCATTGCAGGCTATGCATGAAAAGTGTTCCTTGTTGCAGTTTCCTCATATTCCAAGTCCACGGGGGACTGGTTGGTCTCGAGGCAAGACGCCAGCCTCGGGACAGAGAGGTTATGGGTTCAAATCTCGGCTCCACCGGTTGGGATTTTTATTTATGATTTCTCTCTGCGACAACCACTCCTGGTCTCAGCAGCGAGACCCGGCTTGAAACGTCAATTACTCATCGACAGAAAAAAACATGAGTACCTCCGAAGTCGCAGTTATCTGCCTGTGCGGCGAGGGACCCCTGTGCACATGGCTGCCAGGGAAAAATGGATTAACACGCCAAATTCAATTCCTAGTCTCTGGGGACTTCGTCAGAATTGAAAGCTGTCGAACACAACAACAACAACAACAACATATGTTGGACATCTGATGGGAAGAGATAATAACCGAATAGCAAAGCAAGCCCTCGTGTGGAAAACAACAGGTAAGAGGAAAAGAGGAAGACCCAGATAGACACTGAGAAGAACATTGATGAGAGAGGCAAGAGCAGCAGGAACCGGCTCCCTCAATGGAATAGAGATGCTTGCACAGAACAGAGACAAATGGCGAGATTTGATAAAATATCTTTAAAAGAATTGAAAACTGCTAGAACAAAAATTCAGATAAGAGAGGGAGTATCTTGGTCTACGCCCTATGGGCCGGCTACGGCCCGAAAGGTCAATAGATAGATAGTGTCCAGTTATATAGGTTAAGCCATTGATTACTACAGACATGTATAAAACGCTGGATATGTTGTAGTGTCCAGTTATGTAGGTCTAACTATTCAGTTCAGTAACTGGTGTGGGTTTATTGCTTTATCTCATTCAATTAGAAATAATACAATGCATCAAAAGTACCAGTGACGGTGTGGATACTTACTAATCACGGATACAGGAGAGTTACTTGAAATCTGCGTGGCATTCGAAGGATGTAGCAGAGATGGGCAGAATACCTATTATCTTGCATGGAATGCAGTGATTTTAATTCTTCATTGCAATCATTCGATATTCGTGTATATCTTCTATGAAATTAGAATAGGAAATACAGGGAAATACAAACCCATCAAAATGATGGTGAAGATTTCAAATTGATATTCAAGCTGTAAAATACAGAAATACATTCCACACGTGACTAAATAGAGGAAAGTTCAGAATGTTATTGTCCTTGTGATTGTTTGTGCTCGACTGGTGCTGCGCAAAAAACATTCTTGCCACACGCGGAATCCATTGGTACCTAGTGCTTTTCCGTTTCACTATGCAACCATCTTCTATATATTTTTTTAACTTATCACTCGGCTGGTTTTTTTTTTCAATCGATGTCAGAATTCACAGATCAATGGATTCACACTTCGTAAACTCCAGTACACAAAACTTCTCCTGTAGTGTTGCCATCTGCCATCTCCTATATTTAAAACAATTAATATATAATTTTCTTTTTAAATATGTCGCTGTGTGGCAATGAATGGAACTCCTATGCAGGCTTACAAAAACTAAGCTTTCCTCTTTCCAGTGATAGGAATAATGTATGTGTGTCTTTTTTGTTTGAAGTAACAATCTGAAATCTGCTCAAATTGTTAGTTTTTTTATTTTTTTTTATTTTACTAAACCTGTTTTAAAAAGTAAAGAGCCCCGTCACACCAAGTGGCGTATAGGGAATATGGTGTTAGTGACCATAATTTTTACAGACCTTCGGCACATGATTTTTGGGGTAATGTGGTCGGTATTACGCCCGTGCCGCTAAATAAACATGTACGTCAAGATTATAACGTCAGAAAATAAACACAAATGGAAGAAACGCAATTTCGGAGTAGTTTTTCTTGCGCTACACCCTAATGTAACTAAATATGAATGTATGCTAAAGATGAAGTCTTAAAACAACTAAAAATGAAAAGAGAACTACTAAATGCAGTTCAAACAAGAAGAACGCGATTTTTGGGGCATGTTAAAGAACACGTCAGCCTACCAAAAGTAATCTTGGAAGGGAAATACATGGTAAAAGAGGCAGAGGCAGACCGAGACTAACGTGGACGAGTAACATCAAAAGATGGACAAGTCAGCCTATGACAACCTGCACCATCAAAGTAAAAGACAGAGCGGAATAGCGCTCCATGGTAGCCACCCTTCGATGCGGAGACGGCACTCAATGACAATCATAATGCTAAAGGGGAAGTTATTATAATTTTACACTTCTTCTTCAGCGTTATTCTATAGACTGCTCCTCTTCATTGCCTCCCCTTAAAATGACATTAAAACATTTGTAGATGTTTTGTATTGTAGTTTACAGCAAGCTGTAATATTTGAGTTTTTCGACCCAACACTCCCAACTTCAGCATATAATTATTTGAGAATCGAATTACAATCCCACTGAGCTCTACTCGTTTTGGCAGATTTTTAGTTAGTCTGTTTCTAGGTCAACCTCGAGAAATCGCAGTAGAATCTTGATCCATTGCGATTCGCTTATCCTTATGCAATTTATCAGCTATGAGTCGTTGACTATTTTCAGCCCATGTGCTGTTTGGTATCTTGGACCTTTAACCTGTAGATGTAATTATCTAAATAGTTATTTTAAAAAATGGAAGCAGCACGTTCTATGAAAAATTTGTTCAACGGAGTTAACATCAACAAAAACATTATTTCCATAAACGCAGTTTTAGTGGCTGTCAAAAAAGCCAGATATTCCAACGGCTTGCCAAATAACAAAATCCGTGAAGTGAATAAGTATTGCACCTAAGAATTGGTACAAGATTCATGTGCTACCCGAAAATATGTGATTTGTTAAAGGAAAACAAGGGACCAGTATACCAGTTTGCTACCATTGCGACCCCGATGTATGGATCACAGTTATATGTTGTCAGGCCTAACAATAAAGCACAATAAACTGGGCATGTATTTATTGACTGCGATGGAACTTTTGATATCGCAGATAGGACGAGAATGTGGAAATTGCTAGAACTTTATGCAATTCCATCAAAAACCGTCAGCTCAGTAAAAGTCATGTATGAAGAAACAATAATAAGATAGTACGTGGTGAGTCACTGGCAGAATGTTTTAATGTAGAGACGGGAGTGCATCAATGTTGCTTATTGTCACCCTTTTTATTTCTATTCATAATTGTTTGAATTATGAAGACCATTTCGCATGAACAAAAAAAAAAAAAGAAAGAAGTGAACCCAGTGGACACTCTGGAACCAACCGAAGGACCTGGATTTGACAAAGTTAGCACATAACCACAACCAAATGAGCTACAGGAACTAAGAACAAGCAGTGTCAAAATGGGACTACAAGTTAACATTATTGGAGCAATGATAATGACTGTAACAACATATGCTATAACACAGTAGACATTAATGGGATGCCATTCGAGGAACTGATTCACTTGTACATACTTAGGCAGCATTATCAATACTAGAAGAGGGGCAGAGAGAATTGTTCAGGATAAACAAAGCAAGAACAACTTTCACTTAAAGTAATAGAAATATGGGAAACACAATCACAAAAATAAACACGTAGGTATGTTAATATCACGTAAAAACAGTCCTCTTTGTATGGCTCGGGGACATGAATGTTGAGTAATACAATTAAACAAAATTTACATACATTTGTAAACAACTGTTTGAGGAAGATTCTCAAAATGAGACGGTATGACAAGATCATGAATAAAGATGTCTGTTAAAGAATAGAAGGGTCGATCAAGCAATTTATGAATAGAACGTGCAGATGGATCACACACACACACACGCACACACACACACACACGCACACACACGCACAAACCACATCACACACACGCCACATCACACACGAACACACCACACACACCCAGAAAGAAAACTTGATAACAAGACACAGGCACTTTTCATTGAAAAGAAAAAAAAAAGAAAGCAGAGAATGCCTAATGATAAATGAAGAAGAGAAACCACAAAAATCACTGGCCTAAACTGGAAAGAATCAGAGAAAATGTCAGAAAATAGAATGGGTGAAGAGGCCTTTTTTCTAAACTCGCCACCCAGAGACAATTTATAAAACCACATCGGTGTTGCCACAAGAAGAAATATCTCAAATTATGTGTCAAATATGTTATTAATACTCACCTTATTATTGGTTGTATTATAAGAGTCGTAGACTAAGGTGGCCGAGTCGTGTAAGAAGAATGGCAAACAATTGTATTCCCAAACAAATATTGTATATAAGGACACATAGAGATCAAAGGGCAGACAAGTGCTGAGATATAAGGATGTTATTGAGTTATTTGCGGGTCATCAACATTGCACTCAGAACATGTCCATTGGTGCTCAGATCCCCTCCTCAGCATGTCCAGCAGTGTCCAGCGACTGACGACTCCAGTTCTGTGTTGGTTGATAAGTCTTCTTACACGGCCACTAAGTTTCTCATTTCTGGCTGTGCCCATCTTAACTCCCATTTCCATCATCCGAAGAAGTGACGTGGATCTGTGTTTGTCGAAGTCCTGTGCTCTTCCTACATCTCGGAGGGCATTGATGATGTCCACCTGATCCATTGGTTACCTCAACGATAGCGCAGCTAGCCAACCGTCCGCTCTTTCATTTCCCCGTACTCCCGCATGTCCAGGGACATAGACAAAGGTGACCTTATGTATTTCGGACTTCTACAATGACTCTACCCATTGCATGCGCACAGAGTCCGCCTCCACTTTTTTATCATGCTCATCGAATCACTCAGTATACATACGTGGGTGTAGTCTTGTGACTCTAACCATTTGAATGCCTTGGTCACTGCCATCACCTCCATTGTCATGCTACTCGTGGTCATCACGTATGCAACATTGTCTTCTTTGACTATTCTGCCTGCCGAGCGTGCTGTAAATGCTTATGCACTTCTTTGGTGTAGTCTTACAGATCCGTCTGTATAGATGACTGCATCTTTCTCATCGGTGTTATTGCAGATAAGACCGTTGACCTCAGCATTAACCACGACCGGGTTCTGTTCCCTAGTTTTATATATATATAATTGAAATAAATTTTAAAAAATATAAGGATGTTTGCAGGGCTTCCTTGAATGAATTCTCTATCAGTGAAAGAAATTGGGAAATCTGGCTGCAGATCGTAGCACATGGAGAACAAAAATAAAAAAAAAAGGCACAGCAACTTTCACGGCAGTGTTGATATCAGATTCAGAAGACAAAAGACACAGGAGAAAGGAGACGAGGCCATGCACCACAAATAGGCTTTGTTCGTTCTGCGGATGGATCTGCCTATCCAATATTGACCGATTCAGTCACTAGAGAAGCTGTTCAGTAAAGAAGCATACAGCATAAGACGCTAAAATTGTTGCCAAGCTACTGACTTATCATGATTGCTTGCTACCAACCGTCTGTCCAGACGCCAACGGCCATGTATATTTTGTAAATGAAAATGTTGATCTATTGCATTCTTTAAAGAAAACCTAAGGATAGGTAAATCAGACGAAAGTGGCAACTGCATTTCGAATTTACTGCTGAACATCTGCTATTGTTACGCCCAAAATACGATGGAAAATTGTGGCCATCATCAATACCATACAAGGACAAGCTGTATGGAGATAATACTTTTTTTTCAAAGTGATTAATATTGACGTCCAGAGTTGTCCGCAGAAGATAAAGAACATGTTTGGAGTTGGAGAACCTGTTTTATGTTTGCATTTGTCAGTGACACTTGATTTTTAAAGAAATGGCGAAATTGTTATTTTATTTTAAAATCATGTATTTTCAAAAAAGTTTAGAATAAATATTTAAACAATTGCTTTCGACAAGCACGACTGCTTTAAAATAATAATAACAGCATAGAAGAAAACATGGTATTCTTCACGAACAATCTGTCAGCAGTTACACCTCCTATGAGCCACAGAAATACAGACCTACATGAGCAACACTACATACTCTACCTGCCATGCTAATGAACTGTATTCAGTGATTTGCGTAATACCGACCACATTACCCCTACAATCATGCGCCGACGATCTGTAAAAATGATGGTCACCAACACAATATTCCATATACGCCACTTGGCGTGACGGGGTTCATTAATTTTTTTTTTTTAAAGCATTATTCTTGGAAATGCTAAAGATGATCAGCTGGCAAATGAGGACGATAAACTATACCAGTCTAAGTCAGATAGAAGTACATGAGGAACCCAAACGATTTGTCACCAACAACAACTTCAGCAAATGATCACAGAGATCCTACTTCTTTCCTTCCTCATTTGCCTTTCAGCGTCGAGGGGAAATATAATTTGCGGTATTTTGCTCAAATGTTAGCTTTTGCTTTTGTTATGTTTCCTAGTGTTTCTTATATTCCAACAATTGATCTTTTTCGTGGTTGGCCCTCGTGTCTGGTGTTCTTGCAACGTCTATTGAAGGCTAGTTGTGTTTTATTTGGACCTTTCTGTCTTATAACGTGATCAAACTGTTTTGTCCCTTGTTTCTTTGTGCATTTTATGGCGGGAATTATTCCTTTTTTCATAGATATCATTTCTGATATCTATCTCTAGGGCAGTTTCCTGTTATTTGTCTAACACATTTCACATTAATAGTGGTTATTTTTCTTGTTGTTCTTGCATCTAAGGTCCTGGGCTGGCATTGGTAGCACAATGATGGGATGTGAAGATTGTATTGTAGAGGGCTCGTTTTGCCTCTAGAGATATTTCCTTGTTGGACAATAGTGGTGATATTTGTCCAATGATATGACAGGCTATTTTTGCATTTTAAATTTATTTCATTTGTTTGTGAATTGTCGTTTGTCACCAGACTTTCTAAATATTAAAATTTCTCTACTTGTTTTAGTTGTCTGCCGTCAATCGTTATGTTGATGTTGTGTTTATCTTTTGCGATATTCACGACTTCTATATTCTTTATGTTGATTTGATTTTCATGTTGTATTTTGCGCCTGTGCTGTTGGGCACAGTGTTCTTTAGGTCTTCTATTTTTTCATGTATCTGCAAATAGAAGCTCGTTGATCTTCTCTGTCTACGATGAGTTGGCTAACTAGCATATATAATCCATGTATGTAATAAACAGTAGGTTGGGTAGTACGCACCTCTGTCTTACACTTGATCTAACTTCGAAGTGGTCTGTGTAACCTGCTGCTGCTCTGACTGTGCAACTGCTGTTGGTGTAGAAACTTTTAATTAGGTTGGTTAGATGTTGGCTTACTCCGTATGTTGTTGGTATCTCCCACAGTTGTTCTCTGTAGAATAATTGTCATTGGTCTATGAAAGTGTACACATTTTGATTGTGTTCTGTCGTTATGGTTATGGAAGGCCCCGGTATCACTACAAACGAATTAAAAACCATAATTGCTCAACCACCAGTGCCAGTGGAATTATTCTAAATACTAACTCATCTCCCAAACAAAGAAAAGTAGATATAGTCCCCATCATAGCATCTCAGTACACGCCAAAAGACATAAGGCGAAACCGCACATAAAGTGAACACAGCCAACTGTTCCCTGTCATACGATATCATTATTCATCGTAAACAATTGGAATATCAAAACACGATCAAAACGGATGAAACACACAGCTCACGGTGTGCACAGAACACTTAACTCAGTGGCCCCTGCAACAAGCCGGACTTGGAATATGAAGAAACTGTAACAGCTGTTCTGTCGTGCTTTCTGCTAACTGTAAAGCAATAAACTGTAACTGTAATCCTAAAGCACAGATACAATTGTTCCAGCCTCTTCGAAAATGTATGCCTTTTATTTTTCCAAACACGCCAGTTTTAGAAATGTAAGATTCCATGGTAGCCAACCTTCGTTGCGGAGAAGGCACTCGACGATGATAATGAAGATTCCATGAGAAACCACATCTCTTGTGACCTTAGTTGAAAACCGAAAACCACTTTATGTAGCAAATAAGAATTGACGAGTGAGTATAAAATAATACATGTATTCCTTGTAGTGTTTATGCAGCAACACGTAGCACCAGTTATGTAATGTGTCTAGGAGTTGGGTTAACACTAGATGTTATCAGTGCTACCGGTGTTTGGGGAACGTAGACCTACAGTTGTAGTTTGAAAAAAGTCATCTCAATCAATACAATTAATGCCCTTCGGGTTTTTTTTTAGTTTATATATCAGGACAAGGTTTCTACTTCCATTATTATTCTTACATTTTTCTCTCTACTTTCTTTCAGTCAAGGCCAATGTCTAATTGGTTTAATTATGTCTCTTCTCCACGTATTCCTAGTTTCCTCTTTCCTTGTCGTTTCCATTAAAAAAAATCCATCCTTGCTACACCATCAATTGTATCATCTAATAAAAATGAGTTAGTTAGTAGTAGTAGCCTCCGTCAGTCATAGTTGGCTATGGATTTTTCAGCGTCCCTAGAAATGTTATTTTTTTCTTTTCTTTTCTTTCGTCGTTTATTCTCTTTCTCTATGAATCTGTCTGCTTCTTGTTTGAGGTGAACCTTTAGAGTGTGTTTCCAGAGATTGCGGTCTGCAGCTATGTCTTCCCATGCTGCAGGGTTTATGTTCAAAGTCTTCATGTCACGTTTACACACATCTACAAATAGAAAATTTGGGCACCCCCTAGTTCTTTTACCATCTGCCAGTTGTCCGTAGAGTATATCTTTCCGTATGCGGCCATCTTTCATATGGTGTACATGGCCAAGCCAGCGTAACCTACGTTGTTTGAGCAGCGTGTAGATATCCGGGAGGCATGTGCAAGTCATTACCTCCACGTTTGTCACTTTATCCTTCCAGGTGATACCAAGAATACGGCGAAAACACAGATCCACGTCACTTCTTCGGATGATGGAAATGGGAGTTAAGTTGGGCACAGCCAGAAATGAGAAACTTAGTGGCCGTGTAAGAAGACTTTTCAACCAACATAGAACTGGAGTCGTCAGTCGCTGGACACTGAGGGAATTGCTGAGGAGGGGATCTGAGCACCTATGGACATGTTCGGAGTGCAATGATGATGACCCGCAAATAACTCAATAACCAAGAATACGGTGTAGACATCACATATGGAATGCATTTAGCCTTCTTTGCTTTACACGTAGATTGTCCAAGATTCGCTGCCATACAGGATACTGATTATGCAGGCATTGTACACCGCAGCTCAATGAAAATGAGTAAATGCGGCTCAATAAAAATGAGTGAAATAAACATAAAATGTCAGGTCATTTCACCTGAACATTTAAACGCCCGCCGGATACAAGGAAACAAAAACATAACATTGAGGACATGTTCGGTAGATGTCTGGCGGTTCACAACCATAGAATGAGATTTGATCGTCAGATCGTTGATCAAAGTATTTGCGTCCTTTTAGCCTCGTGGCACAAGATGTAAGGGCGGGTTTATATGGGTCACACTTTCAAGTGTTTTCCTGCCGTTGCATAAAAATAATAATAATAATACTCTTTCAATGTTTATTTTAAAACACGATTTGCTTGCGCCAGGATCGGTGAACCAAAACCATCCAGACCCTGCTCCACCTCTCCGCGGTGCCAGCAGTAACAGACTAACCTGTCTAGTCTGGCTAAGCGAGCAGGGATCGAAGAGGAAAGACAACCCGGTACTCAAAAATGTCGTACTGAAGTCGGATGTGTTGGTTCGAAAGGCGCAAATATAACAGTTATACTGCAAACCACAACACAACGCAGACACGTCCACTTAACGTTCTTTTAAGGACGGATGACGAAGAGGAATTCTAGAGTCTACGAACACTCTAGAATACTTTAGTCATCGGGCGAACGTAAGCAAGCAAACACGATTTGTAAAAGTTGACTGTCTTCGTGGATCTTAAAACTGGAAAATATGCCACGTTTTTAACATGACGTCATAGCATTACAGGACACCCCTATAGAGGGGATTGCTGGATCGGAAGGGGAAGCCATCTTGTATGCAGGCGTAGTGGAATTGATGTCTGCCAGAGTAAACATACCACAGTTTTGAAGTAGTCTTCCCATACTGGCTTTTGTTCTTTCTTATTATCGTTTGTGATCAGAATATGTCCACGATGAATCCGGATTAGTAAGTTTTTAATGGCTTTTCATTATTATTTTACGTCAATTCATATGAAAACACAGAAAACGCCGTTCGTCGCATATTTATTATTATTAATAATATAATGTTGTGTTTCTGATATATATATCCGCAAATATTCAATCAATCAATCCGAGGCGGATTATTTATATTTTATAATATAATCTATTTATTACACAGGTCGAATTTAGTGTTATTGAGAGTTAGGTTTATATTCTCATTTGATGATATTCTGCTTGGAATTGGAAGAAGGTTAACATTTTAAGGGAGACAGAACTCTACCTGAGTACCGAGTTAACCGACTTACCGAGCGGTCAGTAGTAGTAGTGACAGTGGCTACTTACTTTAGGAGGCTAGACTAACAACAAGTCAACCTATGGACAATCTGCACCATCAATAGAAGAGACAGAGTGGAATGGCGCTCCATGGTAGCCAACTTTCAATGCGGAGACGGCACTCAATGATGATGATGATGAGACTAAAAAAATAAAAAAGACTAAATTTTGTCCCAACCCTGAAGTAGTGAAACTAATGAGAAACTCCTTTCAGATTTCTCACTCCTTTGGCGTTTCTTCACAACAATAAAAAAATGTGTGTATATTATTATTTATTTGTAGTTTGTGTATTTTTTTTTCAAACGTATCTTATCTTTTAAAATTTTGTTATAAACATTAGGTTCATTAGTCATTAAGTTAATGATTAACACTACACAAGTTACAATAATTATAATGCACCAAATAAAAAGTGTTTAAATTTTTAAAATTATTTACTAGTTAACTAGTACTAAAAAGTAACAGTAAAAAAAAATAATAGCTAGAGTAGATAGTAGATATAAGTATAAGATAATAAGATAGCCCTTGACTAGGAGTCCCAAAAAATACCTCATTTATTTTTAATTTCATTTATTCATGTTCTGTCAGTCCAGTGTGAGTGTAATAATAGTACATGATCATCACTTCTATCTTCACCATTGAGTGCCGTTTCCGCATCGAAGGCTGGCATCATCACTTACGATTATTAAATAAAAAAGTTATAAATTTTTTGTGTGATTTGTTATAATAAATATAAAAGGGAATTTCATAACCCCTTCACCACCAGATTATAATAAAAAAAGTACCATCTGGGTTCCAGTGAATAGTGAAAAAAATGAGAGTGATATCATATATTGAATTGTGAGAGACGTGATATCTCTAGATCTACTCATTACTACACCTACATACTTAATTTATATAAGTTTATTGAAGCAAAATGGATGAGGAATTTGAATGTGTAAACATTATGATGTGTGTGTGTGGTGATTTAGTAAGTACATTTTTGTCTTCATGAGGAAACATTGAAAACCTTTAGATGTTTTTATTCTTATGTGCTACTTATATCTAAAAAGTCAGTCACAACAAAAACAAAATCTATTTAACAATATTCAAAAGATGAACTTTTTTTACTGTTTTATTTTTTTCAATAAATTCTTAAAACCCCTTCACTCATACAAGAAGGTGCATGTTGTCTTGCTTGGGCACGCCCCCTTTCTCTTCTACCACCTCCATGATTGACTCCATGAAAACTTTGCCTACTATGACCTGCTAAAGGAATTATCCTGGGCTAGAATTAGTAGACTGTGTATCTGCCCCGACAGTAATTTCATGTGTAGAGGTGCTGGGTTGTGCATCAACAGAGCTGCTGACACTTGACAGGCACTGTTATGACTTTAGAGCCTGACAAAACAGTAGTAACACGCTGACTGAAATCTCGGTCACATACCACTGTCTGAAATGTTAAATTCCTCTTATATTATATAATGAAGGCATATACACATCATCAGGGTAATCCAGAGTAATAATATACACATCATCAAATCTATCTTCTCACTATCTGAATCACAAAACGTTTCTTCATTCCCAATTATTTCACAACATTCATCAGCAGAAAATATAAACGCTTTCCACCTGATGCCATTTTTTTGGAAATAGTATATTTTCCCAAATACAGTTGAAAAAACTCAAAGCATAAAACCGATTATCATCATGTGCCATACTGGTTGTTGTAGGCGATCATGTCCCTCCACAATCTTCTATCTACAGTGCATCGTTTCATTTTTGTTGTTGACTGTTTGCCATGACACCAAACTATCTAGTATTTTCTCTCTTTGTCGCCTGCGATTTTTATTTCCTTGTATTTTGCCTGTTGTAACCAAGTATTCCAACTTTCCTCTTCTCATGATGTGCCTGAAAAATGTTCATTGTTTTTTTCAGATATTTTTAGGAGCTCCCTTTTTGTGTTGGCCTCTTCAAGAATTTCCTCATTGGTCTTTTTAGCTGTCCAGGAAACTTTCAACATTCTTCTGAGAAATCCCATCGCTGTGGCCTCTAACCATCTTTTCATTTGTTTGTCTACTGTCCATGATTCACTTCCGTAGGTCAGAATTGGTTCTGTATAGCACCAATGAACTCTCTTTCTCATTTTTATTGACATAGATTTGTTGCATAAGATATTTTTCATTTTCTGAAATAAACAAAAGAATCATCATCATCATGTACCCTGCCGGTTGGCGTAGGCGATCATGTCCCTCCACAATCTTCTATCTACAGTGCATCGTATCAGTTCTGTTGTTGACTGTTTTCCATGCCATGACACCAAGCTATCCAGTATTTTCTCTCTTTGTCGTCCGCGATCTCTCTTTCCTTTTATTTTGCCAGTTGTAACCAAGTATTCTAACTTTCCTCTTCTCATGATGTGCCCGAAAAATGTTGATTGCTTCTTTCTGATGTTTTTTAAGAGCTCCCTTTTTGTGTTGGCCTCTTTGAGAACTTCCTCATTGGTCTTTCTATCTGTCCAGGGAACTTTCAATATTCTTCTGAGAAATCCCATCTCTGTGGCCTCTAATCGTCTTTTCATTTGTTTGTCTACTGTCCATGATTCGCTTCCATAGGTCAGAATTAGTTCTATATAGCACCAATGAACTCTCTTTCTCATTTTTATTGACATAGATTTGTTGCATAAGATATTTTTCATTTTCTGAAATGCTATTTTGGCCTGAGCTATTTTGCTTTTTATTTCTGTGGTGCATCTCCCATCTGATGTTATTATTGTGCCCAAGTATTTGAAACGTCACACATGTTTCAGATTTGTCCTGTTTATTTTTATGCTGCATGATGGTGATGATTGTTTCCTTTATATGACCATTACCTCTGTTTTCTTACTATTCAGACTTAGACCTTTCTTGTTGCTTTCTTTTACTGTTATGTTTATCATTTCTTGTAGTTCATTCTCTGTCTCTGCTATTAAGAATGTGTCATCCTCATATTGCAAATTATTTATTTTGTGACCGTTGACTTTAATTCCTTTTTTGTCTACTATTGATCTCATAATATTTCGCTGTAAAGTGAAAACAAATCCGGCGACAGAACACAACCTTGTCTGACTCCTTGTTTTATATATTGGAATTGTTCTGTTTGGTTGCTAATTCGTATAATTGGTGTTTGTTGCCATTACATGTTTTTTATGATTCGCAAATCCTTGCCATCAATGTTTAATTTCTCCAGCATATTAATTATTTCCACAAGCTTTACTTTGTCAAATACTTTTGTGTAGTCTGTAAAGCACATATATAGATCTTTCCATCAATGTTCTTAAGATGTATATTGCACCATTGGTGCCCTTTCCTTCCACAAATCCACATTGTTCTTCACTTATTTGTGGTCTAATTTTGTTCCTTACATGTCTCATGATGATTCTTAGTAAAATTTTCATTACGTGGCTCATGATATAACAGAAAGCGCTTCTTAGATGTAACAGGCCATTTATGACCGAGCTGGCCTTAAATAGAACTTATAATTGACTTGAACACGCTTGTTGGAATGACTTGGCGTTTCATCTCAACGCCTGGTGTTGCGTTGCAGACACGTAGATTGCCTGGCGGTGTCTTGCACCGGACAGCTCGTCTTGACCCTGTATCAGCCCTGGACCAAGTGTACTGGATTTGACTCGGGATTCTGTAGCAGCTTGTCTGCCTTCTGCTTGCCTGATGCTGAACTCATACATAGCCCGGACACCCACTTGCCCGTCTGTCGTGATCGTATACTCTTGTACTTCGCACTGTTTCGGTGTGGCAACCACCTATGCATCTATGGGCCTGTGCTTGACGGCCCCTCCCAGTTTCCGTTCTTCGCTAGGCACAGACAAATACAGATTGCTTTCTAAGAAGTAGTCCAGGAACACCATGTAAAATACACACTTGAGGTTTAATTCTGGAAGATCAACCTCGCACAACAGTTTACACAATTACAACAGTATGCTTGTTAGCGGCCTTTCTCACATTGCATGCTAATTACAAGGCGTACACTAACTTGTCTGGACTGTTATCTAAGGGCGGCAGTAGTACAGAACTGCAATACTCCCTTCAAGCCACCATGCACTTTGGTGACCTCACGTTGGACTGACTCCACTCAGTCTGACTCTCTTGATGACACTGCGCGGAATCTTCCCGCTAACTATTGGCCACTGGTATGCGCCGATGAATCTCCCACTGTTGTCTGTTAGTGCCTATAATAGCACCCACAGTATCGAGCATGAACTCGGCGATGGCTGTCTCGCCTACCTTCACTTGAATGATTCGTTGCTTCTGAATTCCACCCCTAACTCATAATAGTACCTCAATGCTGAACACATAAGTTGCCGATATCTGACTCGCTCAATCTCACCTACATTGTTCGTCGTTTCTGAGTTTCCTCCGTTGTTGAGCATGTCTCGGCAAAAGCTGTCATGCTCACTGTCACCGAAATTGTTTGTTGCGTCTAACTTACACACAACTACACTACAATATAATCCTCCATATTGAGCATGAATGCTGTGATACTGTCTTGCTCACTGTCACCTAAATTGTTTGTTGCATCTAACATGCACAACTACATTAGAGAATCAGTCTCCTTATTGAGCATGAACGTTGTGAACTGGCTCGTTCACTGTCACCTAAATTGTTCATTGCGACTAACATGCACAACTACATTGCAATAACCTACATCTTATTGAGCATGAACGCCATGTGACTGTCACATTCACTGTCACCTAAATTGTTCGTTGCATCTAACTTGCACAACTACATTACAATAACCTACTTCTTATTGAGCATGAACGCTGTGAGACTGTCTTGCTCACTGTCACTTAAATTGTTCGTTGCGTCTAACTTGCACAACTACATTAGAAAGTCAGTCTCCGGATTGAATTTACACCAACACATAATTCTATATACACTGTTCCAGAAGCAACGTTCGCCTAACGCAATTGCCACACACAACTAAAAATAAACTCTATCATCCTGTTGTGTACCACGAATCATGCTCACGGTATCAGTTGTCAAAACACAACTGTACGCACTGAGCCCTCGTTCTATCTCGACTGACCTTCTCACCTATCCTTTTCTCTAACGTTTTTCCCTCCAACCAATCATACCCCGTTTTACATTTCTCTCTCGCTCCTAATTGCGCCTTATCTTCCCCGTGAGACCCGATGTTTCTTTCCTTCTTATCACTTATCACTTTTCCCTGTGGACTCGATGATTCTATTTTAGTTAACCCTTCTCACCTTCCCCTTGACTTCTACCCCACACTCCCATCTTGTCTTACACTCTGTAATCACTGCTACAATGAGACTAATAGTGCGATGGTCCTCACAATCAATGGCGCCTGACTTCTTCGGTATGGCTACAAAGATAGATTTTAGTAAATCTTCGGGTATGTGTCCAAGGTTATGTATGTCATTGAATAGTTTTGTTATGACTTGTACTTCCAGCTCTCCCAATGCATCATAAAACTGACAGAAGGGATATAATCGAGAAAAGTCATAGCAATAAGTATTGGTAATATCCCTTAATATGTGAGCTCGTCCATGATAGAGTGCTAAAGGATTATATGAGGGAGTGTACTTGTCGTTAGGAGGGAAGGTGTTCATATTACATGTTGAATTGCATTGACGTTTAATTACTGTGATCAAATCAATACCTAGGTTATGTCCCCTTCATATAATAAGGTCATGACCGACTATATCACGTTATGTAAAATGGCAAGCTATGATTAATTTTTATAATGGCGTATAAGAGACAAAATTGTTGAAGTTAACTCTACACTTATGCCAAATAAATACCTTCTCAAATCCCCTTGAAATTACACCTACTGATATAAAAAGCAGAATAGGTCAGGTCAAAATAGCATTTCATAAAATGAAAAAAAAAAACATCTTATGCAGCAAATCTATGTCAATAGAAGTGAAAGAGAGTTCACCTGTGCTATATAGAGCCAATTCTGACCTATGGAAGCGAGATGGGATTTCTCAGAAGAATGTTGAAAGTTCACTGAACAGCTGAAAAGACCAACAAGGAAATTCTCAAAGAGATCAACACAAAAAAGGAGCTCCTAAAAATATATGAAAGAAACAATCAACATTTTTCAGGCATATAATGAGAAGAGGAAAGTTGGAATACTTGGTTACAACTAGCAAATACAAAGAGAGATCGCGAACGACAAAGAAAGAAGATACTAGATAGCTTGGTGTCATGGCATGGAAAACAGTCAAAAACAGAATTGATATAATGCACGGTGGAAAGAAGATTGTGGAAGGACATGATTACCTACACCAACTGGTGTGGCACATGATGATGGTGTAAAAATCCAGAATGAATTTAAATAAACATAAAATACTACTTTACCCAAAATAGTGAATTAATTTATTAAAACCTATTATGGATTCAGAATATCTCAAAACCTATTATGGATTAAGAATATTTCCTCATATTCCAAGTCCAACTTACTGCCGGAGCCACTGAGCTAAGTGCTCTGTGCACACCGTGAGCTGTGCGTTTAATTCGTTTTGATCATGTTTCGATATTCTGGTTGTTTACGATGAATGGTGATATCGTATGACGGAGAACAAATGGCTCTGTTCACTTTCTGTGTGGTTTCGCCTTATGTCTTTTGGCGTGTGCTGAGAGTTCTATGATGAGGACTGCATCGGCCTTCTTTGTTTGGGAGATGAGATATTGATTTGGATGATTCCACTGGCACGGGCGGTTGAGCAATTATATAATTTAATTCGTTTGCAGTGATACTGGGGCCAACCGTAACCATGGATTCAGAATTTATGCTCTTCAACCAGGTGGTGACCATGGTAGCGATTTGGACATAGTGTATTATTACAGCTTTGCAAAGAAAAACAATACAAAACCATGATGTTTTGCCCTGCACACTGCCTTCCTCAGAACAAAAGACAGATGGACACACAAGAACAATGTAATAGAATCTTAACAGTATTATAGGCAGTAATTAAAACAGTGAAAATGAAAACAATATAATTTAGAAAAAAAATAGCTGCATGTGGGATCCAAGGTCCGTGTATGAGGATGGGATGGAGAATGACAGCTAGTCAAGAAACTTAGTTCTTTTATTTTTTTTCTTTAAAGGGCAAGGTCGTGAAAATGAATCTACCACCCACTTTTATGGGAACAAAGGCTAAGAAATAGGGATTTGGGAGGAGAATGATACTGAGTTTGGTTTGGGTTATGGGAAATTCAGAAAAATGTATAGGCAACAGAAAGCAATCTAGTTTCCCCATCGACAGCATACTGCCTCATCTAAACAAACAATATTGCTAGGCACACATCTGATTCAAAGCTACTCATGGGTCAAAACACATTCATCCACTTATACATCATGTATATGTGGATATATACATGTATATACACTCACCTACACTAACCCATATACATACTTAATATGCTGATATAGGCGTAAACAAACTTACATATACACATGCACTAGACACATATGTCGCCACATATATATACTCACATGTAGGGTTGCCATAATCTTCAGAGCAGAAACCAGGACAAATGTTTTTTTTTAAAGAGACGAATACAGGACATATCTTGTAAGCTTAAGAAAACTCAGATTCCATACATATTAATATTCTCACTAATTTAGTTAATAATTATTATTATAATTAGTATATATTAAAGTTGTGCCAACTGCTGTATTCAAGGATAGTATTTTTAAAATACAACCATCTAATACATGTAATACAGAAGCAAGAAATAAATTGATTTCCCCTTCTAGAAAGAATGCTGTGTGCTTCTATACCACACAAAGCATATATTAAAAGTGGGGAAGGGAGAAGAGACACTCTTAGACTAAGATCGACAGACAACATCAAATAAACACTACAACAAAATCAATTGGCAATGAGTCAGGCCGCCAAAAGGGCGAGAGCCAAAACTTTTATCTCCCTTGACATCCGAAAGGAACAAGAGAAGGTGTAGAAAGAAACCATCTAAAAAATTACAAATAGACCATAAAAGAATTGCATGTTATACCTATGGATCTAGTACATGGGGAAACATCTGCCTGGCTGCCCTCACATGTGTTTTTAAATTAAGCCCTTAACTTACAACAGAAATAGCAAGTTGGTAAGGATAAACATTTTATACTCAGAAGAACTACAGAACACAGAACACGGAGACAGACAACAAATATAAAGTAGCAACCATCAACATATGCGGAATAAAGTACAAAGAAGAATTTATAGAAGAAATGACGAAGAGGAAAATTAAAATACTAGGATTAAACACAAAGTAAAATGACAACTGGTTAAAAAAAAAACATATGAACTAAACAAAAATATTCTTAGGAGTCGACAACACAAAAAGAGCAAAACACTGAGTGGGCTTTATATTCTGCCCAGAACATGCAAAGAATGTTCTAGAAATAAACACTACTCAGAAAGAATAATCACAACCAGATTACTAGGAAATGACAGAAAAACAATTTACATACAAATCTATGCACCATGTAACAATGAAAAAGACAGTGAAGAATTGTATGAGACACTAAATGAAATAGTCAACAAGACTGAAAAAAGCGATGACATCTTAGTGATATGAAATTTTAAATGGAAGGCTTGGGAAATGCAAAAGCGAGAACAGAGACAACACACACACACAGATATGTAAGTAAATAAAACTAATCTTACATAGCTAACTAGTACCTGTTTATTACATGCATGCTACATATGTAAGTTAGTCAATCCACCGTGGACAGTGGAGATTAATGAGCTTCTATTTGCAGACAATCAGGCTCATATACATGGAAAAATAGAAGACCTGCAAGAACACTTAAATCTAGGAAGTCTAGTGACAAAACGACAATTCACAAACAGCAGAAATAGACTCCAAATGCAACAAAGCTTATCAAATCATAGGACAGCTATCACAGCATTGTCCAACAAGGAAATAATTTGAGGTAAAACGAGCACTCTACAATGCAATTTCATTCCAACGTGCTACCAATGCCAGGACACTAGGTGCAAGAAAAATAACCACTACCTTGATGAAATGTGTTAGATGAATGACAGGAAACAGCCTGAGTGATATGATTAGAAATGAACTGAGGAAAAAAAAAGCTAGGAATAATCCTCACCAGATTACCTAAAGAAACAATAAAACAACAGATGAAATGATCTGGCCATGTGATAAGGCTGAGAGATCAAAACTTAACACATATTTATAATGTAATGAATCGCAGCTAGGATGTATTAAACCAAGCTATTTCAGACTATTTGGGTTCCCTTACAACCAAGGATTCTTATACATTTTACTTTCAAATGTCCCTAAACTTCATACATCAGATGATTGAGATAAATAGATCACATAAGAACTACCATTCAGTGAGCTCTGGAGGGAAGAATGAGGACAACATGGAGGAGGAACAGTGAATAAATATTATAGGCTAGGACTGGTGACTCTGACCGATGACAAAGTGACACAGAAATGGAAAGAATATTTCGAAGACCTATTCAACATTGCACCACACTGTGGAGGAAGTAGACATCAGGCGGCATACTGACTCCGAACTGCTTTGCTGATTTGTGACTAAGTCAATGATGATGCATAAAATGAACATACAAATAAATTATTTATTTCTGTGCTTTAAGCAGACATTCCCCAACCCTCTATAGCTTCCTAATTATTGCTTCCGGTGCCCTTGAGTGTTGTATTTGTTTGGATGTTGGATTTTTTTCCCACACACCATGTGCTTCATAAAAAGAATTAAGCTGTTTATGTTTTCTTATGAAGGCGGAAAATCTCTTCTGCTGTCAGTGAGACATCAAACAAACCTTTGTAATATGGGATATGCAGTGAACGCTAAGAGAAAGCCAAACATGTGGCTGGACTGGCGGCCGATGTGTCTAAAGACAAAGTAATACCCTTGGTAGCCACGGGGCATGCGTTCGAATTTCAGAAAATGATTACTGCAACTGATTCTTGCGTTTCTTCTTGGATAAACACAAAGTTGTGTAACAAAAGTCCAAGAAAATCTTATCTTCCGACCTACAAATGTGACAGTTATTGTTCATCATTTTGACGGTGTCCTCGTAAAAGTGTGACTCACTGATAGGCATCGTAATCTAGTGATAAATTGTGTTTCAGGAAGGTTAGTTATGGTCTTTTTAAAGCTTTTTCTCACTTATTTTTCAGTTCTTGGTAGAGCATCTATCTATCTATTGACCTTTCGAACCGTAGCCGGCCCATAGGGCATAGACCCAGATACTCTTTCTCTTATCTAAATTTTTATTCTAGCAGTTTTCAATCCTTGTAAAGATCTTTTATCAAATCTCACCATTTGTCTCCTGTTCTGTGCAAGCAACTATATCTCATTGAGAGAGCCGATTCCTGCTGCTCATAGTAGAGCATATTTTGAATAATATAATATACATTGGTTATGGTATTCAGTAACAACATATAGTTCTGAAAGAAGAAAACTAAACACTATTTAAATTAGCAGAGAAATGCTGATCTTCAAGGAAAGCCTAATGTATTGAATATAAAAGTGTACACACAATTGTTTTAAGAACACAACAACAGTTTAAAAATTAATTATGTCAAAGTATCTGTAAACCAAAGTAGATTGACTTACATGCTTTGCCTCTTTAATAACGTTTTTATTTGATTTAAAATTCAAATACTTATCTGAGTTAACTATTTTGTAACAGTCAATGAGTTTTAGGAAGCTTTGTAACCGCAATTGCCATATTGTGTTGATGTTTGAAAATCTGTGCATTAACAGTCACTATTTTAGTTTGCTCTCTCTTATCTAGGTTGCCACATTTGTTGTTCCCTTAAAATAAAACGTCATAAAAATATTCTCTAGTAGCCATTTTCTTTTATACATACATATCTAGTTAGTTTAGTTGACTGATCTTCTTTATTTCACATTAGACATGTACATACATATCTAAGCATGTCTAGCTCAAAGTTATGCATATTCATTTTAGAAGTAAATAACTTGCCTCTTATTTATTGCAATCCAGTCATTCATGGTGAATATGAGAGTTCAAATGAATCAGCTTCTAAAAATAGATACTCTCTCATTTGTTAATTTGCTGCCAAGCTGTTCTGTGCCATGTCACACTATCATTGACTGTTATCCAATATAAAAGAGTTACTGTGATAAATTTTGTCAATTTTATTTTGAATTATAGAAATGGATTCCATTAAAGTGCTAATACATTCTTAAAATATGAGATTATAGATATTGGCATTAAATAAAATGCATGCTGAAGACAGTAATTTTGGCTTTGAAATTATTGATCCTTGGATGTGTAAATTGTATGTTTTAAAAAATGGTCCCATAATATGAATTTCTCAGTATATGGATAATCTGAGTGTATTTGTATCTCTAAACTGTACATTATTAATTTGGTTTTAATATAATAGTAGCTGCTTGCACAAATTACTGTATCATATTTGTATTGTATAAATTAGATAACTTTTGAAGTCTTGGTAGAGCAAAGAGCTGATAGCTGTCAGCAACTCATAATAGACTGTTTGTGTCAGTGTCATATTGCTAAAACTGACTAAGTCCAGACTATTATCTTGTGCATGAACTTATAGGATAATTATCATCACCATTGAGTGCCGTCTCCTCATCAAAGATTATTTGTCATAGTCTGACCATTCCATCTTTTGATGTTACTTGTCCTTGTTGGTCTTGGTCTGCCTCTTTTAACATGCCCAAAAATCTCATTTGTCTAGTTTGAATTGTGTTTAGTAGTTATATTAGTACATTTTTCATGGCATTTCAAATTACTTTTGCCATTTCTATTCTTTTGTTAATTTCAGTTTTACATATTCCATCATTGGATATAGTATATCCAAAGTAGTTGTAGTTCTGAACTGTCTCCAGGTGTGTTCCATCAAGTTTAAAAACCACTTGTGGGTTTTGAGTATTATCGTTGGCCATGATCATAGTTTTAGTCTTTTTGATATTCACATCTAATCCATATTATATGCTTGTCATGTTTATTTCATTAAGAACTAATATTCTTTTGGATTTTCTGCTAGTAATTCAGTATACAGTATGCTAGTAAAACAAACGTAGTGGTCATATCGAAGAAACAATTATTATCACCATGCATCATAAAAATATACAGGACAAATCTGAAACAAGTGCAACAGTTGAAATACTTTGGAACAATAATAACACCAGATGGAGCTGTGCGGGAGATGCACAGCAGAGGTGAAATGCAAAATGACTCAGGCAAAAGCAGCTTCCCAAAAAATGAGGATGATGTTATGCAATCAAATTTTGACAATAGAAGCAAGAAAAGGAGTTCTTAAATGTTATGTAGAGCCAGTCTTAACACATGGATGTGAATCATGGACAATAGGACAACAGATAAGAAAAGCACTAGAGTCTGTAGAAATGTGGTTTTACAGAAGAATGTTGAGAATACCATGGACAGCTAAGAAGAGTAATGAAAACATTCTGAAAGAGGCCAAAGCAAAAAGAGAGCCAATTTCCAAAATTAGGAAAAAACTATCATCATTTTTTGGCCATGTAATGAGAAGAGAACAGCTGGAATATATTGTAACAACTGGGAAAATTGAGGGATGAAGAAATAGAGGGAAGCAAAGAGAAAAGATATCAGACAGCTGAAAAGAATGGCTTGGCAGAAGGTCAACAACAGAAATGATTACTGTCAATTTAAAGTTGTGGAGAGACATGATCACCTATGCCAGCAGGCTTGGTACTTGATGATGATGGGATATGCACTACAGAAATAAAGAGCTGAATAGCTCATGCCACAATAGCATTTTGGAAAAGGAAAATCGTCTGCAACAAATCTATGTAAATATAAGTGAGAAACCAATCGACGGCTTCCGGGTTCACCCAGCCTTAAATGGGTACCGGATTTTTTTCTGGGAAAGTAAAGCAGCACAGGCGTAATACCGACCACATTACCCCAAAAATCATGTGCTGAAGGTCTGTAAAATATAGGGTCACAAACACCATATTTCCCTATACGCCACTTGGCATGACGGGGGTACTATACTATATATAAGTGAGAAAGAGAGTTCATCGGTGCTGTATAGAGCCAATTCTGACCTATGAAAGCGAATCTTGTACAGTAAACAAACAAATGAAAAGACAATTAGAGGCCACAGATATGGAATTTTTCAGAAGAATGTTGAAAGTTCCCTGGACAGCTAAAAAGACCATTGAAGAAATTCTCAAAGAGGCCAACACAAAAAAGGAGCTCCTAAAAATCATCAGGAAGAAACAATCAACATTTAAGAGCACATCATGAAAAGAGGGAAGTTGGGAGCACTTGGTTACAACTGGCAAATACAGAGAAAGAGAGATCGCGAACGACAAAGAAAGAAGATATTAGATAGCTTGGTGTCATGGCTTGGAAAGCAGTCAACAACAGAACTGATATGATGCACTGTAGATTGAAAATTGTGGAAGGACATGATTGCCTAAGCCAGCTAGTGTGGCATGTGATGATGAATACAGTATGATCAGCATATTTAGGTTATTGGATAAACATAATATTGATAATTATACTAAAATGATTTTATAGTAGCTCAAATTGATGCATTATACTAGAGTAATATTTGTTTTTATTAACAGTGACTATCTTTTCAAGCTGTTGCTAATTGGTGACTCTGGTGTAGGAAAGTCCTGTTTGTTATTACGATTTGCTGTAAGTATTCACAAGTTTGTTATTCTTAGTCATCTTATCTGGCATTACAGTTTCTTGAGAACATGTATCTTTTTTTAGCTATATTATGTTAAAATAAATTTACAAATGATTTGATAATGATTGTGCAAATTTAACCAAAATTCATATTGAAGACACTTTTTCTACACCATTTTCTAATTTTATATGCAGATAGTGTATCTGCCAGTTACTACTCATTTAATAGTAGCCTGATAATATTAAAAAGGAAGACCAAGGAATTCTTGGAGAAGACAGATAGAAGCAGAGATGAAGATGATGGGGAAGACATGGAATGATCTTAAAAGAATGGCAAAAAACAGAACGACTTGGAAAGTGTTTGTTGAAGACCTATGCTCCACTGGGAGCTAAAAAGGTAGAAGAGAAGAAGATACAAAGTTTTGAAAGCAAAATTCTGCTAATATTGATTATTGTTAAAAAGAAAATTAAAAATGCATAACAACAAAGTCACATTATCACATCAAAACATAAATTCCTCAAAATTTGTTGATTTTGCAATGTTCAAACATTACTTCCCTTCATGAACCTTCATAACTGCTACTTTCGGTTACCCCTGAGTGTTTAATTTGTTTCTATTGATGTAGGAATCCCCCTCCCCATTTTGGGACATATCCTTTAATAGGAAAAAGGTCACACAATTTTAACAAATTGGCCATTTTTCATTCTTTTTTTTTTTTCCTTTGGCCAGGGAAATTTCCTTGGTCGTCTGCAACATCAAACAATCCTTTGTGACTCGGGAAACTCAGCAAATAATGCTTTGAGGTAGTCAAATATACTGACGAACTTGTGGCAACTGCCTGAATGGATAAATAACACGTCCGGTCCAGGCAATCAATTTTGGGTCATAAATTAACATGAGACAGGAAATCCAAGCTCCCCATGTGTCTAGTTTGTAAAACATACAATTGTGTGTCAAAAGTTCAAAGAAAATATTAAAATACTATTTTTAGTGCTCTTGATGTCACAATTAAGGGTAGTATTTTGTACTTTGGAATGTAACGAAGCGCTCCATGGGTAGGTATTGTAATTAAGGGTAGTATTTTGTACTTTGGAATGTAACGAAGCGCTCCATGGTAGGTATTGTAATTAAGGGTAGTATTTTGTACTTTGGAATGTAACGAAGCGCTCCATGGTAGGTATTGTAATTAAGGGTAAAACACTGAAGATGAGAACAAAGATAACTTAACTTTGCCTCTGTTAGTTGTGAATTGGTTGCTCCTTACATCCTATAACAAAGATCAGCAATGCTGTGCTTTAGATTTAAATTACACTACAACATTAATAAATTGAATGTTTGTTCTTCTTGTCCTTAGCTGCTGACTGAGAAAACAGTCAGTGGTCATGTGGCATTTTGTAAGGCTTCATAAAATCTCTTCACCTTTCTAGATACCTAGTCACAACCAGGTAAAATCAACTTCATATATGAAATATAGTCTTCTATTTGTTAAATATACATATGTGCCTAGACTATCACTCCCTGTGTTGTGCTGTATACTTTAATAAACCTCTAGTATTGCTGTTCAAACTATAAACAGCAGACAGAAATAATTGTCAGTGCAGGTGTTGAATGGCCAGATATATATCTTTACTTCACAGTGTTAGTGTCTGTTCATGCACTGCTAAATATTGGCTCTTTGTTATGATATTCATGTTAACACATTTGAATTACTGTGCAAATTGTTGAAGAATCATTTGTTAATCATGATTACTTAAACATTTTAAACAAATACATACTTAAGTGCTTATGGTTATCTTTACAGGATGATACATACACAGAAAGTTACATCAGCACTATTGGTGTAGATTTTGTGAGTATGAATATTATTAATGCTTAGAGCTATTTCTTTTTTTCTATCAGGTGCATTAAGTGTGTTTTAGTGAAAAGTTATCAATGTTTGCTGTGAAGTATGTGCCCTGGCAACTGAACATTTATTTTTTTTCCAGACAAGGTTCGCTTGATTCTAAGTTTTGTGCTTGTGTTGAAAGGAGCTGTTTCATTTCTGTAATGGAAATACCTTTATTGAACTCTCAGTTTAACATACTGTTTGCCTATATGATGTTTAGACAATGATCAAACTGGGTTCCAAGTCATGGTCTATTGATTTTTATGGTATCTTTAATCCTGTATTGATTCTCACAGCTGATGGTTTCCATGAATAAGTGTACTTGTCATGTTAATATCTATCTATTACAGCTAATCTCATTTCTTTGGTCTGGGATTAACTGGAATCATCAACAGGTTTCATTTCCAGAGCCTTTCTTACAACAGTGCTTATCGATTTTACTGTTGATTTCTCCCTGTACCACATTGATAAGCTGTATAGCATCTTGTTTTATTGCCTTCCTTAGTCTCATTCCCCGTAATTTTTCTTGTTGTCACATTTTCAGTTATCTGAAACATTTGCCCAGTTTAGTCAATTATTGTGCACAGATTAGTGTTTTTATTTTTGCCAGATTGAATAACAAAAAAACCCAGGCTTACTATGTGTACATACACTTCACCACTTGGACTTCCGTCTACAAGATGGCGGATCTAGTCCACGTCCTCTCGATCACTGCAGAAAATGCACCCAGGGTCTGATTAATTTAGGATCTTCTCTGCACTTTTCTGCGTTAAAGTTAAAATGATGATATGTTTGATACATCTGTGTTGATAAAGTGAGGTTGTAGGCCAACAACAGTCCGTCTTTGACGACTCAAGTGTTGTGAGTGAGACCTTCCACCGTCTAGACTAGATCTGCGCTTTACGTCACACTGGTGCTGTTCATGACCGTTGATAGTATTCTTTGACGCAAATTATTTCCATGTACACATTAATGTAAACTACTTCATCAGCCGCAGTTTTGTCTCTTTGGGGAATTTGCTTTGTGTTTTGTTCGTCGTAGGCCGCTTACACTAGAGTAATCACACAGAAATATGTGTTGGGCGACATTGTTGTGTGCTACGTCATCGTAATGTTTCCCTAGACTGGCCGTGCGCAAATCTTACGGTCTGCTGTTTGATGTGCAACGGGGATAATTTGACGACTGACTGTGTGTCTATATGTTCGGAATTGGAGTCATCAACGATGGCCTGACATCATCTGGTGCTACGACGATCATCATTTTCAAGAGGACGTGACTTACTGGTATATGGGGATAGCCGGTGGGAACAATTGAAAGCTATGCATGAAAAGTGTTCCTTGTTGCAGTTTCCTCATATTACAAGTCGCATGTCTGTGTTGGTCACCTCTAGTGACTCGGGCAGACAGTGCTCGTAAACCTGGGAAGGCCGACCGTCTAAGGGCAGAATCCCCCTACAGAAAAGATCATCTGCTGCCTTGCAGGAAGATTGGGGACAATCAAAGGCTAAGGAAAGCAAACCTGAATAAAATGCTGGCTGAAATCGGATGCACTGGGCCACTGGCGCAGAACACCATGCAACGTTTTAACGGGTGTTCAGTCGGAGTGGATATGGCAGACTCTAACTGTGATGTTATGTCTGTGGGGGCGATCAACACACTTAGCCTGACAGCTGACTTCATGTGAGAGTCTGGGATCCTACTCTGACTGAGTCCTGATTGCAGACAGACAGACTTCACCACTTGCAAGTGAATCAAAGAACACCTGATTTGGAATTGACCAATCTAAATTCACCCAGTCACCTGTTCTCCTGTACAAATCTGGAAGTAATATAGATGGAGTGTTGAAATAACTGATATATATACAAGCAGTTAAAGATAAAGCCAGAGCAACTAGAGCATTATGGACAGGTCTCAAGAATGTAGTCAAACCTTCATTGGTGAGCCACATTTATAGAATGATTACCTATTTGGTTCTCCTTGCCATTGTTTTTGAAGTGCAGCTTATATTTTTACATTTCAGAAAATTAGGACAATAGAGTTGGATGGAAAAACGATTAAGTTACAAATTGTAAGTATTTAAATTCATTGAGTTCTTTTTTATATTTTGAGATATATTTCATAAGATTAATTTTATTGACAGATTTAGTGCTTTGTGTGCCAACATTTTTTGGGGTTCCCTATATAATTTCTCTTCATAATTTTTTTTATAACTGAATGCTCATGAGCAAATATTTCTTCTTACAACTATTGTAGATTATTTGTTGTGTTTTAAAAATACTGTTCTTTGATTTTTGTGTTTACTTTATGTCTATTAAGTTCTTTCTGTTTTACTTCAATGAATGGTTTCAACTTATATACTTTATGTGTGTGTGTGTATATATATATAAAACACATTAACCTTAAATTACGATATCTATCTGTCATATGTTTACAATACTGTAGTATAAATTACTACCACTTAATTGTAACATTAGTTGGTGTTTGAACACGGCAAAATGTCATATTTTGACACACACAACAATGTTTTGATGCAGTAATTTTTATTACGGTTTCGTAATCTAAGGTTGAGCTCAACAATATAAAAGCTTTATCTCAGATGTTTTTTTTTTCCGGTGTTATTCAATAAGTTTATTTCATTATCAAAGATTATCATCTATTTGTGTGTGAGGAGTATTGACAAACTACATATACATTTATGTATGTATGTACACACACACATATAAAATTAAGTTTCTATTGATTTGTTAAAATTATTATATTGTTATAGTGGGACACAGCAGGCCAGGAGAGATTCAGAACAATCACATCTAGTTATTACAGAGGTGCTCATGGAATTATTGTGGTCTATGATGTCACAGATCAGGTATATTTACTTTTGTTTTAAGGGATGATTTAGTTTTTTTTTTTACTAGAGAATAATCAAAACTTGGGGGGGGGGGGGGGGGGGGGGGCCTCAGTAGCCTAGTTGGGAAAACCACCAATTTGGCCACAAATGATGATTGTTTCTCCCTAATATTGGAAATTAGCTCTCTTTTTGCTTTGGCCTCTATTAGAACGTTTTCATTACTCTTCTTAAGCTGTCCAGGTACTCTCAACAATCTTCTGTAAAACCACATTTCTACAGACTCCGGTGATTTTCTTGTTGTCCTATTGTCCGTGATTCATATCCATATGTTAAGACTGACTCTTTGCCTTTACTTTAATCAAAACTCAATAATATTGGTTTTTTTTTCTGTGCCTGTGGTTCATTTCCGCTGTCTATCTCTAACTTTTTATCTGAGATAAATTAAATCGAAAACAGAATTCTTTTTGGTTGTTTTAGCATTTTGCTGCCATGGTGTCTGGATTTCCCAATTTTGAAACTTTGCAATCACAAATGGATTGTCACGCTAATGTGAGACAGTTAGCATCAGCATCTCTTTGAGACATAACCATGCTAAAGTTTACTGTCCTCATTTTCAGCTGTCCTCATTTGCCTGCTGATTATGTCAAATGCTACTGTCTTCATTCCCCGCTGTCAGATTATGTCAAGAGCTGCTGTCTGTCATTTGTCTGCTGTAACAAATGTTCAAGACAAAGGGCTTGTCAGGCTCTGAGCTTATGCCATTCCCGTTTCTTCCTAAACAGCAAGTTTACATATAAATATATTGAATGATGAATCAGTAGTTTACAAAGATGATTTATTGATAAGGATTGAAGAACGGAACCTTAATATGAGATAAATGTTCTTCATCTCCTTTTGTTGCTTCAGGATTATTGGAGTATAACTGATGACAGCAATCAGCTTTCCCCATTTTCTCTCTGTGCAGCTATTCACTGTGAGCTGATTAAGTGAAGAATTGTCTGTTATTTCATGTTGTCTTTCTGTGTCTTATTCTGTATATCACATAATTTTTCACCAGTCCACTAAGTTTTGAACTGATAGGATCTGGAAGAAGCAGTGAGAAATGGCTGACATCAGAGGTGGAATCTTGATGCTGAAAGATTAACTTTACTTGGTGTACTACCAAGTAATCCTTAGGGAACAGGCAAATAATTAAACATATTTTTTAGTTTACTCATTTTTAATCTCTTATAATGTGTAGAACATCTCCCTTTTGTTTTATCATTTAATTTCTTATCCCAGTTTTTATTTCTCCTTGATCTTCTAGTTCCACTCATTCTAGATGTAGTAGAGTTTATCTTTATTCCGTTGTTTATTTGTATTGTTCCTGTTTTCTGAAGAGGGTCACATGTAGGCTGAAACTTTAGTATTTTGTTGTATTCCTTTTTGTAAAGCTGTCACCATACCTTGTCGGAGTGTGTGTTACACCCCATCACTTGCTTCAAATAATCCTTACTCTATGGTGTGTGTATACTGTAAGTTCTGAAATGGTTAATATTTTTGTCACAAACAGGAGTCATTCAACAATGTCAAGCAGTGGCTACTAGAGATTGACAGATATGCTAGTGAAAATGTCAACAAGTTGTTGGTAGGAAACAAGAGTGACTTAACAACAAAGAAAGTGGTTGATTTCACCACAGCAAAGGTTTGTTGGATTTTTCTTTTTAAAAACACCACCATCCCTTCCCCGTGTGGGCTTTATGCTGTGATCATGTTTACTCTTGATTAATTTTTTAATGAGCTGATCAAGTGCATTAGATGTGTGCTGAGGAGACTTGGAGTAGAAACGTTTAATCCACTGTATGCCACTCATACAACTTTATGTTTAATTGCTAACTAGTGTGTCTTACAGTTCACAGTCTTTGTTCATTTACAGCTTATAAAAATGTTTGTGTGTGTATAATACAGCACAACATTTCCTTCTTCATTTACAGGTTTTGTATGTATGTGCGTGTGTGTGTGCATGCGCGTGCGTGCGTCTGTGTCTGTGTGTGTGTGTTGCCTGTTAACATTAAAATGACCCTTAAAATTATCTGCTGTAGCAGTTTGTTTTGAAATGTGTTTTTATATATTATCAATTTTATTTACCTCCTCACTTGTTAATTTAAAAAATATTTTGCACTTAGGAGTATGCAGATCAACTTGGTATACCATTCTTGGAAACCAGCGCTAAAAATGCCACAAATGTTGAACAGGCCTTCATGACTATGGCGGCTGAAATCAAGAACAGAATGGGCCCAATCACGGCTACATCTGATAGTAAACCCAGTGTGAAGATCAACTCAAGCACGCCTGTCAATGCAAGCAAAGGTGGCTGCTGTTAGTGTGAATTTTGTTTGCTGGTTCATTTGTTACTTCTTTTCCCCCCGTCCCTCCAGTATATGTTATATGGTTTGATTGAGGCCTTTGCTGAGGTAATTGATCTATGTTGTAAGTGAAACCTGTTCTTAATTAGAAACTCCCAGGATTGTATTTAACAGGAAGAGATAGGCTTGTTGTGCTTGATGTAATGGTAGCTGCAGCTGCAAGAAACAATATGAAGTGAAGGAACCTTGATGACGGCCAGTACCCAGATGAGGTGGTAAGGGGGGGGTTTAAGTCCTGGCTTGATGATAGTTCATAATTGATGCCACATCAAATGGAAAAATGCTCAGCTTCAGATATAACATTTTTCTTTCAATGAAAAAATAGTGATTATATACAATTTTGATTGAGTTACTTTGTCAGCATTATCCATATCATGTTTTGAAATGTTAGTCTTCTAAACTTTAAGAGTGTTTACGGCAGATTGCTACAATTGCTGTAAGGTATATGCACCACAAGCAAGAGGGTAGTTACATTTACTTTGAAATGCTGTATTCCTAACGTAATATATAATGTTCTGTTTGTTGCAACCAGAGCCATTGTCAAAATTTGCTCATTTCTTTGATTAAGAACAGGCTTTGGTGCAGTAGTGAATGCTTGAGTAAACATGAGAGTATTATCTTATACAGGTTTTAGTTTCCATCATACTTGACTTCAGATATTTTGTTTTACATATTAATCCATTATCTTTAGCTTGTACAATGTTTTGTATATTTTTTTTTTTAGTATTATTTGTGAAATACAATTTCTTGTTTATGATTTTTATGTGAGGGGATTAAAAAAAAAATGGTGACAATTGCTCTATTTGTGAATGCTTACAAACAATTTTCATAAATTTGTTCATGTTTGACTTTTTTTTTTTTTTTTTTTTTGGGTGATGTTTATTATGATTCACTGTGTGGTTTAATTGTTTTAATATGTAGAAAATCTGAATAAATTTTATTTAAAAGTTGCTTTGTAGGATTGTTGAACTGCCTAGTGCATTTGTACTTCTGCTTCATGTTATGTTTATGCCTTTTTATATTTATTTTTCTTTATACAGTTGAAGCAGATGTGTACATTTCTGTTATAAAATTTCTAATCCTTTGTGAGGTGGCCCTATCAATTGCCGACATGTGCAGATGTGCTAGTTTTCTTTAGGTTCTGTAATTATGTTCCTGGTTTCACCAAGAATTGCAGTGTACATGAGTTTATGATAATATTCTGTACATGATTTTATACTTCTCTGTGATATGTTTAGAAGCACTAAAATAAAATTTGGCTGCATGGTGTAGATGCATCTTTATAGATATTTTGTTCTTTTGTTGGGCAGTGTATTCACTAATTAGTTATGTACCTTGTTTGCACTTTAAAGAAAAGACCTTGATTAGTTAATATTCTTATTTTGAAAATATGAAAGTATATTTTGTTTTCTCATATATATATTCAGGTTTTACTATGTTGTTACAGCAGATATAGGGTTACTACAAATGAAATACTATGTTTCAAAATTTTGTTACGTTTGAAAATATCTTCATCTACTTTTGCATGTTTCCATTTGAAAACAACCAAGTTTGTATCATCATTTAGCAGAGTGGCAGCAAAAGTTGTCAAATTCTTCTCTGTAGTGTTATTTTCTATCTCAAATGTACGTTTGTATGTCGCATTATGCATATTTGTCGTGGGCCCTGTAATTTTGTTTGAAGATGAAAGGTGGAATATATCATTTAACACTTCCAGAACTTCACTACTTAAACATGCAAACTAGTTGTAAATCTCTTCTTTTGGATTGATCAAATAATTTGAAATGCATATTTTATTTATAGTAGCCCTGTATTGACAAAGTCCTGACACGCATCCATTTTCCAATATTATAACAAGCTTTATGAACCAATGCTTAATTTGTTTATATTCTCTGAAATCTTTCTTTCTTGTTATTTCCATGGTTTAGCTATGCTATTTTAGTGCTAATAATACACCAGTGTTAACACAATTAACACTTTTACTCATGTTTTCATGCTGACATATTTTCTTCAGTTTTAGATACCAAAAGTTCACTTTTTTTTCGAGCTTCACACTTCATGTTCTGTTAAATACAGAAGTTCATATTTTTTGTCTACGACATTCCTTTATATGATTGCAAGTTTGTGGAGTCTTTTGTTTTTTACCAATTTTATTCTCAACAATATTAGCGTACATTTTTGTCTTCTGTTATTGTGGCAAAGCTGTGGAGTAATTATATGTCAGATGTGCTGGTATTTTATCTTGTTTTTGTGTTTTAAGCTTTTTTTTCCCTTGTACATGTTTTCATTATTCCCACTTGTTAAGTATTTATGTAGAACTTTTTCTACACTTTTTCCCCCCATCCTTATTTTATAGCTACAATTTTTGTTGGTCCCTTGTGTTTGTAAGATTGTCATCTGTGTGTGTATTAAAAGGCATTGCTGTTGTGGTGTTGTTCTACTTGCGAGAGTTACTTATGGCTGGTGTAATTTGTGACCTTCAGACCATTCACCAACCTCAGTATTCTTGAATTCCTACTTGAATACTGGGGCTGCAATAGCTCAACGGTTAGTAACTAAGGAAAGAAGTTGAGTTCAATCCTGATTGACAGCTTCCAGGTTCACATAACCATAAATAGATACCATATTTTTCCTGGGAAAGTAAAGTGGCACAATACCGACCGCATTGCCCATAAAATAATGTGCTGGTCTGTAAAAAGATATGGTCACTGACACATTATCATTATTCCCTATATATGCCACATTGCATTTTTTTTTTTTTTTTTAACTTGTATAATGGCTGGTTTGTGCAGTTACTGTGTATCATTGCGTTTAACTGACCACATCACCCAATGGTCATGGAAAGATATGGACACTAGCCACCAAATTTCCCATATGCTACTGGGTATGATGGGTAGTCCCTTGACTTTTGTATTCTGTGTAAACATATACATTGACTCTGCTTGAGTGTTGTGTTTTTTTATGGCTTCCACACAGTGATGATGATGTCTTAGCTACAAAGTTCAACTCATAAGATTGAAATCATTATCACATAATGTAGGTTGTAGAACGTATGCTACATCATATAATTCTTTATGGATCAGTTTGTTTTGGCTACCGGCTGTTGATGGTATTATGTATTTATTTACAATCAGCATGTTTATCATGTGATGAGCAGAAAGAGACTTATAATAGTCATAGCCTTCTCAATACACGCCTGTCCTTGAGCATATTAAGCTTCTCAAAGTCTGTGTTACAACCACTAGAGCTTTAATTTACTATCAGTTTTTGTGCACAACTTCACCAGTTATTCTGATAATGAATAGTGCACCAACATGAAGTGGTAGAATACCATCTGTTTGACTGTCTAAAGCTCACTATATCTGTGCTTCCTCAAAGACCTGATAAATGGAGTACCTTGTAGGTAACTCACAAATACCTGCAGATAGTACATGGCGTTGGGCCGAAAAGGTGTAAGCACACATGCCACTGGATTCACAATAGCAACAATAGATGGTGATATACAGTAATTGTTTAGATTATAGGTTGTGAAAAACCAGAGAGGTACCCACAAGTCAATGTGAAATTTGTTGCACATAAAGTGCAGTTGCTAGGTTGTAGTTCAATTTGTTTGATATTTGTGCATTTGTTTTTGTCCATACATCTTCAGAGAGACAAATTTGCTGCAGTATAACAATATCATTCATAAATAAAATATATGTACATACTTTGTGTTTTCCTTGTTACTGATTCAGTAAAAATTAATGATTATTTCTTCATGCCAAACACAACTACTAACTCACAAAGTAACTAAATATTAGGATGTTTCAGAAGAAAAACCTCTGGATAAGCAGATTGTGAACTGTAAGACACACTAGTTTCCATTCATTATGTTCTAACAGGGCACACATAAAGTAGTTCACAATTCCAGTAAGTTCCGGGGAAGTCGACACTCAAAATTACGGTAACGTGCCGGAACTAAGAATCATTACATAGAAAACTTGTGTAGTGACTGGTGTATAGTCATACAATATCTATTTACAAAAATGGACAGGTGCTCGAAAAAGAACAATGAAGGGGAGATGTGAAACTTCACCGTAATGACATGCAAAAAATTAATCTCAAGTGTAAAGAACTAAAATGAGTTCTGGGAGGGTTCTCAAGAGTGAGACTGTTACGACAATTCAAGAAGCACACGATAATATGCATGTAAGCGGGATGATTGTCAAGCTGTCATTGTAAAAAGCATTGTTGTGGAAACGGAGCATAGATTTTAGAAGCAGTAATCTCTGCAATATGTGCCATTTTGGCACGCAAAGTTTATGGTTTTGAGATTGTGGTTCTGCCCTATGTGCCGTCTTCGGCTCGAAAGGACGATAGATGGATAGATAGATAGATAGATAGATAGATAGATAGATAGATAGATAGATAGATAGATCGATAGATCGATAGATAGATAGATAGATAGATAGATAGATAGATAGATAGATAGATAGATAGATAGATAGATAGATAGATAGATAGATAGATAGATAGATAGATAGATAGATAGATAGATAGATAGATAGATAGATAGATAGATAGATAGATAGATAGATAGATAGATAGATAGATAGATAGATAGATAGATAGATAGATAGATAGATAGATAGATAGATAGATAGATAGATAGATAGATAGATAGATAGATAGATAGATAGATAGATAGATAGATAGATAGATAGATAGATAGATAGATAGATAGATAGATAGATAGATAGATAGATAGATAGATAGATAGATAGATAGATAGATAGATAGATAGATAGATAGATAGATAGATAGATAGATAGATAGATAGATAGATAGATAGATAGATAGATAGATAGATAGATAGATAGATAGATAGATAGATAGATAGATAGATAGATAGATAGATAGATAGATAGATAGATAGATAGATAGATAGATAGATAGATAGATAGATAGATAGATAGATAGATAGATAGATAGATAGATAGATAGATAGATAGATAGATAGATAGATAGATAGATAGATAGATAGATAGATAGATAGATAGATAGATAGATAGATAGATAGATAGATAGATAGATAGATAGATAGATAGATAGATAGATAGATAGATAGATAGATAGATAGATAGATAGATAGATAGATAGATAGATAGATAGATAGATAGATAGATAGATAGATAGATAGATAGATAGATAGATAGATAGATAGATAGATAGATAGATAGATAGATAGATAGATAGATAGATAGATAGATAGATAGATAGATAGATAGATAGGAGTTAGTTAGTTTATCGGCGGGAAGCTTGCTTTTCCTATGGTAAATGTCATCGGTATTTTTGTCGTGCTGGTATCTCCTGGGAAGACAAAAGTGATGGCGTGACAGTATCCTCCAACAATCTAAGGTTATTGGTTATGGAAGGCCTCGGCATCACTGCAAATGAATTAAAATCCATAATTGCTCAACCGCCCGTGCCAGTGGAATCATCCGAATTACTAACACATCTCCCAAACAAAGAAAGGTAACTGTAGTCCCCATCGTAGCAGTCTCAGCACACGCCAAAAGACATAGGCGAAACCGCGCAGAAAGTGAACACAGCCGACTGTTCCCTGTCGTACGATATCATCATTCATCGTAAACAAGCGGGATATCAAAACGGATGAGACACACAGCTCACGGTGTGCACAGAGCACTTAACTCAGTAGCTCCTGCAACAAGCCGGACTTGGAATATGAGGAAACTGCAAGAAAGAACACTTTTCAGACATAGCCTTTCAATGGTTTCTGCCGCCTATCCACCATATACCATGGAAGTTCGCGTCCTCCCGAAAACGATGATCGTCGTAGCACTCGATGATGTCAGGCCATCGCTGATGAGACCAATTCCAAACACATAGACACACAGTGGTGGTAAGTTATCATTTCCAATCCAACAAAAGCCACCTGACCTGTAGTTAGTAAAACCACAGAGAGAATATGATTTTGTGACCTTCACTGATTCACTCTTGGATGTGAATGTGTAGTTTACACAAGAGGAGAAGTTTTCAACTAAAGTGATCCCATTTAAGGCAATTCTGGGATAGCAAGGCAAGTCTCCTTTATAGCAGCAGAACTTGATGTTCTCTGCTCCCTTCTTGTAGCTGCCGCCACACGATTCTGATGTCTCATTAATTTGGACATCATTCAAAAACAATGTCAGATTAACATTCCATAGATCTGGCTCTGCTGGTGAAGTGCTTGGTGCAACAGTTGTATCAATCATACAGGAGGCTCCTGGTTTGTGGCCATTAATATCACAGACTGCATATGATGTTATATTCAGTATTTCTTTCTGGGGTGTAAATATGTAGCACACACATGGAGAGTGGTTTGTGGTCACAGTAATCCCATTAAAGGCAATTCTAGGGTAGCATGGCATAGCTGTTTCAGAACAGCACAATCCTATGATGTTTTCTGTGTTCGCTATAAAGCTGCTGCTGCTACACAATCCTGACCAATTATGGACATTATTCACTTGCAATGACAAAACTGCTTTGTTTACATCATAAACCTCTGGAAGCGAATAATTTGTGGGACTAATAATACAATTTACAATCTAAGGTGGCTACTCTAAAGAAAAGTTGTTAACTCGACAAGGAAAGCAAAAGACATCTTCTGATAAGGCGAGTACAGACATTAAATCCAATGTCTCTCAAGATTGTTAGGATCCAGCTAGTGCCTTTTATCTCGTGACAGTTCATTGTGCAGACGTCATCCATGACACGTTTTATCTCAGGACTTAGTTCATTGGAAGTAAAGCCATAGAGTAGTGCGAGATTGTAGTACAGCTATCAATTAGAGAATATTACAGCTTAAAGGGCAAGCTTACACCTGCATGTGGAGGGACGAGAACAGATGATTTGGTCCCAAACGTTAGAACTTTATTTCTTCGTGTTATCTTTCAACATAAAACTGCAAGCATATATTTTTATTTATATTTTCCTACAATAATGCACATTGTATCCTCAAATATTTATGTTTTTGTGGCATTTTCTTCATTCATTGGTTATTTTTCGTTGTTTTGTCTTAAAATTAAATGTTTTAGAAAAAAAAGAGGTCATGGTGATGTGATTCCCCAGAAGAATGTTGCGAGTTCTATGGGCAGCTAAAAAGACCAACGAGGAAATTCTCAACTGCCAAAACAAAACGGAGAGCTTCTAAGAAGCAATAGGGATTTGTTTTTTTTTTTCTTCAAGCCCATGGGTAAAGTTGAAATACTTGGATACAACTGCCAAAATACAGAAAAAGAGGGATCGCGGACGACAAAGAGAGAAGATACTAGATAGCTTTGTATCTTAGTACAGAACATAAACATAATTGATACGATTCGCTATGGATATAAAATTGTAGAATCTGCACCAACCGGTATGGCACATAATTATGATATGTTAAATAAAATTATGATACTCAGAGAGGAATAAAACAAAAAAGAAAGGTTAAAAAAGGATTGCAAGAGGGCGAACGTCAACATTCAGTACCTTCTCCAACATCATAGGCTGGACGAATACCGTTTTGCACATTTAACTGTTTCACTGTCGCAGTAATGCCCCTTTAACTCATTTACAGCAGTCCAGATGAGAATGCCAGCCAGTGTTTAGTTTGAGCCGGGACTCGGGTTAAGCGTTTAGCAAATAAAAGTTCAAAGTTTACACAAACGAACCTACCTCTTGAGTCAGGACGTTGTGTGTCTAATCATCATCAGCGATTTTGCCGTCTCCGCAACGAAGGTTGGCTATCATGGAGCGCCATTCTGCTCTGTCTCTTGCTTTGGTGGTGCAGGTTGTCATAGGCTGATTTGTTAATCTTTTGATGTTACTCGTCCATGTTGGTCTTGGCCTGCCTCTGCCTCTTTTACCTTGTATTTTCCCCTCCAGGATTACTTTTAGTAAGCTATTGTGTTTTTTAACATGGCCCAAAAGTCGCATCTGTGTTGTTTGAATTGTGCTTAGTAGTTCTCTTTTCATTTTTAATTGTTTTAAGACTTCATCGTTTGTTTTCTTTTCCTTCCATCCAATTCTACCTATTCTTCTATAAATGTTGTGTCTGCAGTGTATAAATTGAACAAGCTTGGTGATAGTATGTATCCTTGTCTTACTCCTCTTTTTATGTCCATGGGTGTAGAGTTCTCCTTGTTATATCTTATTATTGCTGTTTGCTCCCAGTACAAATTACATATTAGTCGTATGTCTGTGTCGTCTAGATTTATATCCTTTAGGCAGTTTATGAGTTGGTTATGGTGTATTCTATCGAAAGCTTTGTTGTAGTCTATAAAGCAGGCATATATTGCTTTGTTTACTTCTGTGTACTTTTCAATTAATGTTCTCATGCTGAATATGGCTTCTTTTATCCCACTGTTTTTCCTGAATCCAAATTGTTGCTCATCTAATTCAGTATTGATTTTATTCTGAATCCTTCCCTGTATAACTTTTAGTAAAATTTGTGTTACCTGTCTAAAAGGCTTATTGTTCTGAAATCACTGCATTCAAGTGCACGTCCGTAGTAATACATTCTACTTATTCTTAAAATTGATATTTCATGGAAGTGGTATCATTTTGCAACACCGGACACAAAACGTAACATTTTTTTAAAGTAAATATTATCAATGACTATTTTAGTAGTTAATACTAACAACAAGATGAAAGAAATTGAAAATCTGAGTTTCCGAGGTGCAATATTCAATCTGTTACAACAAACTTTGTAAAAAAAAAAAACGTTGAAAAATTTAAAACATTTTAAGATACAGCTTCGTCCAATCACTTTCAATGTAGAATTGAAGAAGCGTGTATTTTATCTTGTAATAGAGCATACATTGAAGAAAACGTGTATTTTATCTTGTAATAGAGCACACATTGAAGAAACGTGTATTTTATCTTGTAATAGAGCATACATTGAAGAAAGTGTGTATTTTATCTTGTAATAGAGCACACATTGAAGTAGCGTGTATTTTATCTTGTAATAGAGCATACATTGAAGAAGCGTGTATTTTATCTTGTAATAGAGCACACATTGAAGTAGCGTGTATTTTATCTTGTAATAGAGCACACATTGAAGAAGCGTGTATTTTATCTTGTAATAGAGCACACATTGAAGAAGCGTGTATTTTATCTTGTAATAGAGCATACATTGAAGAAAGTGTGTATTTTATCTTATAATAGAGCATACATTGAAGAAGCGTGTATTTTATCTTGTAATAGAGCATACATTGAAGAATCGTGTATTTTATCTTGTAATAGAGCATACATTGAAGAAATTGTGTATTTTATCTTGTAATAGAGCACACATTGAAGAAAACGTGTATTTTATCTTGTAACAAAGCATACATTGAAGAAAGTGTGTATTTTATCTTGTAATAGAGCATACATTGAAGAAGCGTGTATTTTATCTTGCAATAGAGCACACATTGAAGAAAGTGTGTATTTTATCTTGTAATAGAGCACACATTGAAGAAGCGTGTATTTTATCTTGTAATAGAGCACACATTGAAGAAGCGTGTATTTTATCTTGTAATAGAGCATACATTGAAGAAAGTGTGTATTTTATCTTGTAATAGAGCATACATTGAAGAAGCGTGTATTTTATCTTGTAATAGAGCATACATTGAAGAAAGTGTGTATTTTATCTTGTAATAGAGCATACATTGAAGAAGCGTGTATTTTATCTTGTAATAGAGCACACATTGAAGAAAGCGTGTATTTTATCTTGTAATAGAGCACAAAGTGAAGAAAGCGTGTACTTTATCTTGTAATAGAGCACACATTGAAGAAAGCGTGTATTTTATCTTGTAATAGAGCACACATTGAAGAAGCGTGTATTTTATCTTGTAATAGAGCACACATTGAAGAAAGCGTGTATTTTATCTTGTAATAGAGCACAAATTGAAGAAAGCGTGTATTTTATCTTGTAATAGAGCACAAATTGATGAAAGCGTGTATTTTATCTTGCAATAGAGCACACATTGAAGAAAGCGTGTATTTTATCTTGTAATAGAGCACAAATTGAAGAAAGCGTGTATTTTATTTTGTAATAGAGCACACATTGAAGAAGCGTGTATTTTATCTTGTAATAGAGCACAAATTGAAGAAAGTGTGTATTTTATCTTGTAATAGAGCACACATTGAAGAAACGTGTATTTTATCTTGTAATAGAGCACACATTGAAGAAACGTGTATTTTATCTTGTAATAGAGCACAAATTGAAGAAAGTGTATATTTTATCTTGTAATAGAGCACACATTAAAGAAAGTGTGTATTTTATCTTGTAATAGAGCACACATTGAAGAAGCGTGTATTTTATCTTGTAATAGAGCACACATTGAAGAAAGCGTGTATTTTATCTTGTAATAGAGCATACATTGAAGAAAGCGTGTATTTTATCTTGTAATAGAGCATACATTGAAGAAAGTGTGTATTTTATCTTGTAATAGAGCATACATTGAAGAAAGTGTGTATTTTATCTTGTAATAGAGCATACATTGAAGAAGCGTGTATTTTATCTTGTAATAGAGCATACATTGAAGAATCGTGTATTTTATCTTGTAATAGAGCATACATTGAAGAAATTGTGTATTTTATCTTGTAATAGAGCACACATTGAAGAAAACGTGTATTTTATCTTGTAACAAAGCATACATTGAAGAAAGTGTGTATTTTATCTTGTAATAGAGCATACATTGAAGAAGCGTGTATTTTATCTTGCAATAGAGCACACATTGAAGAAAGTGTGTATTTTATCTTGTAATAGAGCACACATTGAAGAAGCTTGTATTTTATCTTGTAATAGAGCACACATTGAAGAAGCGTGTATTTTATCTTGTAATAGAGCACAAATTGAAGAAAGTGTGTATTTTATCTTGTAATAGAGCACACATTGAAGAAACGTGTATTTTATCTTGTAATAGAGCACACATTGAAGAAACGTGTATTTTATCTTGTAATAGAGCACAAATTGAAGAAAGTGTATATTTTATCTTGTAATAGAGCACACATTAAAGAAAGTGTGTATTTTATCTTGTAATAGAGCACACATTGAAGAAGCGTGTATTTTATCTTGTAATAGAGCACACATTGAAGAAAGCGTGTATTTTATCTTGTAATAGAGCATACATTGAAGAAAGCGTGTATTTTATCTTGTAATAGAGCATACATTGAAGAAAGTGTGTATTTTATCTTGTAATAGAGCATACATTGAAGAAGCGTGTATTTTATCTTGTAATAGAGCATACATTGAAGAAAGTGTGTATTTTATCTTGTAATAGAGCATACATTGAAGAAGCGTGTATTTTATCTTGTAATAGAGCACACATTGAAGAAAGCGTGTATTTTATCTTGTAATAGAGCACAAAGTGAAGAAAGCGTGTACTTTATCTTGTAATAGAGCACACATTGAAGAAAGCGTGTATTTTATCTTGTAATAGAGCACACATTGAAGAAGCGTGTACTTTATCTTGTAATAGAGCACACATTGAAGAAAGCGTGTATTTTATCTTGTAATAGAGCACACATTGAAGAAGCGTGTATTTTATCTTGTAATAGAGCACACATTGAAGAAGCGTGTATTTTATCTTGTAATAGAGCACACATTGAAGAAAGCGTGTATTTTATCTTGTAATAGAGCATACATTGAAGAAAGCGTGTATTTTATCTTGTAATAGAGCATACATTGAAGAAAGTGTGTATTTTATCTTGTAATAGAGCATACATTGAAGAAGCGTGTATTTTATCTTGTAATAGAGCATACATTGAAGAAAGTGTGTATTTTATCTTGTAATAGAGCATACATTGAAGAAGCGTGTATTTTATCTTGTAATAGAGCACACATTGAAGAAAGCGTGTATTTTATCTTGTAATAGAGCATAAAGTGAAGAAAGCGTGTACTTTATCTTGTAATAGAGCACACATTGAAGAAAGCGTGTATTTTATCTTGTAATAGAGCACACATTGAAAAGCGTGTATTTTATCTTGTAATAGAGCACACATTGAAGAAAGCGTGTATTTTATCTTGTAATAGAGCACAAATTGAAGAAAGCGTGTATTTTATCTTGTAATAGAGCACAAATTGATGAAAGCGTGTATTTTATCTTGCAATAGAGCACAAATTGAAGAAAGCGTGTATTTTATCTTGTAATAGAGCACAAATTGAAGAAAGCGTGTATTTTATTTTGTAATAGAGCACACATTGAAGAAGCGTGTATTTTATCTTGTAATAGAGCACAAATTGAAGAAAGTGTGTATTTTATCTTGTAATAGAGCACACATTGAAGAAACGTGTATTTTATCTTGTAATAGAGCACACATTGAAGAAACGTGTATTTTATCTTGTAATAGAGCACAAATTGAAGAAAGTGTGTATTTTATCTTGTAATAGAGCACACATTAAAGAAAGTGTGTATTTTATCTTGTAATAGAGCACACATTGAAGAAGCGTGTATTTTATCTTGTAATAGAGCACACATTGAAGAAAGCGTGTATTTTATCTTGTAATAGAGCATACATTGAAGAAAGCGTGTATTTTATCTTGTAATAGAGCATACATTGAAGAAAGTGTGTATTTTATCTTGTAATAGAGCATACATTGAAGAAAGCGTGTATTTTATCTTGTAATAGAGCACACATTGAAGAAAGTGTGTATTTTATCTTGTAATAGAGCACACATTGAAGAAAGCGTGTATTTTATCTTGTAATAGAGCACACATTGAAGAAAGTGTGTATTTTATCTTGTAATAGAGCACACATTGAAGAAGCGTGCATTTTATCTTGTAATAGAGCACACATTGAAGAAAGTGTGTATTTTATCTTGTAATAGAGCACACATTGAAGAAGCGTGTATTTTATCTTGTAATAGAGCACACATTGAAGAAAGCGTGTATTTTATCTTGTAATAGAGCACACATTGAAGAAAGCGTGTATTTTATCTTGTAATAGAGCACACATTGAAGAAAGCGTGTGCTTTATCTTGTAATAGAGCACACATTTAAGAAACGTGTATTTTATCTTGTAATAGAGCACACATTGAAGAAAGCGTGTATTTTTATCTTGTAATAGAGCACACATTAAAGAACAGTGTGTACTTTATCTTGTAATAGAACACACATTGAAGAAAGCGTGTACTTTATCTTGTAATAGAGCACACATTGAAGAAAGCGTGTATTTTATCTTGTAATAGAGCACACATTGAAGAAAGCGTGTATTTTATCTTGTAATAGAGCACACATTGAAGAAAGCGTGTGCTTTATCTTGTAATAGAGCACACATTTAAGAAACGTGTATTTTATCTTGTAATAGAGCACAAATTGAAGAAAGCGTGTATTTTATCTTGTAATAGAGCACAAATTGAAGAAAGCGTGTACTTTATCTTGTAATAGAGCACACATTGAAGAAATCGTGTACTTTATCTTGTAATAGAGCACACATTAGCAGAGCAACTAAAGTATCAGTGATAAACAACAGTAAAAAAAAAAAAACAAGTAGTAAAGTACACTCGTCACGCCAAGTGGCGTATAGGGGATATGGTGTTAGTGACCAGTCACGCCAAGTGACGTATAGGGGATATGGTGTTAGTGACCATCAATTTTACAGACCTTCAACATATGATTTTCGTGGTAATGTGATAAGCAACAGTGTGTAGTATATATGTTTGTGTCTATAGTCTAGACCCAATACTCGATGTGAGTAGTATACAATGTTGTATTTGAGTCGAATTGTGGCGCTAAATTAACAAAGATATATAGTGTGGCGCGCGGCGCGCATAAAGCGTGTGGCGCAGGGGGAGTTAACCGTGACATTTCGTGTCGAGGTATTGACCTCTAGTCCCGGTGACCCGGAAGTGACGTGTTTATGTCTGGTGTGTGCTGACTTTGGAGTTCTTTATGTACTTGATCGTTAGTGATAGGTTAGTAGATTATACAACAGCATTGAAAAACAAGCAATATAAAACAAAAGACAAAAGATATATTTTATTCTTTTATTATCTCAATAGGTGTATAACATACAGTGGATATTATATAACACTACAAAAATATTCAGTACATTGAGTCAATATATAGTACATGGATAACATTTATTTATAGATAGGTAGTTGGATGTCTGCTTAGCTCTATGTCATAAATGAATCATAAGGGGTGAAACTGTTAGAGATTGCTGGGTAGTCTAGACTGGTAGTGTAAAGAGTTAAATATCTAGAGGAGTTGTCGAGACGTTATCATCAGCTACCTTTCTTTTTATATAGAAATAGGAAAGAGCATTTCTTGTTTGACTGTAGGAAAATATGGAATTATTTAAGACTTTGAAACCTACATTTTTCCCACCCTTAGCCTTTTGCGTAGCGAGAACCTCTAAAAACATATCTTTATCTAATTTGTTGTGTTGCTTGCTTAGCCCTTTACAACTGATTTTATCGTAATCCCCACTACAATGGTACGTCTTACTACATAAGCTAACAAGAGCTGTCCCTTCGTACTCTAGTTTAAAAAGCCCGGGCGTTCGTTTGGTGTACGCTTTAACACCCTTACAGTTTATACAGTCTGTCTTGCTAGTATGTTCAGCGCAAAACTCGGCAGGAAACCAGTCTTTATATACACTATTAAACTCATCCCGCAGACCTGACTTAACTATATCCTCTAGCTTAGGTGCACTTAAAGCCAAGTATAAACTATCAGTATCTGTTTCACATAACTGAAAGTTGGACCTATCTACAAACTTATCTAAGAACTCGAAATAAAAATCTAACATACGAAGTTTTGCGTACTGGTAGACGAAGAAACCGATTTGTAGGGGTAAATCCCAAACAGTTTTCTTTTTCTCCATCTCAATTTCAAAAAGATCCTCCCCTATTTCAGTCATCTTTTTAAACCGGGAACTATTAATCATTTTCGATATCTCATCCCCCTGAACGTACGAGACAGCGCTATGATTGGCCTTATTGGTTAGAGTCTTCCCGTAGGCTGAGTTTCCTAAGAGCTTCATCGTATCGCTTACTATAGATTGACTTTCGTCTAGATCACCAGCCCTCCTAGCGTCAGAAACCATTTCGCCAAACTTTTTAAAACAACTAGACGGTTGATATTCTATCACTTGATAAATTTTTGTTACCACCAATCCATGGTCTAAATACCATTTTAACAGTGGCGTTGCCAACAAAATTTTTTCACCGACATAACTACCTATTAGGGTGCGACGAGGGGTTGACAACAAGTTATGTTTGAGGGCATATTCACCCATAAACGGTCCAATATCATCACGCGTGACGTCAATATTTTTGAAAATTGGAGTCATCTCACTGAAATGTTCCTTCAGGCGGTCGGGGACGTGTAGATCACATTCCACTAAACCAAAACATGTCCCATCTGAAACAGAAGTCAGAATCTGTTTATCACTGAGAGGGAGCCCTTCTTTAGAGTAAGAGGGTCTAGCTCGGGGGATGGCTTTAGAAAGGAAAGCCCTAATGTTTGGGTCAGACTTTTTCAGAGCCTGCCACTCACATTCCCACATAACTTCTACTGGGACTTTGACCTCCTCAGTTAGATAGGTGTGTATCTCACATGTTTTTTCAAACAGCTCGAACAAGGGCTTATTATTAACAGGGTTTCTATCTTTATCTTTGGTGAGGGGACAGTCTTTGTGACCATGGTACAAACAACCATGAAAATTATAGCCTCTTCTATTGGATTTATCCCACCCATCCACAGGGATATTTCTATCACCTAACCGAAACTCCCTCCCATTAAACTGAGTTTTCAACTCCACCCCTTTCTGGTGAGCGACCCACGTTAGCCACTCTCTACTTTGTTGGACATAATAGTTAGCTTTTTCGACCCTAAACCCGGTCTCCATTCTTCTAATAATTGGGTAATCTGTTGGCATTGGGTTCATCAGAGCCCAAAGATACAACGCGTTGGCATCGTAACCTTGGATGGATTTGACTACCTGTCCGCCCCTAATAAACGTTTTGCCTACCTCGTGATACCTATGGAAAATTATAGAGGGACCCCCGACAATATTATCTCTAATCATTTTGTGTAGACTCGCCTGTTTGCTCGAACATAAACTAAACATTACACCCCTATCAACGGTCTTAAAAATATACTTTAAACAAACACCCGGAACCGAAATGGCGTCTTTAAAACAGTCTACACCCCGCTCCCCATAAAAGCGAACCTGCTGCTCCAAGGCTTCTAAAAAAGGGACTACATCTTTGTTGTTATACCACACCAAAAAGTCCCTAAGTGTGGTCATGTTATTGTCCTTCCAGACCTTTTGGCACAGGGCGTACTCCTCCTTGGAAATGTTGGCATTTTTTAACGACGAATAAAACGTTTCGTGTGGGGGTAGTTCTGTCTCGTCCAACTTTTGGGGGTCGTCTATATATTCATAACAAAAGTAACCCTTTGTTTCACTAATCTTATAAGCCGCCAGATATTTACTATAGCTAAACCCGGGGGCTAGATAGTTTACTATATCTAAGAATTTTAGATTCGGCGTTGCAATACACATAAAGTTATTGTTTCTTTTAACTATAAACTTGAACGGTTTTGGTACTTTGTAGTCTACGTCCATTTCATCTTCCTCTTCGTCGTTAGCAGCAGTGGCTTCTTCTTCCTCTGCCATACTATCACCTTCTTCGTCCACTTGTGGAGCGGCATCCATGAAGTGCTTTATTAAATAAGGTTTAATGACGTTGACGTCATATTTCCCCGAGTTAAACCCTATCACGGGAAGCTCTTTTAAATACTCATCAAACCTAACTACTATCTTGTCTTTATTCAGTTCATGGAGTTGAGTAAAAATACTTTCAAACCGAGATCGCAATAACGAGTAGGCCTTATCAGCGACACTAGTGAGATAATCAAGCATCTGACTAACTAAAATTTGTGGGTCACCCTTGGTTATGAAGCATTTTGGGGCCTCCCACCCTGGGACATTTGACGCTATAGAGCAGGAAAGGGGTACGTGTTTAGCTACAAAGGTAGTCGAGTGCGTTTCTTGGGGAACATTCCCTTTATCAAAGTAACATTCATAATCGAATGTTGCCCTGAAGGGGTAAATAAAAGACTCTGGAGTACTTAGCCCTTCAGCGCTGATCGCGTCCCATACACTTTCAGGTGAAGAATAAACACCACCTTTATATGTCTCTACAGCCATATCCCCATTACAAGTTTTTTCATGCCTATCCATACGCCAAAACTTTTTCCACAATTTCCCACATTTTCCACAAGAAAAACTTTTACTGGCCCGGGAAAGATCGTTTATATAAAAGAAGTGATTTTTGTAAAGTAAAAGACGGAGAGTTTCACTATAACGACTGCCACTTCTCAGGACAATACGCAAGGCTTGTTCAGAATCAAACTCAAAAATATCTATGTTTATTGAAAAACAAGTTTCTAAGAGAGACATTTCAGCAAGAGTTACACCGTGAAAGCTACTTAACAATAGAGACGGGTTAAACTGTTTGAAAAGTAGTCTCGAAGCCTTCTTAACATCTTTAACAGAGGCACCTCTACGGATAGCTAAACAACGGAAGAAGCAGAGATTATCATTGTAAACTTTAGATTTGGAGTCGGTTTGAAGGGTATTAATACCGTGGTTCGATGCAATGTAGGGTGGGATATCTAGCAGACACCCTATAGGATAATCTTGGAGTTTATAAATATAAACACTCGTACTGACTAATGCTTCTAATGTATATTTGGTTGTCTCCCTGTTTTTATTTGCATACCCTAATATATCACTTTCATTTAAGCTATCAACAAACGTTTCAAAGTCATTTCTGTTGTTAACTAACAAGGGTTTGTCTAACCCTGTCGCGTTATTTGAGCTGGCGTGAAAGTAACGCAGCCCCTGTGTCTCCCTATGTCTTAAAACTAGGTGATGACTATAATTCACCTTGAAACGTTTTTTCTGGGCTAGAAAAATTGGGTTTACAAGGGTCTTCCAATCTATAGGAGTATCAGGCTGATGAAATATAGTGTACGTATCCATGTATTTGTTCCGACGTTCATGTGTTCTAATAGCTAACCAGTTGTTCTTATATATCTTCTTAATATCGTGGGGTAACTTATTTAAAGAGTCTATTTCATTAATAAGTCTTGGTCTCTTTGAGGGTTCTTGAGTCGAACTCTTTGCCACCCGTTTTCGTGAGGTTGTCGATACCACTGGGTCTGCTGGAGTTGAGCGTGTTGAGGTGGCCACAGCTATGTCATGGTTAGCAAGATGCACTCGCAGATGGCTTGCTCCAGTAAAGCTTTGTTGGCAGATATGGCAGATATGTGGGTTAACACTGGTCTCTTTCGAAGGTACGTGACCTGTTGACACAGGAGTTGGTAATGCAGGAACTACTGATACAAGAGATGCAAGATGCTCTGTCTTGATATGTCTGGCAAGGCTGTCTACTCTTGTATATACTCGTTCACAAACATCACATTTGTATTCATGACACTCATGCACACTAGCAACGTGTCGTTTTAGGTCCCGGCTCCGGGTAAAAGTTTTGGAGCAGAGATGACAAGTGTTAGACATCTGTAGAAAAGAAATTGAAACATTACAAGAAAAGAAAACAAGAAAAGTAAACAACGAGAACTATCGAAATTAGGTTACAAAAGTAACACGTGGATACTAAAAAACCAACTTAGTGAAATTAGGTCACAAAAGTAACACGTGGATACTAAACAACCAACTTATCGAAAATAGGTTACTAAAGTAACATACTATAACATTAAAGATCTAATATAACACTTACTTTTTATGTGTTTGAAGGTACAAGACACATCCGTCGGCACCAACTGTAAGCGAAAGTCTGATTACAAGCTTCACAGGCGCGTTATATATACGCCAGAAACACCGGAAGTGTTACTAAAAATAGAACTGACCGCTGATGCAATACCGGAAGTGTTACTAAAAATAGCTTTTGACCGCTGACGCGATGCCCATGGAGTTTCTAAAAACAGATTTTGACCTATGACGCAATACCAGGTAATTTTATACGAGTTTTCCCCTTGACCCTTTTTGGCGGTTACGCCCATGAAACTCTTAGAAACAGTAAATTTAACCTCTAGACATACCCCAAACTTTATATTAAGCATCCCCATATCAAGAATTTACATAAAAATCACTTTTGAAATTACTACCCCTGTACCCATTTTTGGCGGTTACGCCCATGAAACTGTTAAAAATAGTCAATTTAACATCTAGACATACCCCAAACTTTATATTAAGCATCTCCGTATCAATAATTTACATAAAAACAACTTTTGAAATTACTACCCTTGTACCCATTTTTGGCGGTTACGCCCATGAAATCGATAAAAATTGAAATTTAACACCTAGACATACCCCAAACTTTATAATAAACATCCCCGTATCAAGAATTTCCATAAAAACTACTTTTGAAATTACTACCCCGGTACCCATTTTTGGCGGTTACGCCCATGAAACTGTTAAAAATAGTCAATTTAACATCTAGACATACCCCAAACTTTATATTAAGCATCTCCGTATCAATAATTTACATAAAAACAACTTTTGAAATTACTACCCCTGTACCCATTTTTGGCGGTTACGCCCATGAAATCGATAGAAAATAGTCAATTTAACACCTAGACATACCCCAAACTTTATAATAAACATCCCCGTATCAAGAATTTCCATAAAAACTACTTTTGAAATTACTACCCCGGTACCCATTTTTGGCGGTTACGCCCATGAAACTGTTAAAAATAGTCAATTTAACATCTAGACATACCCCAAACTTTATATTAAGCATCTCCGTATCAATAATTTACATAAAAACAACTTTTGAAATTACTACCCCTGTACCCATTTTTGGCGGTTACGCCCATGAAATCGATAAAAAATTGAAATTTAACCTATTGGTATACCTCAATCATAATATTTGACACGCCCATGTATCAAATTTGCCTGAAAAATCAATCAAAAATTAGTAGTATATATCCAGTGATTGGACGGGTGAATGGTCTTCCAGAAGCACCTAAATCCTTATATAAATAGTCTAGAGAATAATAGAACAAAGAAGTATGTGTTAGCACTCGGAAAAATTGACAGACAAACAACAATAGAAAAAAACGAAGAACAATATATAGTCCGAAGTGGGATCGAACCCGTACTCAGTGGCACCGCGCCTTGCCACGAGAAGCCGAACGCTTGGCACACTACCACGCAGCCAACTAAAAAATTGGCTATTGCAGTAGTGTCTTACACGATGACGTTCTCAATGACTATAGCATAGGGTAACGATCACAGACCGGAAATAAATTGTATATTTGTACTTTCCTATTAATGCAAGTATCTCCCAGTAGGGCTGAATACTTGTGTTGTAGACAAACATTTATTGGACGAAACAGCACGAATAGTAGTTCCCAGTGTTTATATACTGGGTACAAATAATAATACATAAATATTATTATATGGGGAACTTCCGAGGCGATAATAGGGAATAATAGAACAAAGAAGTATGTGTTAGCACTCGGAAAAATTGACAGACAAACAACAATAGAAAAAAACGAAGAACAATATATAGTCCGAAGTGGGATCGAACCCGTACTCAGTGGCACCGCGCCTTGCCACGAGAAGCCGAACGCTTGGCACACTACCACGCAGCCAACTAAAAAATTGGCTATTGCAGTAGTGTCTTACACGATGACGTTCTCAATGACTATAGCATAGGGTAACGATCACAGACCGGAAATAAATTGTATATTTGTACTTTCCTATTAATGCAAGTATCTCCCAGTAGGGCTGAATACTTGTGTTGTAGACAAACATTTATTGGACGAAACAGCACGAATAGTAGTTCCCAGTGTTTATATACTGGGTACAAATAATAATACATAAATATTATTATATGGGGAACTTCCGAGGCGATAATAGGGAATAATAGAACAAAGAAGTATGTGTTAGCACTCGGAAAAATTGACAGACAAACAACAATAGAAAAAAACGAAGAACAATATATAGTCCGAAGTGGGATCGAACCCGTACTCAGTGGCACCGCGCCTTGCCACGAGAAGCCGAACGCTTGGCACACTACCACGCAGCCAACTAAAAATTGGCTATTGCAGTAGTGTCTTACACGATGACGTTCTCAATGACTATAGCATAGGGTAACGATCACAGACCGGAAATAAATTGTATATTTGTACTTTCCTATTAATGCAAGTATCTCCCAGTAGGGCTGAATACTTGTGTTGTAGACAAACATTTATTGGACGAAACAGCACGAATAGTAGTTCCCAGTGTTTATATACTGGGTACAAATAATAATACATAAATATTATTATATGGGGAACTTCCGAGGCGATAATAGGGAATAATAGAACAAAGAAGTATGTGTTAGCACTCGGAAAAATTGACAGACAAACAACAATAGAAAAAAACGAAGAACAATATATAGTCCGAAGTGGGATCGAACCCGTACTCAGTGGCACCGCGCCTTGCCACGAGAAGCCGAACGCTTGGCACACTACCACGCAGCCAACTAAAAAATTGGCTATTGCAGTAGTGTCTTACACGATGACGTTCTCAATGACTATAGCATAGGGTAACGATCACAGACCGGAAATAAATTGTATATTTGTACTTTCCTATTAATGCAAGTATCTCCCAGTAGGGCTGAATACTTGTGTTGTAGACAAACATTTATTGGACGAAACAGCACGAATAGTAGTTCCCAGTGTTTATATACTGGGTACAAATAATAATACATAAATATTATTATATGGGGAACTTCCGAGGCGATAATAGGGAATAATAGAACAAAGAAGTATGTGTTAGCACTCGGAAAAATTGACAGACAAACAACAATAGAAAAAAACGAAGAACAATATATAGTCCGAAGTGGGATCGAACCCGTACTCAGTGGCACCGCGCCTTGCCACGAGAAGCCGAACGCTTGGCACACTACCACGCAGCCAACTAAAAAATTGGCTATTGCAGTAGTGTCTTACAAACACTGGGAACTACTATTCGTGCTGTTTCGTCCAATAAATGTTTGTCTACAACACAAGTATTCAGCCCTACTGGGAGATACTTGCATTAATAGGAAAGTACAAATATACAATTTATTTCCGGTCTGTGATCGTTACCCTATGCTATAGTCATTGAGAACGTCATCGTGTAAGACACTACTGCAATAGCCAATTTTTTAGTTGGCTGCGTGGTAGTGTGCCAAGCGTTCGGCTTCTCGTGGCAAGGCGCGGTGCCACTGAGTACGGGTTCGATCCCACTTCGGACTATATATTGTTCTTCGTTTTTTTCTATTGTTGTTTGTCTGTCAATTTTTCCGAGTGCTAACACATACTTCTTTGTTCTATTATTCCCTATTATCGCCTCGGAAGTTCCCCATATAATAATATTTATGTATTATTATTTGTACCCTATAAATAGTCTACCCTCACATGGAAGCACATTTTTTGGTGCCGTTTTTCCTTATATGAGAGTCTTCCCGGTCAATCACTAGATATATACTACTAATTTTTGATTGATTTTTCAGGCAAATTTGATACATGGGCGTGTCAAATATTATGTTTGAGGTATACCAATAGGTTAAATTTCAATTTTTTATCGATTTCATGGGCGTAACCGCCAAAAAATGGGTACAGGGGTAGTAATTTCAAAAGTTGTTTTTATGTAAATTATTGATACGGAGATGCTTAATATAAAGTTTGGGGTATGTCTAGATGTTAAATTGACTATTTTTAACAGTTTCATGGGCGTAACCGCCAAAAATGGGTACCGGGGTAGTAATTTCAAAAGTAGTTTTTATGGAAATTCTTGATACGGGGATGTTTATTATAAAGTTTGGGGTATGTCTAGGTGTTAAATTGACTATTTTCTATCGATTTCATGGGCGTAACCGCCAAAAATGGGTACAGGGGTAGTAATTTCAAAAGTTGTTTTTATGTAAATTATTGATACGGAGATGCTTAATATAAAGTTTGGGGTATGTCTAGATGTTAAATTGACTATTTTTAACAGTTTCATGGGCGTAACCGCCAAAAATGGGTACAGGGGTAGTAATTTCAAAAGTGATTTTTATGTAAATTCTTGATATGGGGATGCTTAATATAAAGTTTGGGGTATGTCTAGAGGTTAAATTTACTGTTTCTAAGAGTTTCATGGGCGTAACCGCCAAAAAGGGTCAAGGGGAAAACTCGTATAAAATTACCTGGTATTGCGTCATAGGTCAAAATCTGTTTTTAGAAACTCCATGGGCATCGCGTCAGCGGTCAAAAGCTATTTTTAGTAACACTTCCGGTATTGCATCAGCGGTCAGTTCTATTTTTAGTAACACTTCCGGTGTTTCTGGCGTATATATAACGCGCCTGTGAAGCTTGTAATCAGACTTTCGCTTACAGTTGGTGCCGACGGATGTGTCTTGTACCTTCAAACACATAAAAAGTAAGTGTTATATTAGATCTTTAATGTTATAGTATGTTACTTTAGTAACCTATTTTCGATAAGTTGGTTGTTTAGTATCCACGTGTTACTTTTGTGACCTAATTTCACTAAGTTGGTTTTTTAGTATCCACGTGTTACTTTTGTAACCTAATTTCGATAGTTCTCGTTGTTTACTTTTCTTGTTTTCTTTTCTTGTAATGTTTCAATTTCTTTTCTACAGATGTCTAACACTTGTCATCTCTGCTCCAAAACTTTTACCCGGAGCCGGGACCTAAAACGACACGTTGCTAGTGTGCATGAGTGTCATGAATACAAATGTGATGTTTGTGAACGAGTATATACAAGAGTAGACAGCCTTGCCAGACATATCAAGACAGAGCATCTTGCATCTCTTGTATCAGTAGTTCCTGCATTACCAACTCCTGTGTCAACAGGTCACGTACTTCGAAAGAGACCAGTGTTAACCCACATATCTGCCATATCTGCCAACAAAGCTTTACTGGAGCAAGCCATCTGCGAGTGCATCTTGCTAACCATGACATAGCTGTGGCCACCTCAACACGCTCAACTCCAGCAGACCCAGTGGTATCGACAACCTCACGAAAACGGGTGGCAAAGAGTTCGACTCAAGAACCCTCAAAGAGACCAAGACTTATTAATGAAATAGACTCTTTAAATAAGTTACCCCACGATATTAAGAAGATATATAAGAACAACTGGTTAGCTATTAGAACACATGAACGTCGGAACAAATACATGGATACGTACACTATATTTCATCAGCCTGATACTCCTATAGATTGGAAGACCCTTGTAAACCCAATTTTTCTAGCCCAGAAAAAACGTTTCAAGGTGAATTATAGTCATCACCTAGTTTTAAGACATAGGGAGACACAGGGGCTGCGTTACTTTCACGCCAGCTCAAATAACGCGACAGGGTTAGACAAACCCTTGTTAGTTAACAACAGAAATGACTTTGAAACGTTTGTTGATAGCTTAAATGAAAGTGATATATTAGGGTATGCAAATAAAAACAGGGAGACAACCAAATATACATTAGAAGCATTAGTCAGTACGAGTGTTTATATTTATAAACTCCAAGATTATCCTATAGGGTGTCTGCTAGATATCCCACCCTACATTGCATCGAACCACGGTATTAATACCCTTCAAACCGACTCCAAATCTAAAGTTTACAATGATAATCTCTGCTTCTTCCGTTGTTTAGCTATCCGTAGAGGTGCCTCTGTTAAAGATGTTAAGAAGGCTTCGAGACTACTTTTCAAACAGTTTAACCCGTCTCTATTGTTAAGTAGCTTTCACGGTGTAACTCTTGCTGAAATGTCTCTCTTAGAAACTTGTTTTTCAATAAACATAGATATTTTTGAGTTTGATTCTGAACAAGCCTTGCGTATTGTCCTGAGAAGTGGCAGTCGTTATAGTGAAACTCTCCGTCTTTTACTTTACAAAAATCACTTCTTTTATATAAACGATCTTTCCCGGGACAGTAAAAGTTTTTCTTGTGGAAAATGTGGGAAATTGTGGAAAAAGTTTTGGCGTATGGATAGGCATGAAAAAACTTGTAATGGGGATATGGCTGTAGAGACATATAAAGGTGGTGTTTATTCTTCACCTGAAAGTGTATGGGACGCGATCAGCGCTGAAGGGCTAAGTACTCCAGAGTCTTTTATTTACCCCTTCAGGGCAACATTCGATTATGAATGTTACTTTGATAAAGGGAATGTTCCCCAAGAAACGCACTCGACTACCTTTGTAGCTAAACACGTACCCCTTTCCTGCTCTATAGCGTCAAATGTCCCAGGGTGGGAGGCCCCAAAATGCTTCATAACCAAGGGTGACCCACAAATTTTAGTTAGTCAGATGCTTGATTATCTCACTAGTGTCGCTGATAAGGCCTACTCGTTATTGCGATCTCGGTTTGAAAGTATTTTTACTCAACTCCATGAACTGAATAAAGACAAGATAGTAGTTAGGTTTGATGAGTATTTAAAAGAGCTTCCCGTGATAGGGTTTAACTCGGGGAAATATGACGTCAACGTCATTAAACCTTATTTAATAAAGCACTTCATGGATGCCGCTCCACAAGTGGACGAAGAAGGTGATAGTATGGCAGAGGAAGAAGAAGCCACTGCTGCTAACGACGAAGAGGAAGATGAAATGGACGTAGACTACAAAGTACCAAAACCGTTCAAGTTTATAGTTAAAAGAAACAATAACTTTATGTGTATTGCAACGCCGAATCTAAAATTCTTAGATATAGTAAACTATCTAGCCCCGGGTTTAGCTATAGTAAATATCTGGCGGCTTATAAGATTAGTGAAACAAAAGGTTACTTTTGTTATGAATATATAGACGACCCCCAAAAGTTGGACGAGACAGAACTACCCCCACACGAAACGTTTTATTCGTCGTTAAAAAATGCCAACATTTCCAAGGAGGAGTACGCCCTGTGCCAAAAGGTCTGGAAGGACAATAACATGACCACACTTAGGGACTTTTTGGTGTGGTATAACAACAAAGATGTAGTCCCTTTTTTAGAAGCCTTGGAGCAGCAGGTTCGCTTTTATGGGGAGCGGGGTGTAGACTGTTTTAAAGACGCCATTTCGGTTCCGGGTGTTTGTTTAAAGTATATTTTTAAGACCGTTGATAGGGGTGTAATGTTTAGTTTATGTTCGAGCAAACAGGCGAGTCTACACAAAATGATTAGAGATAATATTGTCGGGGGTCCCTCTATAATTTTCCATAGGTATCACGAGGTAGGCAAAACGTTTATTAGGGGCGGACAGGTAGTCAAATCCATCCAAGGTTACGATGCCAACGCGTTGTATCTTTGGGCTCTGATGAACCCAATGCCAACAGATTACCCAATTATTAGAAGAATGGAGACCGGGTTTAGGGTCGAAAAAGCTAACTATTATGTCCAACAAAGTAGAGAGTGGCTAACGTGGGTCGCTCACCAGAAAGGGGTGGAGTTGAAAACTCAGTTTAATGGGAGGGAGTTTCGGTTAGGTGATAGAAATATCCCTGTGGATGGGTGGGATAAATCCAATAGAAGAGGCTATAATTTTCATGGTTGTTTGTACCATGGTCACAAAGACTGTCCCCTCACCAAAGATAAAGATAGAAACCCTGTTAATAATAAGCCCTTGTTCGAGCTGTTTGAAAAAACATGTGAGATACACACCTATCTAACTGAGGAGGTCAAAGTCCCAGTAGAAGTTATGTGGGAATGTGAGTGGCAGGCTCTGAAAAAGTCTGACCCAAACATTAGGGCTTTCCTTTCTAAAGCCATCCCCCGAGCTAGACCCTCTTACTCTAAAGAAGGGCTCCCTCTCAGTGATAAACAGATTCTGACTTCTGTTTCAGATGGGACATGTTTTGGTTTAGTGGAATGTGATCTACACGTCCCCGACCGCCTGAAGGAACATTTCAGTGAGATGACTCCAATTTTCAAAAATATTGACGTCACGCGTGATGATATTGGACCGTTTATGGGTGAATATGCCCTCAAACATAACTTGTTGTCAACCCCTCGTCGCACCCTAATAGGTAGTTATGTCGGTGAAAAAATTTTGTTGGCAACGCCACTGTTAAAATGGTATTTAGACCATGGATTGGTGGTAACAAAAATTTATCAAGTGATAGAATATCAACCGTCTAGTTGTTTTAAAAAGTTTGGCGAAATGGTTTCTGACGCTAGGAGGGCTGGTGATCTAGACGAAAGTCAATCTATAGTAAGCGATACGATGAAGCTCTTAGGAAACTCAGCCTACGGGAAGACTCTAACCAATAAGGCCAATCATAGCGCTGTCTCGTACGTTCAGGGGGATGAGATATCGAAAATGATTAATAGTTCCCGGTTTAAAAAGATGACTGAAATAGGGGAGGATCTTTTTGAAATTGAGATGGAGAAAAAGAAAACTGTTTGGGATTTACCCCTACAAATCGGTTTCTTCGTCTACCAGTACGCAAAACTTCGTATGTTAGATTTTTATTTCGAGTTCTTAGATAAGTTTGTAGATAGGTCCAACTTTCAGTTATGTGAAACAGATACTGATAGTTTATACTTGGCTTTAAGTGCACCTAAGCTAGAGGATATAGTTAAGTCAGGTCTGCGGGATGAGTTTAATAGTGTATATAAAGACTGGTTTCCTGCCGAGTTTTGCGCTGAACATACTAGCAAGACAGACTGTATAAACTGTAAGGGTGTTAAAGCGTACACCAAACGAACGCCCGGGCTTTTTAAACTAGAGTACGAAGGGACAGCTCTTGTTAGCTTATGTAGTAAGACGTACCATTGTAGTGGGGATTACGATAAAATCAGTTGTAAAGGGCTAAGCAAGCAACACAACAAATTAGATAAAGATATGTTTTTAGAGGTTCTCGCTACGCAAAAGGCTAAGGGTGGGAAAAATGTAGGTTTCAAAGTCTTAAATAATTCCATATTTTCCTACAGTCAAACAAGAAATGCTCTTTCCTATTTCTATATAAAAAGAAAGGTAGCTGATGATAACGTCTCGACAACTCCTCTAGATATTTAACTCTTTACACTACCAGTCTAGACTACCCAGCAATCTCTAACAGTTTCACCCCTTATGATTCATTTATGACATAGAGCTAAGCAGACATCCAACTACCTATCTATAAATAAATGTTACCCATGTACTATATATTGACTCAATGTACTGAATATTTTTGTAATGTTATATAATATCCACTGTATGTTATACACCTATTGAGATAATAAAAGAATAAAATATATCTTTTGTCTTTTGTTTTATATTGCTTGTTTTTCAATGCTGTTGTATAATCTACTAACCTATCACTAACGATCAAGTACATAAAGAACTCCAAAGTCAGCACACACCAGACATAAACACGTCACTTCCGGGTCACCGGGACTAGAGGTCAATACCTCGACACGAAATGTCACGGTTAACTCCCCCTGCGCCACACGCTTTATGCGCGCCGCGCGCCACACTATATATCTTTGTTAATTTAGCGCCACAATTCGACTCAAATACAACATTGTATACTACTGATGTGTACCTGACAGACGAGGCGGGTATATTTCATTTGGCACGTGCCCTTTCTTCTTCTTTCTTCTTTTTTTTTTTTTTTTAGTGTTTCCTCTTTCCTCGCTTTTGACATACGCCCTGCATTTATTGAAATTGGGGCTCCTGCTTTTCCAAATGATAAACAATTTTGTTCGGATTTGATTGCTGTCACATTAAATTATATTGTCACCCCAAATCAATTTTCTTACAGTCAGAAGATTCCCATACACGTCCCAACTCAACTTTTCAATGACTTAATATGTTTTGTTTGTGTCTGTATTCTGTTGAAGTTCTTTTGATTCGAAACCTTGGTTGCTTTGTCGTGCATTATCCACATCTATATATCTATTGACCTTTCGAGCCGTAGCCGGTCCATTGGGCGTAGACCAAGATACTCCCTCTCTTATCGGAATTTTTTGTTCTAGCAGTTTTCAATTCTTTTAAAGGTATTTTATCAAATCTCGCCATTTGTCTCTGCTTCGTGCAAGCAGCTCCGTCTCACCGAGGGAGCCGACTCCCGCTGCCCCCGCCTCTCCCATCAATGCTCCCCCCAGTGCCTCCCTGGACCTTCCTCCCCTCCTCCCACCTATTGTTTCCCCACACGAGGGCATTATCCACATGGCTATTGCATACTATTGCTCGTTATTGTATCTATGCTTATATGTAAGTTTAATGACAAATAACATTTCAAACATTTACCGTAACTTACCGTGGTAGCAGCCGTCATCTTCATAGCACCACCACTATACCTTTTGCGTGTATTAAACTTGGCAATATTTCTATTTGAGTCTCGGTGCGCTCCCTTCATGATCATAAAGATCCGCGTTCCATCGACAAGGCTCCGGAATTCAGCCAGACTCGAAAAATAGGTGTCAGTGATTTTTTTCTGGGAAGCACGGGCGGCCTGGCGTGATACGGACCACACAATCCAAAAGTGTACCTTGGTCATGAAAAAAATAAACTAACACCACATTCCTCACACGCTTAGCAAGAAGTGGAGGAAACCTTTACTATAAATTCTATTAGGTACTTTCCCTTCAGTCTTGGCACACTCCTCTGCTTATAGTTTTCATTTCAGCGCTCTTTTGTTCGTATCACATCCTCTCCCTTTTGACACGACCATTGTATTTCTTTTTCTTTGCCTTCCTTATGGTAACTACTTTATGACTGTCACCAGTGCCCCCCCCCCCCCCAATCTCTTAGTATTGTAGTTTTTTAAAACTACCTTGAGTGTTTTATGTGCTTTTCTTTGGGGGAGCTTAAGCGTCTGTGACCTGCGGTCGCAGTAGCAGGGCCGGCGCACCATCTGCTGGCCAAGACCAAGCAGATCTACCTCCTCGTGGTCTCCTCCGGTCTGCATCAAAACAGACTGGCTAACAGAAGCTAGGATCGACGTGTTCCCTGTAGTGATGACTGATACTGATTGAGGACCCAGTATTGCAGTACCTCTGGGCTGGACTAGTAGTTTCCCAGCGCAGCCTGGGACAGACGACATCCAACCTCTCCAGTAAGAGCCGGGAATGTCAAGAAAGCCATTACGACCCGCCACATCTTATGAGTCAAAGGGCAAACATGCTCGTATCAACTCGTGATAATCCAACAACAACATGTGCTTTTCTTTAAATTCATCCTAGGAAATGGCGCTAATTAACTTTAGAGACCAAGGTTTTGTGTTGAGCAGAGAGATAGTTAAATATGGTTCATGGGTTGTTTGCACAAACCACGGCGTTCCTAAGGACGACAGGATTTCGCAGAATCTGTCCCCCTCCCCCTTCAATTATTGCTTAAAATACCACTGAGTGTCGTCACTCGCTGTTCCTCTTAACACATCCAATGTGTTGATTTGGTGGCTTTTTGTGCGACATTTATGTGGCACGCGGTAGCGCAACCTATCGCCATGATAAACGATAAAGTGGAAACAAACATGCACAGCACAGATGATGATGACGATGAGGAGGAGGAAGATAATAGAGATGATCGTTATAATTCTCAAAATGGTTTTGTGGCAATCAACAAGGACTGTTGTGTTAGAATTGTACTAGTCATAATTGTGGCTGTCACTGCTATCATTGTGGTGGTGATTGTTGCATCTAACAGGAAGAGTGATGATGCTATAAAGATGACGGTTGCTACCACGGTAAGTTACAGTGAATGTTTGAAATGTTATTGTCACTAAACTTACATATAACGATAAAATAACGAGCAATATTATGCGTTAGCTATGTGGATAATGCACGACAAGGCAACCAAGGCTTCGAGTAAAAAGAACTTCAACATAATACACACACAAACAAAACATATTAAGTCATTGAAAAGTTGAGTTGGGACGTGTATGGGAATCTTCGGACTGTAAGAAAATTGATTTGAAGTGACAATATAATTTAATGTGACAGCAATCCAATCCGAAATATTTGGATTTCAGGTAGATGGTATGTTTGGGGCATGTTAAAAGACACAGAAGCCTACTAAAAGTAATATTGGAACGGAAAATACAAGGTAAAACAGGCATACGAAGACTAACATGGACGAGTAACATAAAAAGATGAACAAGTCAACCTATGACAATCTGCAGCATTAAAGCAAGAGACAGAGTGGAATGGTGCTCGATGGTGGCCAGTCTAACGACGCTCAATGATGATAATGAGGCTGTTATGGGTCTTTTTGCAATCCTTAATGATAATCTAGATGTCCATCAAAACAACAGCGTTGACAGGAAATCGCGAATCCAGATCGTAAGAGCTTAACAATTTCGATGCCAGACGCAAAGATAAGTATTTTCGTGGAACAATCGTCAACGATTCACTGATGCTGTCTGGCGTCGGGATAAGCGAACTAAACCTGACCAAGATTTCACTCAATTCTCTAGACATGAAACACTTTTCACGACAAATTAAAAATGAAGAATAAAGTAAGTTTACTAGCAACTAAGTCCATTCAAATATTTCGCAAACATCAGATGATTGAATGTAAACTTTCACCCTCTAAATCCTAGAACATCTCCTTTTCTGCAATACTTTCTTCAAGCCCACCTATAGTCAAAGAGTGCAGGCGACCTGATAGAAACGGTGTCACATTCCTATGAAATGGTAAATATCGTCTGTTGCACTTGTAAGTTAGATAACAAATAAGATAATAACATATACATTAGTAAGGCTGATGTAGAGGGAGCCAAGATATCGATCAGCTCATTTCCTATATGTGGTCAGCGTGTTAAAGTTTACGTTAGGTTCGGTGCATCAAAGCTGATCAAGACCGTACCCCATTTTTATCATAGCATCCCTGGAAATAGATTGACCAGTCTGGCCAAGAGAGTGGGGATAAAAATTAAAGAGAAACGGGTACCCAAAAATATCATGCTGAAGTCGAATGTGTTAGGCCAAAAGGGGCGTAAATTGTAGCTTGTCGTAAACCAGGACACAATGAAACAAGATTATCTAACGCCGCTCTTATCGGCGGGAGATGAAGTGTACTACTAACCGAGGGGCAAACTTACAGGAAAAAGTGACTAAATTAAGACCTTGTTTGGTCAGAGCTGAAAAAAAAAGAACCCAGAAGATGTTTTTATCATTTGGAAAAGCAGGAGCCCCAAATTGTCGCCAGTTTGTGGTACTGAAGATGATGATGTCAAGATCTTGTGTTGTGAATTCAGAATGATTTATTAGGTTCAAGCTATGACGTATAGACTACAGGAAAGGACAAGTGTATGTGACTGATGATCGAGACAGAGGGCTACGTATGTAGAGGGCTATGTATGTAGAGGGCTATGTATGTAGAGGGATATGTATGTAGAGGGCTATGTGTGTAGAGGGCTATGTATGTAGAGGGCTATGTATGTAGAGGGCTATGTATGTAGAGGGCTATGTATGTAGAGGGCTATGTTTGGGGAGGGCTATATTTGAAGAGGGCTCTATGTATAGAGAGGGCTTTGGTTGGAGAGGGCTATGTATGGAGATTGCTTTGTATGAAGAAAGCTATGTATGGAGAGGGCTATGTTTGAAGAGGGCTATGTATAGAGAGAGCTATGTTTGAAAAGGGTTATGTATAGAGGGAGCTATGTTTGGAGAGGTCTATGTATGGAGAGGGTTTTGTATGAAGAAAGCTATGTTTGGAGAGGGCTATGTATAGAGAGAGCTATGTTTGAAGAGGGCTATGTATAGAGTGAGCTATGTATAGAGAGAGCTATGTTTGGAGAGGGCTATGTATAGATATGGCTATGTATAGAGAGGGCTATGTATAGAGAGAGATATGTTTGGAGAGGGCTATGTTTAGAGAGGGCTATGTATAGAGAGAGCTATGTTTGGAGTTAGCGGGGTAGAGTTCTGCCCTACCAAAGGAGGAGTAAGACGCCTCATTTCCTCCGCTAGCCTCCGGGACACCCCTGGGCATGGTGGTGCTCCCGTTTACCCCCCTATCAGGGTTATGTGAAGCCATTGGAGCAGGTGGTGGATGGTGTTGTGGGAGCAGCCGACATGTAGTGCCGGTTATGGTCCCCACCCGCGATGGCAGGCAGAGGATCTCGTGTATAGAGACAATGGCTGCGATCTCCGACTAGCACAGTCACTGCCAAGAAGGAAAGGATTAGAAAACCTTCTTAAATTGCCTGGAATAATCATGACAAATCACAACCTTCTATTTACAGTAGATAAACAAATGAAAAGACGATTAGAGGCCACAGAGATGGGATTTCTCAGAAGAATGTTGAAAGTTCCCTGGACAGCTAAAAAGACCAATGAGGAAGTTCTCAAAGAGGCCAACACAAAAAGGAAGCTCTTAAAAAACATCAGAAAGAAGCAATCAACATTTTTCGGGCACATCATGAGAAGAGGAACGTTGGAATACTTGGTTACAACTGGCAAAATAAAAGGAAAGAGAGATCGCTGGCGACAAAGAGAGAAAATATTGGATAACTTGGTGTCTTGGCATGGAAAACAGTCAACAACAGAACTGATACGATGCGCTGTAGATAGAAGATTGTGGAGGGACATGGTCACCTACGCCAGTCGGTATGGCACATGATGATGATGTTTGGAGAGGGCTATGTATAGAGAGGGCCATGTATAGAGAGAGCTATGTTTGGAGATGGATATGTATAGAGAGAGCTATGTTTGGAGAGGGCTATGTATGGAGAGGGCTTTGTATAAAGAAAGCTATGTATGGAGAGGGATATGTATATTGATGGCTATGTATGGAGCAGGAATTTTTTAGAGAGGGCTTTGTATGAAGAGGGCTATGCATAGAGAGGGTTATGTATAGACATAAGCTAGAGACCTCCGAAGGGTCATGTGAAACCAGGACAATAGGGAATCAGACAAATAGCTCGTGGGAGGCCTCAGAAATATGGTTAAAATGAAGAATGTGGAGAATACAGTTGACACTAAGAATGGTAAAGACGTTTTAAAAAACTGGAAGGCTAATTTCAAATCAGTATGTCCCGTACATAATCACACATGTATGTGTACGGAAAGGCGCACAAGTTGCACACAACATAGCTAGCATTCTGCAGTGACAAACACCAAGAAATTATGTACATGAAAGTGTGATATATTCATGCCTCGTGGGGTCAGCGTGCCCATCAGCTTCATTTAATTTTATTTACTATTTTTCAAACTCAGTAAGCAAGATACCCATTTTTTTTTTCAAACTGCACCGACTGATAGGCTTAATATTTAAATTGAACCCACTTTTACTTAATAGCCAGGTCAGTCAGACAACAACCTAACCTCTCAGCTAATGGTTTTATTATGATCCATGTCGTCTTGTGTTCTCCTTTAAAAAAAAAAAAGTAAAGTACCCCCGTCACGCCAAGTGGCGTATAGCTAATATGGTATTAGTGACCATAAATTTTACAGACCTTCAGCACATGATTTTTGGGGTAATGTGGTCGGTATTACGCCCGTTTTGCTTCACTTTCCCAGAAAAAAATTCGGTACTTATTAAAGGCTGGGTGAACCCGGAAGCCGTCGGTTGGGATCGAACCCGACCCCTTGTCCTTTGTAATCCAGTTCACTAACCACTGAGCTATCGCGGCTCTCCTTTTGTTCCCCTTACACTCCTGAAATGTGCGCATTTTTCCGAGAGTCGACACAGTGCCCCCATCACTTTTGTTTAAATCGTCTCGGAGATTACCGTTATATAATTATATCTGTTGTCCTTTCGAGCCGAAGTCGGCACATAGGGCAGAACTATAATCTCAAAAACAGAAACCTTGCGTGCCAAAATGGCACATATTGCAGAGATCACTGCTTCTAAAATCTATGGTTCTGTTTCGATAACAATGCTTTTTACAATGACAGCTTGTCAAGCCATCGATCAACCTCCTTAGTCGCCTCTTACGACATGCATATAATTCATATAATTATATATGATTATATATGATATATTATTTATTTATTATTCAATTTGAAATGTTAATGCTGTCTACTCATTAAGATGAATAATATACCACCACAGGCAAGTGTGCACTGGCAGCCGAGTAGTGCAAGCAAGCGCTTGGTGTTTGAACATCAGTTTCTCTTGAGAGTTGGAAGTGATCAGAGCTCTTTATTGATTTTGGCCATCGATGACGTCAGACGAGTGTACGTCATTGTGTGGCACGATGTAAACAAACATTTTAACTTGTACGTGGCTGTCGACTTTGAAAAGGTCAGAACACATTCTCACTATCTTCGCTATCAGTGTTGTCACTATTATCTTTGTTGATTACAACGTTTTCACAATACACCAGTAGTAGTGGTGGCTGTATACCCTATCTAAGTGCACGTGCATGCACCAAAACGGCACCAAAGACAATGGATTTTGCACCGATACTGCACGAAACTGGCACCAAATCCGTGCAAAAGTCCGATAATCGGCTTATTATCTCGGTGGTCGTGGCGGTAATCGGCTTATCTCGGTGGTCGTCGTGGTGTGCGGGTGGTGCGTGACGGCTTATCTCGTGGTGTATGATCGGCGCAGCTCGCCGGTTACCTCGGGTGACAGCGGTTCTAAAAGGGGTCGTCTCTCGCGGGCAACAGCGGTTCTAAAACTTGTGGGGTCGTCTCTCGCGTGGGTAGCTCGCGGGCGGGGACAACAGCGGTTATAAAAACTTGGGGCGATGTGCCTTGAATGGTCGTGTGTGTGTGTGTTATCGCTACCAACATCATCATCATGTGCCACCCTAAACAGCATCATCAACCCTTCATGTCCTAGCATCATCATCATGTGCCACCCTCAACAGCATCATCAAACCTTCATGTCCTATCATCATCATACCACACAAAGTATCAAACCGATTATTAGTGACACATCATCATCATGTGTGAACCTCAACAGCATCATCAAACCTTCATGTCCTATCATCATCATACCACACAAAGTATCAAACCGATTATTAGTGACACATCATCATCATGTGCCACCCTCAACATCATCATCAAACCTTCATGTCCTATCATCATCATCATGTGCCACCCTCAACAACACCATCAACCCTTCATGTCCTATCATCATCATCATGTGCCACCCTCACAGCATCATCAAACCTTCATGTCCTATCATCATCATCATGTGCCACCCTCAACACCATCATCATCTCTTCATGTCCTATCATCATCATCATCATCATCATCAAGCCACACAAAGTATCAAACCGATTATTAGTGACACATCATCATGTGCCACCCTCAACAACATCATCACCCCTTCATGTCCTATCATCATCATCATGTGCCACCCTCAGCAGCAACATGTACCCTTCATGTCCTATCATCAAGCCACACAAAGTATCAACCAGCGAAATTTTCTCTCTCATATTCATGGTAAAGAAAAACAAAATTCGTTCTATATTTCACAGCTTTATTATTAATACAACAAATATACAACACATATTTGAAAATATATATATATATATATATATATATATTACTGTCCGGTTGTTGACTTTGGACATCCGCGGGCCCATCGAAGCCGAAGTATACACGGTGCGAGCAAATGATACATGATACGGTCGTTTATGTGCTGTCTCGATGAAAAAGGCATGAGGATTCTGTTAAGTTTCGCGCCACGACACTTAAGAAGTAAATAATAAACACAATATAGACCGCACGGGTTGCTAAACAAATCTTGCAACACCCGCGTGTTGTAGACGAATGGAACGTGTGAGTTTTGCTCTATAAAGTTTAAAATATCCACGTGTCTGGGAGGCAAACTGTAGGAATCGAAATACTCACATTCGCAGACCGTTGTAAAATAGGGCCACCCAATGCTCACCGGGTTCGTGGGCAGGGTCGGTGTTTGTGACAAAGGCCGCGGTCGCCGTTGGGTCGATGCTTGGCGGTAAGTGGTTTCGTGGAATGACACTAACACGGGAACAACGTCGAATGAAAATATCCGACATCAAAAGGTTGTAAATCTCCCTCGTGTTCATATTCTTCTTTCTCTCTCAAACGGCGTAGTCTGTTAGAATCTGCCTTGTCTTCGACACCTCGAGCACCGAGTCCAACTCGGCGTAGACGATAACTTGTAGGGGAGTAGTTGTGGGAGCGGCAAACTTGAGTTCTATCGACAAGGGTCCGCTTGTGGCTAGCTCAAAATGGGAGCCGTCCAGTAGGCTGGACGAGAGGTCAAAACCAAATAGACAGTATCCGTCCTTTAACTCTCTATAATCAACGTTATTCCCAGCGTCTTTACCAATCAGACCCATGGCCAGATTTGTGCCGAAAAAAGCTCTCGCGTATTGATTTCGTTCAAAGTCCATAGTTAGAGGCTTTCCCGAGATACATTTCCCGTCGACCGTCAGGTTCATATAAATCAGACCAAAGTGTTGAAAATTGAGCGGATTAGCTGTGTAAACACCATTAAAAGCACTGGCCGTAATCAGACCTATCACTATACGCGTCGGTGCTTGAGACAATACCGCGCATTCCCGCTTAAGAGAGCCTTTTCGTGGGCCAGAGAAATCGCGGGGTTTAGCTTAGCTTTCCTGACCACGAGCGCGGCGTAGGTGATAACACTCTTATAACCCACAGAGCTATCGTGAGCCACGAGGCTGAACACATCCTTCGAGGGCGTGAGTTTTATCTTTACATCGACTCTGTTTAACATGTAACGATCCTGCACAAAGACATCAGAGTGCAAACCCCCCATCATTTCAACCTCTTTACTACCCGAAGTCAAATCGCGCCGTGTTTTAAAACCCTCATTTTCTTTCAAATCGTCATGGTGGCCAGCTGTGCCTTTGTAGAACAGAGCGGCCGTCAAGTATCCCGTTTTCGCATCCTCTCCGTAATTTAGCGTGGCCTCAAACACTGCTCTAAAATAGGTATTCTCCGACGGTGTAACCAACGTGTCGTTTAGCGATACGTCGACTTGTGAAAATAGACTGTGAAGATAATTGTTGACCGGTCCTACCTCAGCATCGGGTGGTACACTATCACCATTCGGGAGGGTGATCTTGACCCGCAGATGTAAAAACGTGTTGAAAAGATCTAGATACTCCTCGATGTTTCCAGAAATGAAAAACTCTATCGGTGCGCTATGCGACAAAGCTGCGATCGGACGAATTTCAATAAACTGTCCAGAGTCTAGAGATGTCTGTGTGGGTGGAACGCTAAATAAATCCAAACCAGAGTGAAGACATTCGCACGATTTGGGGTGAACGAGGGACATTATTAGTCGAAAATATCCTTTGCCACCCTCGTCTTCGTCTTCTTCTTCTTGCTATACATCGAATGAAGGGGAAACTGTCTAGCTGTCGGTTTTATCCTCTTCGTAACGGGTTCTCCTGGTGGAGGTAACTTCATAACTCGCTTTCTGCTTTGTTTTAAACCACTTCCTGATTGGTTGTTAACACTCAGGTGATCTACGGCTCCGTGTATCAGCCGCTGACCGGCCTCCTTAGCTCGTTCTTTGAAAGCTTCACCGACATTTTTCCCGGCTAATGCGTCCTGTGCGACCTGCAGACCGGTCCCCAAGCCTTCTCTGAACAAGGCCTTACCGCCGGTTTTTAACCAGGGTAAAATAGCCCTACCGATTCCACCAAAGAAACTACCGATTCCTCGACCGCTCTGACTTCGACCTCCTATAAACACGGGCATCCCATCGCCCGCCTGACAACAGTAAAAGTTTTCGTATAACTCAACATCTCTATGAAGGGGAGTGTGTTTCACCATTATACCAGCTCGAGATGCTTCTTCACTCGAAAGTGTACCGTTAGCACCGACGTCCCGCTGGTGAATGGAATGGTTTTTCCGTGTTCGTTGGCTAAAAGGATTTCCACGGTATCGAAGGAAAATCGACTCAGGGGGACGTAGTGAGGCTTAATTTTCCATCGCTAGCGGGATGTTCTCCCAAAGTCAAGACAATTTATTTTTGTCTCAAACACGGTGTTCCCTTGTTAGTGTCATTCCACGAAACCACTTACCGCCAAGCATCGACCCAACGGCGACCGCGGCCTTTGTTATAAACACCGACCCTGCCCACGAACCCGGTGAGCATTGGGTGGCCCTATTTTACAACGGTCTCGGTGAATGTGAGTATTTTGATTCCTACAGTTTGCCTCCCAGACACGTGGATATTTTAAACTTTATAGAGCAAAACTCACACGTTCCATTCGTTTACAACACGCGGGTGTTGCAAGATTTGTTTAGCAACACGTGCGGTCTATATTGTGTTTATTATATACTTCTTAAGTGTCGTGGCGCGAAACTTAACAGAATTCTCATGCCTTCTTCATCGAGACAGCACATAAACGACCGTATCATTTATCGTTTGCTCGCCCCGTGGATACTTCGGCTTCGACTGGCCCGCGGATGTCCAAAGTCAACAACCGGACAGTAATATATATATATTTTTTCAAATATGTGTTGTATATTTGTTGTATTAATAATAAAGCTGTGAAATATAGAACGAATTTTGTTTTGCTTTACCATGATTGTGAGAGAGAGAACTTCGCTGGTTGATACTTTGTGTGGCTTGATGATAGGGCATGAAGGGTACATGTTGCTGTTGAGGGTGGCACGTGATGATGATGATAGGACATGAAGGGGTGATGATGTTGTTGAGGGTAGCACATGATGATGATGTGTCACTCATAATCGGTTTGATACTTTGTGTGGCTTGATGATGATGATGATGATGATGATAGGACATGAAGGGATGATGACGGTGTTGAGTGTGGCACATGATGATGATGATAGGACATGAAGGTTTGACGATGTTGTTGAGGGTGGCACTTGATGATGATGATAGGACATGAAGGTTTGATGATGCTGTTGAGGGTGGCACATGATGATGATGATAGGACATGAAGGGTTGATGATGTTGTTGAGGGTGGCACATGATGATGATGATAGGACATGAAGGTTTGATGATGCTGTTGAGGGTGGCACATGATGATGATGTGTCACTAATAATCGGTTTGATACCTTGTGTGGTATGATAATGATAGGACATGAAGGTTTGATGATGCTGTTGAGGGTGGAACATGATGATGATGTGTCACTAATAATCGGTTTGATACTTTGTGTGGTATGATGATGATAGGACATGAAGGTTTGATGATGCTGTTGAGGTTCACACATGATGATGATGTGTCACTAATAATCGGTTTGATACTTTGTGTGGTATGATGATGATAGGACATGAAGGTTTGATGATGCTGTTGAGGGTGGCACATGATGATGATGCTAGGACATGAAGGGTTGATGATGCTGTTTAGGGTGGCACATGATGATGATGTTGGTAGCGATAACACACACACGACCATTCAAGTCACATCGCCCCAAGTTTTTATAACCGCTGTTGTCCCCGCCCGCGACCTACCCCCGCGAGAGACGACCCCACAAGTTTTAGAACCGCTGTTGCCCGCGAGAGACGACCCCTTTTAGAACCGCTGTCGCCCGAGATAACCGGCGAGCTGCGCCGATCACGCACCACGAGATAAGCCGTCACGCACCACCGCACACCACGACGACCACCGAGATAAGCCGATTACCGCCACGACCACCGAGATAATAAGCCGATTATCGGACTTTTGCACGGATTTGGTGCCAGTTTCGTGCGGTATCTGTGCAAAATCCATTGTCTTTGGTGCCGTTTTGGTGCATGCACGTGCACTTTTAGAAGGGTGAACAGCCACCACTACTACTTACACCCATCTTCACAACGATCTTGTTTACATTATCATTGCTTTACATTACTACATTATTAATTACATTATTACTTTACCAGTTCCCATTTACAAGAATACAATATAGTCAGTACATGTTAATATATATATATATGTCTTGGAGTTCACTTAAAATGAGGTTCACATCATAAAGTATTATTGTTCCTGTTGTTCGTCTGTGTTTGTGAGCAAGAACAAGAAAGAGTCCAGTTATCTTTGCGGCCAAAGACACAGAACAGTAAATAGGCTGGATGTGGTCTGCAACTCATAGCTGACTGCTGGCATCAGGATCCGTTTATTGGAGCTGATCGAGGATCTACTCCGCCCCGTGACCATGGAAACAGACAAACCGTCCTGGTCACGGATTGGAAAGGGAAGAGAAAAACAAATACTCGAAAATAAGGTACCGTTCAAGAGTGTTGTGCCAAAATAAGCAGACATCGCAGATTTCAGCAAAACACAACACAACCTACACCCATTTAACATTCAAAACACAACACAACCTACACCCATTTAACATCCTTTCAAGGGCGGCCAAGAAAAGAAGGAATCATCGGGCGAGCGTCAGCAACAGTTTGGTTGTTAATGACCATCATCATCAATATCATTATAATTCATCATCATCATCATCATCATTGGGTGTCGTCTCCGCATCGCAGGTTGGCTACCATGGAGCGCTATTCCACTCTGTCTCTTGCTTTGATGATGCAGATTGTCATAGGTGACTTATCCTTCTTTTGATGTTACTCGTCCATGTTAGTCTTGGTCTGCCTCTGCCTCTTTTACCTTGTATTTTCCCTTCCAATATTACTTTTATTAGGCTGTTTTGTCTTTTAACATGCCCCAAAACGTTCATTTGTCTTGTTCTAATTGTGTTTAGTAGTTCTCTTTTCATTTTTAGTTGTTTTAAAACTTCATCGTTTGTGTTCTTTTCTTTCCATCCAATTCTACATATTCTTCTATAAATCCACATCTATCATCACTACCAGTCTTGAAAACCGCAAGCTTTGAATTTCCCACCTATGAGCTCAATATATTCCATTGTTATTGTTTCTGTATGATGTTCTCTTTATCATATATGGGACTGTCGATGCTATACTGTCATTCTCCAATCCTGAGTATCAGAACAAGCACTTTTGTCATATCCCTCCTTGTACGCGCAAATCTACCAGCTTGGTCAAGCCGCCTGAGCCTGCCCGATGAGGTGGGACCGACCAATAGCTGTGACATGTTCAGCGTTCCGAGGGATGAGCTGGGACCGACCAGTAGCTGTGATATGTTAAGGGTTCCAAGCGATGAGCTGGGACCGACCAGTAGCTGTGACATGTTCAACGTTTCGAGCGATGAGCTGGGACCGACCAATAGCTGGGACATGTTCAACGTTCCAAGCGATGAGCTGGGACCGACCAATAGCTGGGACATGTTCAACGTTCCGCGCGATGAGCTGGGACCGACCAATAGCTGGGACCGACCAATAGCTGTGACATGTTCAACGTTCCGAGTGATGAGCTGGGACCGACCAATAGATGGGACCGACCAATAGCTGGGACATGTTCAACGTTCCGAGCGATGAGCTGGGACCGACCAATAGCTGGGACATGTTCAGGGTTCCGAGCAAAGGCAATTGTGGGTAACATGAGGACAACCGTCTATAGCACGCATAGATCAAGAAGTCACATGAGTGGGGTGTTTTCGAGAATACCGCCTCAGCGGGCAGACTCATACATATCGAATGTGATGGTCAAACTTACCAAGAATACAACTTGCCTCAGGCGATGGTGGTTAGGGTGTCCAAACTATCAAACCGAGGTCAAGGTTAGGGCATAATCAAGGCCAGATTTTGGCATAAGCTAAATAAGCTACAGCTTAGGGCAACACATTATAGGGGCCTGCCTTTTTTTCAGAATTTGTTTTTGGGACAACGTGGTATGGTTGCAACTTGACGTACTTGAGGGACAACGTGGTATGGTTGCAGCTTGACGTACTTGAGGGACAACGTGGTATGGTTGCAGCTTGACGTACTTTGAGGGACAGCGTGGTATGTTTACAGCTTGACGTACTTTGAGGGACAACGTGGTATGGTTGCAGCTTGACGTACTTGAGGGACAACGTGGTATGGTTGTAGCTTGACGTACTTTGAGGGACAGCGTGGTATGGTTACAGCTTGACGTACTTTGAGGGACAACGTGGTATGGTTGCAGCTTGACGTACTTTGAGGGACAACGTGGTATGGTTGTAGCTTGACGTACTTGAGGGACAACGTGGTATGGTTGCAGCTTGACGTACTTGAGGGACAACGTGGTATGGTTGCAGCTTGACGTACTTGAGGAACAACGTGGTATGGTTGCAGCTTGACGCACTTGAGGGACAACGTGGTATGGTTGCAGCTTGACGTACTTTGAGGGACAACGTGGTATGGTTGCAGCTTGACGTACTCGAGGGACAACACAAATTAAAATGACGTTATGGTTGAATTGGCCATCAAAGTCAAATCGCTGCGGTTCAGTAGGACTTCACATAGATCAAGAGAGCATCGTCGTTCTGATTTTGTGTTGTCCCTTACATATGTAAAGCAGTAACCATACCACTTTTTTCCCCCTATTTTCTTTCCATCTTTATCGTCAGCTTTACATCAACTTCGTATTTGTATCTCTTTACCCCTTTCTGGGACTACACTTTTATTTAGCTGAGACCTTCAGGTGTCAACGGGAATAGGGCCCTCCAAGTTGTATTTCCTTAGGTCTTCACTAAGTCAAAACCTGGTGTCGGGCTTCAACATTGGCTAGCACAACTCTATAAGATAATCGTGAGACTACTGAAACTGCACATATCATGTCTATTATGAATCTGCTATGGTCTGTTCTCAGTTAAAAGATTGTTGTTCTTCCTTTAAAAGTTAACTATTGGAGAAATCGACTTTTGTTCATGTTCGCCAGAAAATACAAAACAAAGACCAAAGCTGTCAAGTTCTGGCAACATATATTTTACTGAGAGGTAGACTCTATTTTACTGAGAGGTAGACTCTATTTTACTGAGAGGTAGACTCTATTTCACTGAGAGGTAGACTTTCTCATTTGTTTACAGAGTTGGATTGTTCAATCCATAAACACAGTTTGCTTAGTGTCTAACTCTCCCAACCGGAGAGCGTCAAAGAACACACCCATTATAACACACAGTTACTACTATATTTCAGTTGTGCACAAATAAAAAAAAAATGAGACTGTTAAAAAAGGACAATTAATTACAATACATGGAAACAGTAGGTGTATGAAAGAGGTGTGGTACAGAAGAGCTCAGACAAAGGCTGCAGTCCAAGGATGAAAAAAACAATGTTACGCAATTCGTTCTTTTGTGGAATGGGTACAAGAAAAAGAGGGTTTCAGTTTTAGGGGAGCCTGTCTCGACATGTAGAAGTTTTCTTTTTCTTACAGTTTACCCGTTAAGTGTGCGTGGATGCGGTGTGTCGCGATAGCTGCACCTTTCGGTCCGACATATCCGTCTTAGGTACAACAGGGATAGATTTGCTCAACATTTTCACGTTCACATTTCTTTGTATGTGGTTTTATCATGTTGCTTTGTCAGGTCTAATTTTGGATTTTCCGGTTGTTGTTTTTTTTTGACAAGATTTGTGCTCAACATATTATGGTCCACAAGATATGGAAGCTATAGAAAATGGTTGTTACAAGCACTCCATACCTGGTAAGACAGTCGGTCAAAATGGGAAAACTTGTTATTGTGTAATACATTGGATCTGAAAAGTAATTTTGCCAGGGAAACGGCCAGATATGGACAACCCTTGTTGCAACCCAAAGCAAGAGACAGAGCAGAATGGCGCTCCATGGTAATCAACCTTCGTTGCGATGATGGCACTCCATGATGAGCTTGCGATATTGGTGTCCTCAGTTGGTTTTCAAAGAACTTCAGAGTTTAAAGTCCAGTGTTGATAGTAGGCCCCATTTGTATTGATTTGATTTGAGCATGTTTACGTACCGAATGCCACCGCGTGATTTGACCGCCCTGTGAGTTGGTTGTTGTAGACATAGGTTATGTTCGACCAACGCCAACTAAATATCAAGCCTGCAGGCTGAGGTGTCACCCAAAGATTGAGACGTTCTCAGCATTGCGAACAGGGGCGGTTGTGGGTAAAATGTCGTCAGCCACCTACAGCTCACAATGTTGAACACGTCACAAACTTTGGGTGTTTTCAGGAAAACTATCAGTCCGCGCATAGAGATATAGTCGACGTTGTTTTAGACAAAGGGATATAATACTAGATTTAGTAACATCAACATCAAGTGCCAGCATCGTACAGATCACCGTTGTTGATGGCGTTTTTCCACAAGTTCTTGTCTCTACAGTTGTCTGTCGGTTCTGTGGTTGGCTTCCTACCGTGTCACGATCTGTGATGCTCTCTCATATTTCTCTCTGGTTGGGGACTCAGTGGTCTAGAGGTAAGACATCGGTCGTAACTGGTGAACGACAAGAAGAAGAAAAGAAGAATCAGCGATTCGAAAAAAGTTGAGAAAACTTTGGCCAAGCTTTTTATGAGTAGAAGCAGGTGTCATTATTTGTTACCGTACTTTCATTATCACTACCCTGTCTATGGCAGCATTATATCGATCATTATTTGTTACCATACTTTCATTATCACTACCCTGTCTATGGCAGCATTATATCGATCATTATTTGTTACCATACTTTCATTATCACTACCCTGTCTATGGCAGCATTATATCGATCATTATTTGTTACCGTACTTTCATTATCACTACCCTGTCTATGGCAGCATTATATCGATCATTATTTGTTACCGTACTTTCATTATCACTACCCTGTCTATGGCAGCATTATATCGATCATTATTTGTTACCATACTTTCATTATCACCACCCTGTCTATGGCAGCATTATATCGATCATTATTTGTTACCATACTTTCATTATCACTACCCTGTCTATGGCAGCATTATATCGATCATTATTTGTTACCGTACTTTCATTATCACTACACTGTCTATGGCAGCATTATATCGATCATTATTTGTTACCATACTTTCATTATCACCTCACTGTCTATGGCAGTATTCTTCATTCCTCTTCTACCTTTTTAGCTGCCAGTGGAGCATAGGTCTTCAACAAACACTTTCCAAGTCGTTCTGTTTTTGCCATTCTTTTAAGATCACTCCATGTCTTCCCCTTCATCTTCATCTCTGCTTCTATCTGTCTTCTCCAAGAATTCCTTGGTCTTCCTCTTTGTCTTTTCCCCTGTGGATTCCAAAAAGGGCCTGTTGTGTAATACTCTCAGTTGACTTCCGTAGTGTGTGTCCTATCCAACGCCATCGTCTTCGCTGTATCTCTTTATCCACGGGTATTTGACTGGTACATTTAAATAATTCTTTGTTAGTGATTCTGTCCTGCCATTTCCATCCTTTTATTCTGCGTAAGCATCCATTAATGAAAGTCTGTATCTTCGTGATTGTCAATGTTGTTGTTCTCCATGTTTCACAGCCATATAATAGGACCGACTTAACATTTGAGTTGAAAATTTTTATTTTTGTATTTAACCTAATTTCTTTGGATTTCCATATGTTTCCCAGTGCAACGAAAGCTGCTCTTGCTTTTGATATCCTTATTTTGGTATCATTTTCTGTTCCTCCCTCTTTATCTATGTTACTGCCCAGATATATTGTCAGTATTATATCGATCATTATTTGTTACCATACTTTCACTATCACCCCGTGTCTTGGGCATTATTGTATCGATCATTACTCGGACCAGTTCGTCCAACTTCTATCACTACATCCTTGAGTAGCTAGCATCCGGCCCAACACATTTTCTCACTATCTCATGAAAGTCTCAGATTATCTATCCATCTTTTACTCGCCTGAAGTATTTATATATATACAATGTTGTTTCTTGAATAAATGATATTTACATTTATTTTATTTCTAGCAGATCCCCATATAGTTTTGCCCGTAGTGTCGTATGTAAGGGCCAATGGGGGTTTCCCAGTCTCTGTCATTCATATTTTAAGTAGTCTAGGGCTCCTATCCAAATGCACTTATAGCTAATGTCTCAGCAAACTTTCTTGATAGGTCTTGTTAACCACTTAAGTCATGAAAATACAATGCAGTCTTGTTAATTATACATATCATTATAATTCACGAAGAATCTGAACATAAACTATGCAGTAAGAACTATCTACAGATTGCAATCCTTGGAAACACGCTATAAAGCTCCAACTCAAGCAAGAAGCAGACAGATTCATAGAAAAAATAAATAAATAAAAATACAAGGCGAAAGCGAAGAAAAGAAAAACATCTCTTAGGGGCGCTGCAAAATACTTAGTCAACTATGGCTGATGGAGGCTACTATAATTCACTGTAAGATCATATAATAGATTCGTTTTTTTTCTGCTTCTTTTTAAAATGAGATTTGTTTCTGTTTCACAGAACACGGAGACTATTTTAGTGGTTTCTAAGTCAGAGAACAGACACGGGACAGATATCAAAGAAAACACAGTCTTGTTCTGTGAGACTAAACGATTTGATAGGGGATTTCACGGCAGCTTTACCGAAGTGCTTGATGTAATGGAGGTAAGTTTGTAATAAAAAGTGAAGGGGAAACTAAAATAATAAATAATAATAATGCTGAATTGGTTACGGAATACTGAAGAGGCAAAATGGAAAAAAAGATTTATTCGTTTCTGTGCAATGGCAGTTTTTAAGGGAGGTTTGCTATGCAGACTCTGTGGGATCTTGAGTGTGCCCGACTAACGGTAGTGGATGTCACATAACAAATAGCGTTTTTTAGGCTGGGGACCTCGGTAGCCTAGTCGGTAGAACCACCCGACTGGGCTACAGACGTTCGGACAACCCCGTGTTCGATTCCCGTTGGAAGCAGTGAGAGTTGTACTCGTAGTTGGGTTGGGAAATAATACCCCCGCCATCGATCCAGCCGCTGGCAGAAATGGGTACCTGGGTATTACTCTGGGAAGGTGAGGAATACCGCCTCTCATCGTAAGTTTCGATGTTTCAAGCGACACTATCCAGGAGTCTCCGAACACTTATGGATAGGAGGCCGAGTACATATGGATGAGAACTCGCGTGCTAAGACGCCGATTCAAGTCTGGTACTTTACCTTGACTTTATATTATTTACCTTTATATAACAAATAATAGGACAACAGACAAGAAAATCACTGGAGGCTGTAGAAATGTGGTTTTACAGAAGAATGTTGAGAATACCATGGACAGCTAAGAAGAGTAATGAAAATGTCTGAAAGAGGCCAAAGAAAATAGAGAGCTAATTACCAATATTAGGAAGAAACATTCATCATTTCTTGGCCATGTTATGAAAAGAGAACAGCTGGAATATATTGTAACAACTGGGAAAATTGAGGGACGAAGAGATAGAGGGAAGCAAAGAGAAAAGATACCAGACAGCTTAAGATAATGGCTTGGCAGAAGGTCAACAACAGAAATGATAGATAACTGTCGAGATTGAAAGTTGTGGAGAGACATGATCACCTACGCCAGCAAGCTTGGCACTTGATGATGATGATAAATAATGTTCTAGATATGATTAATGCCTATTTGACAGTAAAATACTGCAGGTTTTGGAGGTGACGGTACTCTTGCTGTTCTGATCTCCTCCAACATGAGACTTCGATAGAGAACCTCGTTCTCCTGCTTCCTCTGCTCGCTCAGCGAGTATATGTCTTCATCGTAAGGGGATTCTGCCCTTAGATGGTCGGCCCTCCCAGGTTTACGAGCACCATCTGCCCGAGTCACTAGAGGTGACTAACACAGAAACGCGACTTGGAATATGAGGAAACTGCAACATAGAATACTTTTCATGCAAGGCTTTCAATTGTTCCCGCCGCCTATCCCCATATACCGGTAATTCACGTCCTCTTGAAAATGATGATCGTCGTAGCACTTGATGATGTTAGGCCATCGTTGTTGACTCCAATTCCGAACATATAGACACAGTTAGTCGTCAAATTATCCGCGTCGCACATCAAACAGCAGACCGTAAGATTAGCACACACCGGTCTAGGGAACCATTATGATGACCTTGTCTTAGAAACATGTCTTAGTTTAGTCAACTGGTAATCCTCATTGCACATCGAACAAGTCTATAAATGCTCAGATCTCTAAACAGCTTCTCCCTCAAATTGTAGCAACTAACAACACTGGTATTGCATTGGATTCTTCTTGGGATTCCTTGATAATGCTTCCACCTGGCAACATTGACATGATATTCATGCAGTCTGTTCATGGTTGCTGATGCAGTGTCATTTTTTGAGTTGTATCTTTGTCCAGTGTCCATGAGAGCATTCAAAATGTCACTGCGGTCCATTGCTCTTCCACACTCAATTTCAGCCAAACTGTCAGCAAGTCCAGTCAGTACCTTTTGCACTCGCGTATAAAAAAGTAAAGTACCCCTGTCACGCCAAGTGGCGTATAGGGGATATGGTGTTAGTGACCATAAATTTTACAGACCTTCAACACATGATTTTTGGGGTAATGTGGTCGGTATTACGCCCGTGCCGCTTTAAATTCCCAGAAAAAAAATCCGGTACCCATTAAAGGTTTGGGTGAACCGGAAGCCGTCAGTTGGGATCGAACCCTACCTCTTGTTCTTTGTAGTCCAGTTCACTTACCACTGAGCTATCGCGGCTCCCTTTGCACTCGCGTGCCCAGACACAAAAATGAAGTAGCTTTTGTTAGATTAAATATTTCCAGCGACCACTACCTCTGAGCCCGGTCATTTGCGATCTTTCTGAGCATACCTTTTGAGTCACTGAGGAAACACACATCTATATATGTCCGTGTCTCAAGCTATGCCATTGCTTTAGAGACAGTCATAATTTTCATAGTCAAACTACTTGCAGTTAATGAGAAAGCATCACTGTCTTCCTTCAAAGCTGTGTTTCTAAATGAGCTTGTGGACAAGTATCGCACACTGCACCAGTCACGCTGCAAGACTACAGTCAGTACAATGCTTTAAGAGATTACCACTGGTAAATCGGAACTACATGAATAAGAACAACAATATAAGATCCATACAGGCGCTCTTTATGACAATCACGTTAAATAGAACTTTGCAGATATAAACATTAGCAAACGAGAGAAGAAAACTGCTCAGAGATCGGGGTGAAGAAACAAAAGATTCGAAGTGAAAAATTCAAACCTCTTGTGGCGGGGATCGAACCCTGAACATTCTTGTCCGGAGGTTGACGTCATATCCCTACACCACCTAGTCCCCGTGGTTTACATTAAATTGCTATATCTGAATCTGAATAAAAGAAGTGATAGAACAGCTGTAGACATAAGCAGTTGTGGAGATACATGATTGTCTACGCCAGGAGTCACGGTACCTGATAATGATATGTGATCTCAATTTCAAAGGGCACCTGCGATTTATGCATTAATACCTCATTGGGATCACAGTTTTCACCGGTTGTGCTCGGAGTGAAATGGTGTTTAGAACTCAGATATCACAAATACCATGTGAGCACCTCTTCCAGTTCCATAGGCTGCAGTTCCCCGTCATATCTGCTATTTGCTGTCTTTCATCAAGTCCCAGGGTAGCCGCTTGAAATGGCAAGTATTTATTTGAGGGAGGGCTACTTCCTATACATAACGTCATCTTCAAAAGAAAAGATCATGCTGTGAAATGATAGCGCTTGTGAGCATCATTGCAACTGTGATGGGAACACGCCTCGAGGGAAAGTTGAGCGTCCTCGGACTACTCCCCACAATAGTGACGAATTAGACCTCACAGCCATTACTCAAGTATTTATGAAATGTAGAATGTTTGGGCAGTTATTTGACCGAGGTAATTTAACTGCAGCCGCACGGAATTAAAGCACAGGCACTGACCTATATCTACCTGTCATGGGAAACCACTCCTACCAGGTTAGTCAAGTCATTCAATGTCATTTAATTTGTAAAACATCTAGAATAATCTTGACCCTTCCCGCGCCGTTAGACGCACATAGGGTTTGTAGTTTTTCGCCACCCGCCTCTATTCTAAGCGAGATGTTCAGTCTTATCTAATAAGTCTATGCCTGCCAAATTTGCTTCTCTTATAATTGTTTTTTTCAGTGTCTCTCTCTCTAGGCCCTCCTCTTTTTCGTAAAACATGCACGCGCTTAAATAAGATACAATCTCCAGTCATTTTCTCGGTACCACATTTGCACATATCAGTGTTTAAAGTAAGAGTTTCAAAACCTGACTGGAGATATTCATTCTTTTTTTAAAAAAAAACTTATTGAACTCCATTGTTTTCTGTTAACCCCGATGTTCTCTATACCAGTTGTTTATAAATCTGCTCTTCGCATATCTCTTGGAATCTTCAAATGCTGTAGGTCTACCTGTATCTGGTCGAGATAACCTCCTCCGTCATTATCCGAACTTGCTAGTCTACATTTCCAGGAATATTGAAGTAAAAAACGAACAATTAAAGGAGAACTCTTTTGTATTCTTGCTGGCACAGCGTGTAAGTTGTCGCTCTTGGATTTTCATCATCATCATCATCATTGGTGCCTTCTCCGCAACGAAGGTTGGCTACCATGGAGCGCCATTCCACTTTGTCGCTTGCTTTGATGGTGCAGATTGTCATAGGCTGACTTGTCCAACTTTTGATGTTACTCGTCCATGTTAGTTTTGGTCTGCCTCTGCCTCTTTTACCTTGTATTTTCCCCTCTAATATTACTTTTATTAGACTGTTGTGTCTTTTAACATGACCAAAAAATTTCATTTGTCTTGTTCTAATTGTGTTTAGTAGTTCTTTTTTCACCCTTAGTCGTCCTAAAACTTCCTCGTTTTTTTTTCTTTTCTTTCCATCCAATTTTACCTATTCTTCTGTAAATCCACATTTCAAAGGCCTCAATTTTCTGTTCTGTTTTCTGGTCTGATGTCCATGTTTCTGCCCCATTTAGGAATATTGAGAAGATGTAACATTTTGCTATTCTTAGTTTTAGTCCTGTTGTTATTTGTTTTGATGTTAGTATATTTTTCATGGCATTGAAATTACTTTTTGCCATACCTATTCTTTTATTTATTTCAGTTGTACATTTTCCATCACTAGTTATAGTATATCCAAGGTAGTTGTAGTTCTGAACTGTCTCTAGATGTATTCCTTCAACTTTGATATTTAATTGTAGGTCTTGGGAATTTCCTTTGTTTATGATCATAGTTTTAGTCTTTTTGATATTCATATCTAGTCCATATTTCTTGCTTGTCATGTTTATCACATTAAGTAATTGGATTATACTCTTCTCTATTACTGTAGCTTGTACAGCGCTGTCTTTACCGGCGTAACAACCTCCCTTAACTACCTTTCAGCTCCCCGTGGAGCATAGGTCTTCAACAAACACTTTCCAAGCCGTTCTATTTCTTGCCATTCTTTTAAGATCACTCCATGTCTTCCCCATCATCTTCATCTCTGCTTCTATCTGTCTTCTCCAAGAATTCCTTGGTCTTCCTCTTTGTCTTTTTCCCTGGGGATTCCAAAAAAGGGCCTAATGTGTAATACTTTCAGTTGGCTTCCGTAGTGTGTGCACTATCCAGCGCCATCGTCTTCGCTGTATCCTTTATCCACTGGTATTTGACTAGTACATTTCCATAATTCTATGTTATTTAAAAAAACAACTGTCTTTGCTTTAAAAAAACAAAACATTTCGGTTGTCACAGGCATCTTTCTCCTTGTACGTCCATTTTTTAGCTCGTGAAAATTCGTCTTCGCCTCCTATCATTCCTCGCCCCTTCCTGTTTTAGCTGTCTTGTATCTCTGTGTATATTTGCGTTAATAAAGTGTTTCTGTGTCCTTCTCTGTGTATTCTTGCGTTAATAAAGTGTTTCTGTGTCGTTCTCTGTGTATGCTTGCGTTAATAAAGTGTTTCTGTGTCGTTCTCTGTGTATGCTTGCGTTAATAAAGTGTTTCTGTGTCCTTCTCTGTGTATTCTTGCGTTAATAAAGTGTTTCTGTGTCGTTCTCTGTGTATGCTTGCGTTAATAAAGTGTTTCTGTGTCGTTCTCTGTGTATGCTTGCGTTAATAAAGTGTTTCTGTGTCGTTCTCTGTGTATGCTTGCGTTAATAAAGTGTTTCTGTCTTTCTCTGTGTATGCTTGCGTTAATAAAGTGTTTCTGTGTCTTTCTCTGTGTATGCTTGCGTTAATAAAGTGTTTCTGTTTCCTTCTCTGTGTATGCTTGTGTTAATAAAGTGTTTCTGTGTCTTTCTCTGTGTATGCTTGTGTTAATAAAGTGTTTCTGTCTCCTTCTCTGTGTATGCTTGTGTTAATAAAGTGTTTCTGTGTCTTTCTCTGTGTATGCTTGTGTTAATAAAGTGTTTCTGTGTCTTTCTCTGTGTATTCTTGCGTTAATAAAGTGTTTCTGTTTCCTTCTCTGTGTATGCTTGCGTTAATAAAGTGTTTCTGTGTCGTTCTCTGTGTATTCTTGCGTTAATAAAGTGTTTCTGTGTCGTTCTCTGTGTATGCTTGCGTTAATAAAGTGTTTCTGTGTCTTTCTCTGTGTATTCTTGCGTTAATAAAGTGTTTCTGTGTCGTTCTCTGTGTATGCTTGCGTTAATAAAGTGTTTCTGTGTCTTTCTCTGTGTATACTTGTGTTAATAAAGTGTTTCTGTGTCTTTCTCTGTGTATACTTGCGTTAATAAAGTGTTTCTGTGTCTTTCTCTGTGTATGCTTGCGTTAATATAGTGTTTCTGTTTCCTTCTCTGTGTATGCTTGTGTTAATAAAGTGTTTCTGTGTCTTTCTCTGTGTATACTTGCGTTAATAAAGTGTTTCTGTGTCTTTCTCTGTGTATGCTTGCGTTAATATAGTGTTTCTGTTTCCTTCTCTGTGTATGCTTGTGTTAATAAAGTGTTTCTGTGTCTTTCTCTGTGTATGCTTGTGTTAATAAAGTGTTTCTGTGTCTTTCTCTGTGTATACTTGCGTTAATAAAGTGTTTCTGTTTCCTTCTCTGTGTATGCTTGTGTTAATAAAGTGTTTCTGTGTCTTTCTCTGTGTATGCTTGCGTTAATATAGTGTTTCTGTTTCCTTCTCTGTGTATGCTTGTGTTAATAAAGTGTTTCTGTGTCTTTCTCTGTGTATACTTGCGTTAATAAAGTGTTTCTGTGTCCTTCTCTGTTTATGCTTGAGCCAATAAAGTGTTTCCGTCACCTTCTTTTGTGTTAATGTTAAAACTTTTCTTAATCTGTTTACCTCATTCTGGTTATGCTTATTTAGAAACACTTGACTGGATATATAATACTACATCTACTACTTCTCTCTCTCCCTCTCTCTCCCTCCCTCGTTCTCTCTCTCTATATATATATTGCGTTCGCCACCTTTTACCTCTGACGAAGTCCCTAGAGACTAGGAACTGAATTTTGCGTGTTAATACGTTTTTCCCTGGCCGCCGTGTGCACAGGGGCCCCTCGCCGCATAGGCAGATAACTCCGTCTTCGGAGGTACTCATTTTTTTCCGTCGATGAGTAATTGTTCTCTATATATACGAATATAAAAAGATACGAGTGCAATTTGCTTATTACATATACTGTTTATATATAAAATGACAGTGTAAACAAGGTAGGCAAGAATGACTAAAATAAGAAAAAAAATTGCAATGAAATAATTATTTATTAAAAAAAAATAAAAAACATATGCTGCCTTTTTTTGTAGACTGTTACGCTAGTTTATTACAGTTTTGTGTTTACAGCTGAAAAAAGAAAACAAGCAAATGGTTTTAGTTTAGTCGACAGGTCAAACTCATTGCACGTCAGTTCAAAGAAGTGGTTGACCAGACAGTAACTACGTGATGCCATATGAGGTGGAATATCTTCACAAATTAGCATGTTAAATGTATACATAATTAGGGAGACGTTAATATCATTGTTAAATAGTTGATATCACGGTGAGATTCCAGCGTTATCATAACACATATGACACATATAGCCCATGGAGCACATATAGCACATATAACACATATAACACTTAACACATATATCACATATAGCACATATAGCACATATAGCACATATAACACATAACACATATAACACATATAGCACATATAACGCATATGACATATAAAACGGTTTCATCATCATTTGTTCTCAAGTTTCAGAACTCTGGATCAGAGATCAAATCCAACGATACAAAAACAACGTATGTTATTAATTATATTGGAGTACCTTTGGTCTTGGAACCGTTTATTTCAACTGTTGTGACCTCCAGCTGTGCTGACATTCCAAGAGCTGCTGCTTTTCAATGGAACAAACCTGGTGTGTTGTATATTAGTCTTGTCGCATATTAAACCATTTTATGTGAAAGAAGTGTAAATGTATGTTTGTACTTCAGCAGCCGTGCCCTTTTGTATAAGGTTGCACATATTACAGCCTGACTGAAAGAATCTCTTTCTCTAGTCAGTTGTAGAAGGTTGCACTTATTACAGCCTGACTGAACGAATCTCTGTCTCTAGTCAGTTGTAGAAGGTTGCACTTATTATAGCCTGACTGAAAGTATCTCTGTCTCTAGTTAGTTGTAGAAGGTTGCACTTATTATAGCCTGACTGAAAGAATCTCTGTCTCTAGTCAGTTGTAGAAGGTTGCACTTATTACAGCCTGACTGAACGAATCTCTGTCTCTAGTCAGTTGTAGAAGGTTGCACTTATTACAGCCTGACTGAAAGAATCTCTTTCTGTAGTCAGTTGTAGAAGGTTGCACTTATTACAGCCTGACTGAAAGAATCTCTGTCTCTAGTCAGTTGTAGAAGGTTGCACTTATTACAGCCTGACTGAAAGAATCTCTGTCTCTAGTCAGTTGTAGAAGGTTGCACTTATTACAGCCTGACTGAAAGAATCTCTGTCTCTAGTCAGTTGTAGAAGGTTGCACTTATTACAGCCTGACTGAAAGAATCTCTGTCTCTAGTCAGTTGTAGAAGGTTGCACTTATTACAGCATGACTGAACGAATCTCTGTCTCTAGTCAGTTGTAGAAGGTTGCACTTATTACAGCCTGACTGAACGAATCTCTGTCTCTAATCAGGTATCCAAATTGTCTTGTTGCTAAGTTCAAAGTCTGTTTAGTGTCTTCTAACCACCTTCTTCTTGGTCTGCCCCTATCTCGTCTTACTGGAACTATGCCTTCCATTGCTATTTTTTTCAGCCCACTCTTTCTTTTGATGTTGTACATTAATTTCCTCTCTAAGATGGTGTTTATAAGCCAGTTCTTTTTAATGTTTAGTCTTCTAATATGTCGTCTTTGCTCTTTTTTATTATCCAGATTATCCTACGGATTTTTCTGTTGCATTCTGTTCTTATGAACTAATTTTCTTTATTCTTTGCGAGATTGCGATGATTCACAACCATATATATGTTGCAATCATGACGTGTAGTATTATGCAATATGTTGTTCATGACAATTAGTTTGTGTGCCGCTGATGCTAGTCTTCGTTTGATCTCCTTCTGGCAGTCTCCAGTGGTACACATCCCAGATGTGTATAGTTTACTGTACAGCAGCTGTATAATCTATTACAAATTAAAGTGTAGTTTTAGATTGTATCGAGATGAGCTTGAACATACTAAAACCAATGATGGAAAATGTACAACTGAAATAAATAAAAGAATAGGTATGGAAAAAAGTAATTTCAATGCCATGAAAAATATACTAACATCAAAACAAATAACACCAGGGTTAAAACTAAGAATAGCAAAATGTTACATCTTCTCAATATTCCTGTATGGTGCAGAAACATGGACATTAGACCAGAAAACAGAACAGAAAATTGAAGCCTTTGAAATGTGGATTTATAGAAGAATAGGTAGAATTGGATGGAAAGAAAAGAAAACAAACGAGGAAGCTTTAAAACAACTAAAAATGAAAAGATAACTACTAAACACAATTAGAACAAGACAAATGAAATTGTTGGGTCATGTGGTACTAGTTGTAGTAATAGTAGTTGTAATAGTAGTAATTGTAGTAGTTGTAGTAGTTGTAGTAGTAGTAATAGTAATAGTAGTAGTAGTAGTAGTAGTAGTAGAAGTAGTAGTTGTAGTAGTTGTAGTAGTAGTAGTTGTAATAGTAGTAATTGTAGTAGTTGTAGTAGTAGTAATAGTAATAGTTGTAGTAGTAGTAGTAGTAGTAGAAGAAGTAGTAGTTGTAGTAGTTGTAGTAGTAGTAGTAGTAGTTGCAGTAGTAGTAGTAGTAGTAATAGTAGTTGTAATAGTAATAGTAGAAGTAGTAGTTGTTGTAATAGTAGTAGTTGTTGTTGTAGCAGTAACAGTAGTAGTTGCAGTTGTAATAGTAGTAATAGTAGTAGTTGTTGCTGCACAATTAGAGCAAGACAAATGAAATTGTTGGGTCATGTTAAAAAGACACAACAGCCTAATAAAAGTAATATTGGAAGGGAAAATACAAGGTAAAAGAGGCAGAGGCAGATCAAGACTAACATGGACGAGTAACATCATTAGATGGACAAGTCAGCCTATGACAATCTGCACCATCAAAGCAAGAGACAGAGTGGAATGGCGCTCCATGGTAGCCAACCTTCAATGCGGAGACGGCACTTAATGATGATGATGAATTTGAATCATGGCTGCTTCAAAACAGACACCACTTGCGACCTCTAGTGGAGACACATGACATCAAGAAGCCTGAGTGATTGAGTTACAATTTGTTACGTTATCTGAAAGAGTTGTACTGAAGCGCTTTAGTAAACTGGTAGTGAGTATCCTCTCTGAGAGGCGCGCACATTTATATCTGGTATGTCAACTACGGATACATTTTTCAAACATCGATAACAAGAACAAATCAGGGAGCAAAATCAGACCACTTTTGTTTGTCTTCGTTTACTGCAACTACTTAGGCTTTTGTTATTGTTTTCCTGGTAGTGCTGGAGCACGTTTCCTGCCTACCCTTACTGCTTAAATTGATTGATTATATAATGGGCATTTTGGTCATAATTTAAAATAAAATGCATCAACTAACATTTCATGACATGAAATAAGAGAATCATAATATAGTAGCAGTGATAGTTGTAGTAGTAGTTGTTGTAGTAGGAGTAATAGTAGTAGCAGTTGTAGTAGTAGTAATAGCAGTAGTAGTAGTAGTTGTAATCGTAGTAATAGTAGTAGCAGTTGTAGCAGTAGTAATAGCAGTAGTAGTAGTAGTTGTAGTAGTAGTAATAGCAGTAGTAGTAATAGCAGTAATAGTAGTAGTTGTAGTAGTTGTAGTAGTAATAGTAGTAGTAGTAGTAGTAATAGCAGTAGTAGTAGTTGTTGTAGTAGTAGTAATAGCAGTAGTAGTAGTAGCTGTAGTAGTAGTAATAGTAATAGTAGTAGTAGTTGTAGTAGTAGTAATAGTAGTAGTAATAGTAGTAGTAGTAGTAATAGTAGTAGTGATAGTAGTAGTAGTTGTTGTCGTAGTTGTAATAGTAGTAATAGTAGTAGTAATAGTAATAGTAGTTGTAGTAGTTGTAGTAGTAGTAATAGTAATATGAGTAGTAGTAGTCGTCGTAGTAGTAGTAGTAGTTGTAATAGTAGTAATAGTAGCAGTAGTAGTAGTTGTTGTAGTTGTAGTAAAAGTTATAGTAGTAGTAGTAGTTGTAATTGTAGTAATAGTAGTAGAAGTAGTAGTAGTTGTAGTTGTAGTAGTAGTAATAGTAGTAGTCGTAGTAGTTGTAATAGTAGTAGTAGTAGTAATAGTAGTAGTTGTAATAGTAATAGTAGTAATAGTAGAAGTAGTAGTTGTAATAGTAGTAGTTGTTGTTGTAGTAGTAACAGTAGTAGTTGCAGTTGTAATAGTAGCAATAGTAGTAGTTGTTGCTATAGTTGTAGTAATAGTTGTAGTAATAGTTGTAGTAGTAGTAGTTGCAGTAGTAGTGGAGCAGTAATAGTAGCATAACAGTAGTAGTAGTAGTAGTAGTAGTAGTAACAATAGCAGTAACAGTAGTAATAACAGTAGTAGTGTAGTTGTAGTAATAGTAGTAGCAGCAGTTGTAGCAGCAGTAGTAGTAGCAATAATAGTAGTAGTAGCAGTAACAGTAGTAGTAGTAGTAGTAGTAGTAGTAGTAACAATAGCAGTAACAGTAGTAATAACAGTAGTAGTGTAGTTGTAGTAATAGTAGTAGCAGCAGTTGTAGCAGCAGTAGTAGTAGCAATAGTAGTAGTAGTAGCAGTAACAGTAGTAGTAGTAATAGTAGTAGTAGTAGTAGTAGCAGTATTAGTAGTATAAAAAAAAGTAAAGAGACCCCGTCACCTCCAAGTGGCGTATAGGGAATATGGTGTTAGTGACCATAAATTTTACAGACATGATTTTTGGGGTAATGTGGTCGGTATTACGCCCGTGCCGCTTTACTTTCCCAGAAAAAAATTCGGTACCCATTTAAGGCTGGGTGAATCCGGAAGCCGTCGGTTGAGATCGAACCCTACCTCTTGTCTTTTGTAGTCCAGTTCACTAGCCACTGAGCTATCGCGGCTCCAATTGTATTAGTAGTAGTAATGTATAAAAATGTATATATATATATATATATATATATTTCAATCAGCATTTTTTGGGCATATCATGAAAAGAGGAAAGTTGGAATACTTGGTTACAACTGGGAAAATAAAAGGAAAGAGAGATCGCGGACGGCAAAGAGAGAAAATACTGGATAGCTTGGTGTCATGGCATGGAAACAACAACAGAACTGATACGATGCACTGTAGAAAGAAGATTGTGAAAGGACATGATCGCCTACGCCAAACGGTATGGCATAGGATGATAATGATGTAACATATGTGATATGCTACTACAATGTAACATAGCAGGTCTCTAATACTATGATGAACTTATTTTGTATTATCGTTTTTAGCAACATAACAAGAATGTCAGCGGAAATTCTAGTTTTCAATTGCTTATAAAATAAGTATCTCGAGTCTGTTAAAGTTTACAGGAGCGTGTCTCGGAACATTCTTGCTGATACAGAATTCAGAATTATTTCATAAACACATGACTGTCTCAGCTCTATAATTAATGGCATCACGTGTTAACCCTTTGAAGTTCCGAGATTGATGGCTAAGCTGTTCTGTGTCCATACCTGTGTTCGCTTATGAATTTGTGTGAGTGTCCTCATACATCACTCATCTCTAGTGGAACCGCACTCACCCAAGATCTGATGGCTCTTTATACAACTTAACCCAAATGTAAACAAGAGCAAAAACAAATTAAGTTTTTCTGTTTGATGTGGACGAACCTCTAATAGCTCACAGCCAAGCTACTTGGCAATCACTAGTTGATGGTTTCTTCAAATCATGCGACGTATTATCTTTACCAATAATTGCTCAGTGAACAAAAGTTATAGCAATTATTAAAAGATTTAGCTATTAAAAGAGAAATCAAACACTCTAACATAATCTTGAATAGACGTTCGCCTGAATCGATACGAGGATTCATCTATATTGGACTTGAACTTACATGGCCACCCTCAACATTGAAAGGGGAATTAATACGCGAATCGGAATGGGAGTCACATTTGGTGGACTAACACACCGGACATTTGGTGGGCTAACACACAGGACATTTGGTGGGCTAACACACAGGACATTTGGTGGGCTAACACACAGGACATTTGGTAGACTAACACAAAAGGACATTTGGTGGACTAACACACAGGACATTTGGTGGGCTAACACACAGGACATTTGGTGGACTAACACAAAAGGACATTTGGTGGACTAACACACAGGACATTTGGTAGACTAACACAAAAGGACATTTGGTGGACTAACACACCGGACATTTGGTAGACTAACACAAAAGGACATTTGGTGGACTAACACACCGGACATTTGGTAGACTAACACAAAAGGACATTTGGTGGACTAACACACAGGACATTTGGTGGGCTAACACACAGGACATTTGGTGGGCTAACACACAGGACATTTGGTAGACTAACACAAAAGGACATTTGGTGGACTAACACACAGGACATTTGGTGGACTAACACAAAAGGACATTTGGTGGACTAACACACAGGACATTTGGTGGACTAACACAAAAGGACATTTGGTGGACTAACACACAGGACATTTGGTAGACTAACACAAAAGGACATTTGGTGGACTAACACAAAAGGACATTTGGTGGACTAACACACAGGACATTTGGTAGACTAACACAAAAGGACATTTGGTGGACTAACACACAGGACATTTGGTAGACTAACACAAAAGGACATTTGGTGGACAAGCACAACGAACATTTGGTACCATTAAAGGCTATGTCTGAAAAGTGTTCCTTGTTGCAGTTTCCTTATATTCCAAGTCCGGCTTGTTGCAGGATATACTGAGTTAAGTGTTCTGTGCACACCGTGAGCTGTGCGTTTCATCTGTTTTGATCGTGTTTCGATATTCCGATTGTTTACAATGAATGATGATATCGTATGATGGCTGTGTTCACTTTCTGTGCGGTTTCGCCTTATGTCTTTTGGCGTGTACTGAGACTGCCGTGATGGGGGACTACAGCTACCTTTCTTTGTTTGGGAGATGAAATAGTAATTCGGATGATTCAACTGGCACGGGCGGTTGAGCAATTACGGATTTTAATTCGTTTACAATGATACCGGGGTCTTCCATAACAATAACAGTAACAATAACAATAACAGTAACATGACATTTGGTGGACTAACACACCGGACATTTGGTGGACCGACACACCGTGCATTTGGTGGGCTAACACATAGGGCATGTGATGCTCTAACACACACGGCATTTGGTGGGCCAAAACCGGGTATTTGGAGGACTAACACAACGGACATTTGATGCTCTAACACACAGGGCATTTGGTGCACTAACACAACGGACATTTGGTGGACTGACACACCGTGCATTTGGTGGGCTAACACATAGGGCATTTGATGGACTAATACATAGCGCATTTGATGCTCTAACACACGCGGCATTTGGTGGGCCAACACTTAGGACATTTGGTAGACTAACACAAGAGACATTTGATGTTCTAACACACTGGGCTAACACACCGGACATTTGGTGGGCTAACACACCGGATATTTGGTGGGCTAAAACACTAGGTATTTGTTGGACTAACACACCGGACATTTGGTGGACTAACACAAGAGACATTTGATGTTCTAACACACTGGGCATTTGTTGGACTAACACACCGGACATTTGGTGGGCTAACACACTAGGTATTTGTTGGACTAACACACCGGACATTTGGTGGGCTAACACACCGGATATTTGGTGGGCTAACACATTAGGTATTTGGTGGACTAACACACCGGACATTTGGTGGACTAACACATCGGACATTTGGTTGACTAACACACCGTACATTTGGTGGGCTAACACATCAGGTATTTGGTGTACTAACACACCAGGTATTTGGTGGACTAACACACCGGACATTTGGTGGACTAACACAACGGACATTTGGTGGACTAACACACCGGACATTTGGTGGGCTAACACACCGGACATTTTGTGGACTAACACACCAGGTATTTGGTGGACTAACACACCGGACATTTGGTGGACTAACACACCGGACATTTAGTGGGCTAACACACCGGACATTTGGTGGACTAACACACCGGACATTTGGTGGACTAACACACCGGACATTTGGTGGACTAACACACCGGACATTTGGTGGACTAACACACCGGACATTTGGTGGACTAACACACCGGACATTTGGTGGACTAACACACCGGACATTTGGTGGACTAACACACCGGACATTTGGTGGACTAACACACCGGACATTTGGTGGACTAACACACCGGACATTTGGTGGGCTAACACACCGGACATTTGGTGGGCTAACACACCGGACATTTGGTGGACTAACACACCGGACATTTGGTGGACTAACACACCGGACATTTGGTGGACTAACACACCGGACATTTGGTGGACTAACACACCGGACATTTGGTGGACTAACACACCGGACATTTGGTGGGCTAACACACCGGACATTTGGTGGGCTAACACACCGGACATTTGGTGGACTAACACACCGGACATTTGGTGGACTAACACACCGGACATTTGGTGGACTAACACACCGGACATTTGGTGGACTAACACACCGGACATTTGGTGGGCTAACACACCGGACATTTGGTGGACTAACACACCGGACATTTGGTGGACTAACACACCGGACATTTGGTGGACTAACACACCGGACATTTGGTGGACTAACACACCGGACATTTGGTGGACTAACACACCGGACATTTGGTGGGCTAACACACCGGACATTTGGTGGACTAACACACCGGACATTTGGTGGACTAACACACCGGACATTTGGTGGGCTAACACACCGGACATTTGGTGGACTAACACACCGGACATTTGGTGGACTAACACACCTGACATTTGGTGGGCTAACACACCGGACATTTGGTGGACTAACACACCGGACATTTGGTGGGCTAACACACCAGACATTTGGTGGACTAACACACCGGACATTTGGTGGGCTAACACACCGGACATTTGGTGGACTAACACACCGGACATTTGGTGGACTAACACACCGGACATTTGGTGGACTAACACACCGGACATTTGGTGGACTAACACACCGGACATTTGGTGGGCTAACACACCGGACATTTGGTGGACTAACACACCGGACATTTGGTAGACTTCAGTCGGCATCTTAGCACACCAATTTACACCCATATGTGCTCGGCCGCCTATCCAGAGGTATTCGGAGACTTCTGGATAGTGTCGCTTCAAGCTTCGAAACTCACGATGCAAGTCGGAATTACTCACCTTCCCAGAGTACCACCCTGATACCCATTCATGCCAGCGGCTGGGTCGACCGCGGCAGTATTTTTTTTTCCAACCACGAGTACAACTGACACTGCTTCTAGCAGGAATCGAACATTGGTTGTCCGAACGTCCGTAGCCCAGTCGGGTGGTTTTCCCAAATAGGCCACCGAGGCCCCCGTTTTTTCTTTGTATATATCTCCTCTTCTGTTCACCTCAGTTTCAAGTTTGTCAACAGTTGTGTAAAATTTGGTGATACGAAATTTATCTCTGACATTCATATATATTTCTGATGCATCTTTGTTATTGTGTATCGCTAACTTCTTTCTGATATGTTTGCGAGTTGTAGCTGCCTTGTAATCAACATCTGGTACCATTTTTCTCTATGTGTAATTTTGTTTTCCCATTTAACATGGGGGTTTCTTTCTGGTGCCCCCTTCACTTGATGTCCTAAGCGTGTGCTTATTTCCCTTAATAGTTAATGCACCTCTGACTGCAATGTTGAGCCAATGCACTCTCTGCAGCTGGTCAAAGTTGAAACAATCGTGGAGTTTTCCTACTCGATTTTCTGATTCTCTAACTCGACCTCAGTTTTGTCTCTCCTTCAGGATTCTTCTAACTGGAGTCTATATGGACATTCATCATCATCAAGTAACATGCCTGCTGGCATGTGTGATTATGTCTCGCCACAACTTTCGATCTCGACATTTATTTATCACTTCTGTTATTTACCTTCTGCGAAGCCATTTTCTTAAGCTGTGAGGTATCTTTTCACTTTGCTTCCCTCAATCTCTTCGTCCCTCAATTTTTCCAGTTGTTAGTATATATTCCAGCTGTTCCCTTCTCATTACATGGCAAAAAAAATGATGATTGTTTCTTCCTAATATTGGAAATTAGCTCTCTTTTTTCTTTGACCTCTTTCAGACATTTTCATTACTCTTCTTATCTGTCCATGGTATTCTCAACATTCTTCTGTAAAACCACATTTCTACAGCCTCCAGTGATTTTCTTGTCTGTTGTCCTATTGTCCATGATTCACATCCATATGTTTAGACTGGCTCTACATAACATTTAAGAACTCCTTTTCTTGTTTCCATTGTCAAAATTGGATTGCACAGAATCTTCCTCATTTATTTTTAAAGCTGCTTTTGCCTACCTGATCTATTCTACATCTCAACTTTGTTGTACATCTACCATCCGAGGTTAATATTGTTCCCAGATAATTAAATTCATTCACTTGTTTTAATATTGTTCCACTTGTCTTTATTGTGCATTGCGGTGATGATATGGACTTTAGTGCGTGCCGAACAGCGCGTTAACTCCATAATTAGTCTAGACAAAGCAGACACTTGGAAATGTGAACTCATCACTCGCACATTGTAAAGTATTCACGCCTTGTCGCATCTCAGGGAATAGTGGAGCTATCGACCATAGTTTTACATCATTAGGACCCATTTTATAGCAGGCAGTCTCTCTCTCTCTCTCTCTCTCTCTCTCTCTCATCATCATCATCATCATCATCATCATTATCATCATCATGTACCGGGCCTGCTGGCGTAGGTGATCATGTCTCTTCATAACTTTCGATCTCGACAGTTCTTTATCATTTATGTTGTTGACCTTCTGCCGAGCCATTCTCTTAAGCTGTCTGTTATTTTCTCTCTTTGCTTCCCTCTATCTCTTCGTCCCTCAATTTTTCCAGTTGTTACAATATATTCCAGTTGTTCTCTTCTCATTACATGGACAAAAACTGATGATTGTTTCTTCCTAATATTGGAAATTAGCTCTCTTTTTGCTTTGACCTCTTTCAGAACAGTTTCATAACTCTTCTTAGCTGTCCATGGTATTTTCAACATTCTTCTGTAATACCACATTTCTAGACTCCAGTGATTTTCTTGTCTATTGTCCTATTGTCCATGATTCACATCCATATGTTAAGACTGGCTCTACATAACATTTAAGAACTCTCTCTCTCTCTCTCTCTATAATATATATATATATATATATATATATATATATATATATATATATATATATAAACACACATTGTATGATGAAACACATTACAATTCTAAAATGGTAATAGCTGTTCCAAGCACCACGCCGTTGTCCCGATAATTTAGCACTATTTTTACCAAAAGCAAAAAATAGTGTCTTACAAGTGTCAGCACATCGCAGACAAGGTACACGTCATTGCTGTAGCTGTGTAAAGGCGACTGCCATGCCTTGGATAAAGTTATAGAACCTATACAGCAGTGATTCTGAATTTGCAGAAATAATGGGGCAGTAAAATAAGCTTATGAAAGTAACCAACTAGAGAGTATGAGTTTGTGAGAGTAATGGAACTGGACAGCAGTGAGGATGAGTTTATAAGAGCAATGTGACAACAGTGAGGATGGGTTTATGAGAGGAACGGGGCAACAGTGAGGATAAGTTTATGAGAGAAACGGGGCAACAGTGAGGATGAGGTTATGAGAGAAGCGGGGCAGCAGTGAGGATGAGTTTGTGGGAATAACTGGGCAGAAGTGAGGATGAGTTTGTGGGAATAACTGGACAGAAGTGAGGATGAGTTTGTGGGAATAACTGGGCAGAAGTGAGGATGAGTTTGTGGGAATAACTGGGCAGAAGTGAGGATGAGTTTGTGAGAATAACTGGGCAGAAGTGAGGATGAGTTTGTGAGAATAACTGGGCAGAAGTGAGGATGAGTTTGTGGGAATAACTGGGCAGAAGTGAGGATGAGTTTGTGAGAGTAATGGGTCAACAATGAGGGTGAGTTTATGACAGTAACCCAGTAGCAGTGAGGATGATATGATCAGGCCTATTTAAGTTTTGAAACTGCTGCTGCATGTTGGCACACCGGATATTCACACTAATTTGTGTAGTGATGTGCATTCTATTTTGCTCATGTTTGTTTTCCTATAATTTGCAATATATACATATGAATATCAATCTCATGATATGTATGCTCATAATGCATTTATTAATATTGTCCTTTAGACGAATCGTTAGCCTGTGGCGAAAAAGTGCACAGCGAAACACAGCTAGAATCATGTTCCAGAGATCTGTGTCAGTAAGTTCTTCGTTAAGACTGGCAAGGTGTGTTATTGCTAGAGCGGATCATAGTGCGAGATGTGCTGTCGTTATTAAAGATAGTTAGATTACAACGGGGAGTTTTATTATAAGAGCCGAATTTAATGTGAGAGGGAGTGTATTTGTGAGAACAGGTGTTAGCATGAGACATCATGTTATTATGAGAACAGGTTTTATGTTAGTATGAGAAGGCATGCTATCAGAGCAAGTGTTGGTGTGGGAGAACATATTACTATGAAAGCAAGCTAGTAAAAAAAAGTAAAGCAAGTGCTAGTATGTAGTGTGTTACTACAATAGGAGGTGTTAATATGAAATTAAATGTAATGAGAACAAGTGTATATATGATCAACATTTTATTATGAGGTATTAGTATGAGAAGTCATGTTACTATGAGAACAGGTCTTAGTATGGGAAGGGATCTAATGAGAGCAAGTGTTAGTATGAGACATAATTTTACGGTGAGAGTAGATATTAATATTACACGGCTTGTTATTATGAACGCAAATGCTAGTATGAGAGTGGATATTATTTTGAGAGAGAATATTCATGTCTCTCTTTTTTTTAAATCTGCGCACACTTGTAAGACTTTAGTCTGAATTTAATCAGAAACAGTTTTACAGGAAATGGACCCTTCACACTTCAAACCAAAGTCCACCTGTAGGAAAAATTACCTGCTCAATCCAAATAAAATGTCCAAAATATATATTTGCTTTTGGAAATCTGACAGACTAATTTTCCATATAACAAAACGCAGAATATTATATTACATATAATTAGCTTAGGAGAATGTCACAATAGTATCCTATGATCTGAGATATGTATTTTATCTTTAAGCTTTATTAGGTTCAGTAACGACAATTAAAACAGAATAATTGATTTAAACAAAATTGTTGTAGTATCTTCTTTCTTTCTGTCTCTTCAATCAATGACAACTCATCTCTAACGTCCGCCCTTAAATGGAAGTTAAATGGACATAGGTGACAATTGGAAAAAGGTAATCATGGAGTGGCGTCGGGATAATCAATTATTGGAGGAAAAAATCGTAATTTTATTTCACTTTATCTCTTTCAGTTTTGTGATATACACACACAGTAACGACTTTCAAATCTGATGTAGGTGATAAAGTAGTTCTATAGCCTTTTGTCCGTGATATCATTTATCCTTTTGTAAAGTGATTTCTTGCTTTCCTTTCTGATTGTCTAGTCTTTCTTTTCAAATATGAAATTTTTTATTTGAAAAAAAAAAAAATTCACTGTTTTGAAAATGTTCTTTTCATCCAAACATTTCATGAAATGTTAATAAATAATTAAGTAACGCGCTAATTTGAAGATTATATACATTTTCTTTTCCTCCAAAGGATTTTCCCGGGCATCCCTCAGTCCAGAGGTCAAATTTGTCAAAACTTCCGAGGCTGTAACTACATACAGAGATCGTGTGACCCATATTACCGCCATAATCCCAGCAGAAGTGATCCTCATCCTTTCTGTGTCTGCCGAAAAACAGCAGCTGAAAACGCTGAAGCAATGACCTGTCCTCGAATTGCTGACGATGGCGGGGAATGTGAACTGCCAAGGCGTGACCTGTTAGTGTCACAACGGAGTCTTCCTTGCTTATGTTTGTACAGGTTCAATGTGGTGTATCCGTACACAATAAAGCACGAGAGATCGAGTAATTGGCTGCAACTTGATAGTAGTGCTAAAGTAACAACCAATGAGGTATATTGGAATATGAAAGAAGCCAGCGTTACTGGCCCTGCGTTGACATTTTCGCAGTGTTCTTGCTAGACAATAATATGACTACATATACGACGTAAACTACTCGGAATATTACCATGCTAATTGTATTTAGGGAGCCGCGATAGCTCAGTGGTTAGTGAACTGGACTACAAAGAACAAGAGGTAGGGTTCGATCCCAACCGACGGCTTCCGGTTCACCCTGCCTTTAATGGGTACCGGTTTTTTTTTCTGGGAAAGTAAAGCGGCACGGGCGTAATACCGACCACATTACCCCAAAAATCATGTGTTGAAGGTCTGTAAAATTTATGGTCACTAACACCATATTCACTATATGCCACTTGGCGTGACGGGGGTACTTTACTTTACTTTTTTACTAAGATATATATAGGTTCTTGAAATCAAATGTTCGTAGAACTAAGATAATATTGACAGAAATATAACACAACATAGGAATAGTGATTGTCAAGACGGAAAAGTGTGCAGCAAAGTCCTTTTTTGTGTAGCCTTGATCATGTGCCTAGAACAGGGATTATCAGAGTTTACCTTTGTCACTTTCACAAAAGAGGATGTTTGCACGCCACAAGAGAGACTAGACCTTGGCTTGGTGGCGTTGAAGAGCAGTGACCACTGAGGTCTTGTTGAACCAAATTGAGGAGACACTCACACAAACACACACATGTGCGAGAGCACACAACTCTTTAACACCAAAGTGTAATGAGGTTCATTTAGACACACACTCGCATGTGTACTAAGCACATACACATGCGCGGATCACACAGCTCTTTATGTGGGAGAGCACAACAGGAGCTATAGCTTTATGTGGCTTTTGTAGCCTTCTTGTATGTAGAGCACTTCTATGACCTTCTTCGATCACTTCATCACCGAGACCAATCACTAAGAGGTCCGATGTCTGTACTTTGTATCTCGCTTTCCATTTAATAATCGTATAGCTTCTTGGTTATTTCTTTCTGTTGTACCTCGCTTTCCATTTAATAATCGTATAGCTTCTTGGTTATTTCTTTCTGTTGTACATCGCTTTCCATTTAATAATCGTATAGCTTCTTGGTTATTTCTTTCTGTTGTACATCGCTTTCCATTTAATAATCGTATAGCTTCTTGGTTATTTCTTTCTGTTGTACCTCGCTTTCCATTTAATAATCGTATAGCTTCTTTGTTATTTCTTTCTGTTGTACCTCGCTTTCCATTTAATAATCGTATAGCTTCTTGGTTATTTCTTTCTGTTGTACCTCGCTTTCCATTTAATAATCGTATAGCTTCTTGTTATTTCTTTCTGTTGTACCTCGCTTTCCATTTAATAATCGTATAGCTTCTTGGTTATTTCTTTCTGTTGTACCTCGCTTTCCATTTAATAATCGTATAGCTTCTTTGTTATTTCTTTCTGTTGTACCTCGCTTTCCATTTAATAATCGTATAGCTTCTTGGTTATTTCTTTCTGTTGTACCTCGCTTTCCATTTAATAATCGTATAGCTTCTTGTTATTTCTTTCTGTTGTACCTCGCTTTCCATTTAATAATCGTATAGCTTCTTGGTTATTTCTTTCTGTTGTACCTCGCTTTCCATTTAATAATCGTATAGCTTCTTTGTTATTTCTTTCTGTTGTACAGCGCTTTCCATTTAATAATCGTATAGCTTCTTGGTTATTTCTTTCTGTTGTACCTCGCTTTCCATTTAATAATCGTATAGCTTCTTGGTTATTTCTTTCTGTTGTACCTCGCTTTCCATTTAATAATCGTATAGCTTCTTGGTTATTTCTTTCTGTTGTACCTCGCTTTCCATTTAATAATCGTATAGCTTCTTGGTTATTTCTTTCTGTTGTACCTCGCTTTCCATTTAATAATCGTATAGCTTCTTGGTTATTTCTTTCTGTTGTACCTCGCTTTCCATTTAATAATCGTATAGCTTCTTGGTTATTTCTTTCTGTTGTACCTCGCTTTCCATTTAATAATCGTATAGCTTCTTGGTTATTTCTTTCTGTTGTACATCGCTTTCCATTTAATAATCGTATAGCTTCTTGGTTATTTCTTTCTGTTGTACCTCGCTTTCCATTTAATAATCGTATAGCTTCTTGGTTATTTCTTTCTGTTGTACCTCGCTTTCCATTTAATAATCGTATAGCTTCTTGGTTATTTCTTTCTGTTGTACCTCGCTTTCCATTTAATAATCGTATAGCTTCTTGGTTATTTCTTTCTGTTGTGCATCGCTTTCCATTTATTAATCGTATAGCTTCTTGGTTATTTCTTTCTGTTGTGCATCGCTTTCCATTTATTAATCGTATAGCTTCTTGGTTATTTCTTTCTGTTGTGCATCGCTTTCCATTTATTAATCGTATAGCTTCTTGGTTATTTCTTTCTATTGTACATCGCCTTCCTTTTATTAATCGTATAGCATTTGTATTATTTCTTTTTGTTGTACTTCGCGATGTTTTTTTTCTTCTATACACTGCTTAATCTCATTAACATTAAGTGATTAACATCACATTTAGACAATTACTGATCGAGTCAATTCAATTTTTTTTTTCCTGGGAATGACCTGTCTGTCATTACTCCGTTTTATTTAAAAATCAATAGTAAGTTCAATAAGTCTGTCTCAAACCTGGTACCGGGATTCTTACAATCACTTTCTCTACTTTTACTAACATTGTTAGCAACTTGCTACACTGTCGTTAAACTAACAGGAGAGCTAGCCCGATGTAGCTTACACGATCTTTTTTCTAGTCTTATAACTAATTCTCGAGCTTTACTTTTGCTCAGGTTATGACCCTGGTATCTTCTCAGTCTTTTCCTAAACCATCCAGCTGGATGTTTCTCACGATCTTTTCCAGCCCCCGCGACTGCTCTCTTTTAGCGTTGGTGGACAACTGTCTACTTTATCAGACTTTCTGTTTTGCCAGCATCTCTGACGTCACTTTCGCGGCGCCACAACCTGGATCCTTTATTAGAGAACATCACGCTATCTGTTATCACAGCGAGTTAGCGGATTTTTAGAAATGTAATCACGGGTTTGATAATAAATGTTTGTACACAGTTCGTTAACCATCGCTGTAGATCAAGTCTTTATTCTGCTGGTTTCGTTCGCGGCCTTGGAAACTAATGACCTAACTTGTGCAGATGGTTTGTTTGGGGCAAATTGTACGTTACAATGTCACTGCTATAATGACTCAGTTTGTGACAGAACTACAGGGATATACCCAAACAATGACAGTTGTCAGCACGAATATTTCGGACCCCAGTGTCAGTACTTGGATCTCGTGTACAAATACGCCCAAAAATCTGAACATACTTTCCTGTTTGATAACAACGACACCACATTAATCTGGACACAAATTATACATCAGTTGAAGCAACTCTCAATCAATCTTTGTCGTTCTCCAGGTTTAGGATTTATGTGAATGACTTAACAAATCCGGACACGTTAAAACTAAATGGTTCTGCCTCATGTAACAATGAATCAAGGTTTGTAGTTAGTCAGCACGAGATTGATGTCTTTTGCTCGGGGCTGGTCTGATCAACAAGTTACGGATTGAAGGGACGATAGTTGCAAATATCTGCTCCATCTACATTGGTGGGGGTCGGAATGTGGCTCTTAAACAGAACACAAACCAGACCGACACATTTAATGCTTGTTATACAGGAGACGGATGTTTACCAGAGGCAGCAGTTAATGGAAAAACAAAGACCAATCTCTATGACAATGACTGCACACACACAAAATTGAGAAGTGCAACCAATCCTGTTTACTGGTATCTGAATTTTGCCACGCGCCAGAAGATTCACACCATTCGAATCTATCATCGAGCTAGCACTATGATTCGGGTAAAGAATGCCACTCTAAAGGCTTTCTCTGACAGTAGCGGCGTAGTGTTCCAGTATAATGATATATCATACCCTAATGTTTCTGTGATCACTATTGTAGTCACCACACAAACGCCAATGGCACCCATTAAGATTGAGTTATCACCGACCATTTCGCAGACCGACAGTGCACTGACGGTGAGTGAGGTGCAAACATTTGCAGACACCTATTGTCTGGACGGGCATTCTTGGTCGTTTTGTGAAGTATGTAGTGGGTGTAGCAAAGGCTGCAACGTCATCATCGGTACGTGTCACGGCAACTGTCCACATGGGATCTATGGACACGACTGCTCCAGGACTTGTCTCAGTGTCTGTCCTTTATGTGAGAAAAAAATCCAGAAAATGCCTACAATGTAAACATCCTGGCAATACCTGTAATGACACTTGTCCCGATGGTAATTTTGGGCTACAGTGCAAACAGACGTGTTATGATGGCTGTGACATCATATGTGACCCGGAAAGTGCAGACTGTACGTGCAAGGAAACGTACTACGGGTCAGACTGCACTCTCAAATGTCCGGACAATTGTTTCAACGACACCTGTGAACAGTCAACCGGGAAATGTACATGCAAGGGAACATTCTACGGGTCAGACTGCACTCTCAAATCTCCGGACAACTGTTCTTGAACTGAACCTGTGAACAGTTAACCGGGGCCTGCGTCTCGTATGTCGATGATTCCCACGTTAAGAAGAGTCTGCCGACTACAACAAACCCAAGCATATGGATACCTTTCGCGATCGCTGCTCTTCTACCTCTGAATCATGGCTCAATTCTCAGTGTATATCCGTGCTAGTCGTAGCTCATATCTTAGTGGGTGTCTGCGATAGCCATGGCTGCTATTTTAGTGGGTGTATGTGCTGGCCATGGCTCATATCTTAGTGTGTTTCTGTGCTAGACATGGTTCATATCTTGGTGTGTTTCCGTGAAGTCATGGCTCATTTCTTAATGTGTTTCTGTGCTAGCCATGGCTCATATCTTAGCGTGTTTCTGTGCTAGCCATGGCTCATATCTTAGCTTGTGTGTGTATGTGTATGTGTGTGTGTGTGTGTGTGTGTGTGTGTGCTAGCCATGGCTCACATCTTGGTGCGTGTCATGTTAGTCATATCTCATATCTTGGTGTGCCCGTATTAATCATGTCTCATATATTTATGTGTGTCTGTGTTTAGTCATATCTCATATCTTAGTGTGTATCTGTGTTAGTCATGTGTCATATCTTTGTGTGCATGTTTATGTTACTCATATCTCATATCTTTGTGTGTGCATGTCTGTGTTTGTCACATCCCATATCCTTGTGTGTGCATGTCTATGTTAGTCACATCTCATATCTTTGTGTGTGCATGTATATGTTAGTCATATCTCATATCTTTGTGTGCATGTCTATGTTAGTCATGTGTCATATCTTTGCGTGTATGTCTGTGTTAGTCATATCTCATATCTTAATGTGTGTCAGTGTTATTCATGCCTCGTATCACTGTGTGCATGTTTATGTTAGTCACATCTCCTATCTTTGTGTGCATGTCTGTGTTAGTCACCTCTAGTGACTCGGGCAGATGGTGCTCGTAAACCTGGGAGGGCCGACCATCTAAGGGCAGAATCCCCCTACAGAAAAGACAATCTGCTGCCTTGCAGGAAGATTGGGGACAATCAGAGGCTAAGGAAAGCAAACCTGAATAAAATGCTGGCTGAAATCGGATGCACTGGGCCACTGGCGCAGAACACAGTGCAACGTTTTAACGGGTGTTCAATCAGAGTGGATCTGGCACACTCTAATTGTCATGTTCTGTCTGTGGGGGGCGATCAACACACTTAACCTGACAGCTGACTTCATGTGAGAGTCTGGAATCCTACTCTGATTGAGTCCTGATCGCAGAGAGAGAGAGAGAGAGAGAGAGAGAGAGAGAGAGAGAGAGAGAGATCCTTTATTGGCTATTTGGAATGGTCATCAAATCAACTCTTAGATCTTGACCTAAGACTATTAATATTTTGTTGACTCCATGCCTACGTGTTCCAAAATCTTCTCTCTATGATTAGACTCGGCGGAAACTTTTTGTGGCCTTCTCATTGATGTGAATAATTTCTCAACATCATTACATTGTCAGATGTGCTGCGGCCTGCATAGACGAATGTCTCTCTCAATCTCTTTTGAGCGCGTGACTTATCCAGGTCCATCCTCGTCTCTGTTGTTTCTATGGTAGAAATTTGTCTTTACATTTTACACAAATATCTTCTTAACAAACAATATATTCTCTACATTTAATAAAAAATATCTTGCCTTAATTTAATAATAATTGTTTCTTTAAATGTATTTTAAAAATGTCTTCTTTACAAAACAAACCATATATACTCTACAGTTAACAAACAATATCTTCTCTACAGTTAACAAACCATATCTTCTGTACAGTTAACAAACAATATCTTCTCTACAGTTAACAAACAATATCTTCTCTTCAGTTAACAAACAATATCTTCTCTACAGTTAACAAACAATATCTTCTCTACAGTTAACAAACAATATCTTCTCTAAAAAATATATTCTCTAAATTTAACAAAAATATATTCTCTATAAAGCACAATGTCTTTTCTATATAGCACAATGTCTTCTCTATATAGCACAATGTGTTCTCCGTATAGCACATTGCCTTCTCTATATAGCACAATGTGTTATCTATATAGCACAATGTGTTCTCTACATAGCACGTTGTCTTCTCTATATAGCACAATGTCTTCTCTATATAGCACAATGTCTTCTCTACATAGCACAATGTCTTCTCTACATAGCACAATGTCTTCTATATATAGCGCAATGTCTTCTCTACATAGCACAATGACTTCTATATATAGCACAATGTCTTCTCTACATATCACACTGTCTTCTCTATATAGTACAATGTCTTCTCTACATAGCACAATGTCTTCTCTACATAGCACAATGCCTTCTCTATATAGCACAATGTCTTCTCTACATAGCACAATGTCTTCTCAACATAGCACAATGTCTTCTCTACATAGCACAATGTCTTCTCTATAAAGCACAATGTCTTCTCTACATAGCACAATGTCTTCTATATATAGCGCAATGTCTTCTCTACATAGCGCAATGTCTTCTCTACATAGCACAATGTCTTTTCTACATAGCACAACAATGTCTTATATATATATATATATATATATATATATATATATATATATATATATATATATATAAATATCACAATGTCTGATCACGGATACACAAACTATGGCTTTACTGCCCAGTTGAGGGAGTTAAATGTTTGGAATACGCTCCCGGCAACAAAATGATTAGATTAGATCTGACACGTGTTTGACAGTGCAACTACACCCAAATAAGTACTCTTGTACCGTAAGGAAAATCTTAGTCAAATTGGCTGCTAGCCAAGTATGTGTTAACTGTCTCTTTACGAGGGGTTCCACGGTGGCCTGAATGTTCAGGTGATGTTGACGCTTTCATGACACTTCTGATCGGATAGTTACCACATGAAGAAGATTCCACGTCACAAGACGTAACAGCTGAATAATCGAAATCAACTCCTGATTTTAAAATAGGGAATTGTTGGCAGGTTGAATCTGTGACTCAGACTCCGTGTGATTGTTGGCAGATTGCATTTATGACTCAACCTCCGTGTGATTGTTGGCAGATTGAATCTGTGACTCAGACTCCGTGTGATAGTTGGCAGATTGAATCTGTGACTCAGACTCCGTGTGATTGTTGGCAGATTGAATCTGTGACTCAGACTCCGTGTGATTGTTGGCAGATTGAATCTGTGACTCAGACTCCGTGTGATTGTTGGCAGGTTGAATCTGTGACTCAGACTCCGTGTGATTGTTGGCAGATTGAATATGTGACTCAACCTCCGTGTGATTGTTGGCAGATTGAATCTGTGACTCAGACTCCGTGTGATTGTTGGCAGGTTGAATCTGTGGCTCAACCTCCGTGTGATTGTTGGCAGGTTGAATCTGTGACTCTGATTCCGTGTGATTGTTGGCAGGTCGAATCTGTGACTCAACCTCCGTGTGATTGTTGGCAGGTTGAATCTGTGACTCTGATTCCGTGTGATTGTTGGCAGGTCGAATCTGTGACTCAGACTCCGTGTGATTGTTGGCAGGTTGAATCTGTGGCTCAACCTCCGTGTGATTGTTGGCAGGTCGAATCTGTGACTCAACCTCCGTGTGATTGTTGGCAGGTTGAATCTGTGAGTCAGACTCCGTGTGATTGTTAGCAGGTTGAATCTGTGACTCAGACTCCGTGTGATTGTTGGCAGGTCGAATCTGTGACTCAACCTCCGTGTGATTGTTGGCAGGTTGAATCTGTGACTCTGATTCCGTGTGATTGTTAGCAGGCTGAATCTGTGACTCAGACTCCGTGTGATTGTTGGCAGGTTGAATCTGTGACTCAACCTCCGTGTGATTGTTGGAAGGTTAAATTTGTGACTCAGCCTTTGTGTGATTGTTGGCAGGTTGAATCTGTGACTCATACTCCGTGTAATTGTTGGCAGGTTGAATCTGTGACTCTGATTCCGTGTGATTGTTAGCAGGTTGAATCTGTGACTCAGCCTCAGTCATTTATTGATAATGACATGCACGGCAATAAAAACATTCACCATTACAAAGCATGCTTCGAAATCACACCACGGCCTTATCTAATGACTGTTAGCTGTAATTTTCTACTCTAATTTCTAATGGGTCTGCCTAAGCTACTTCCATAATCCAGGGTGGGCAAAAGAACTTCATTTGGTCATTATTCTAAATTGTAACCAACTTGCTTCTATCAAATATTTCTTGTCCCTATCTATAGCAGTGGCGTATACTGGTTTTGGGGTTTGGGCTACCGCTGACATAAGAAATAAAAACACATTATATTCAGTAGGCTAACATAAAGTAATATTTTCTAATGACTTCACTACATCTTAAATTACTTATTTATATGTAAACTCTATCCGTCTTGTTTGGGACGAAAATGTCTTTATGACTTTGTCATTAAAAGTACTGTTGTGTTGGTTTCTAAGTTTCTGAGGGAATGATTTCTCAGATGACATTAATGCCAAACCAGATAAGCATTCTTGTGTCTGAGTTCAGCGACAATAAGGTTTGATTCTCTAGAGAGCAGAAAAAGTTCTTTCTACAGATGCTGATTATTGCTGATGCGCATAACGTAGTTATAAATAACTAAGTTCCGGTAATCAGACAGTTTCACTTTCACTTTGTGATGATTCTGATTGGCTAGAGCTAAAAATAACGCATGAAACCGCATTAGTGTAGAGGTAACAACCGGTACGTTATTTTGACGGGAATTTTTGAATGTCAAGGTCGTTAAACTAAATTCAGATAGAGGGAAAATGTACCGCTGGCTCCTTGAGGTTTCAATGTAGAATAGTTATAACATTCACAAACTTTATAGTGGCCAGAGGAAAACCTTGCTTTAATAAATGCAAATCAAAGCAAATAAATCATATTGGCCTACGAAATGTGTAATAGAACATTTGAAAATTTGTAATATAATTATTTTTAAAAAGTAAAATAAAATATATTTTCCTTTTGTGTTTCGTTAATTAGTTCAGGCTACCGGCGGTAGCTGCGGTATCATAGAGAATATGCCACTGATCTATAGATTATTCAAGATGCTACCCTCTTGTTAGGTGGTCCTCACTATCTATTTTACGTTATTCTCGGATAACATCTGGGATGTTAATAAACGATCTAAACGTGCCTCGGTCTACAAGACATTTCTCCTTGTTTTACCCGTTAACTTGATTCAATCGGTTTGTTCCATTAACTGTGTGGATCCTCGTGCCAGTCCAATTACCCTAACTCAGTCTTTGGACTCCTACTTTGTACAATGGACTGTAACTCTACTTTATTAAACTATCCTATATTATCTGAGTTAGCTTCCCTAGACCATAACGTGTTTTTTTGCACATGTTTTCAACAAACAACAATGTGGCGACTGCACTGGACTTACGGCCTTTTTCAGTCATACATACCACAGAATTGGGATAAATACCGTCATGATAGTCTGTCCAATGGCATTGTCTTATTTTATTTGGAGGAAATAGACAGTGACAGAACTAATAAATAGACAGTGATATAGCTAGAAAACAGACAGTGACAGAACTAGAAAATAGACGGTGATATAGCTAGAAAACAGACAGTGACAGAACTAGAAAATAGACGGTGATATAGCTAGAAAACAGACAGCGACAGAACTAGAAAATAGACGGTGATATAGCTAGAAAACAGACAGTAACAGGACTAATAAATAGACAGTGATATAGCTAGAAAACAGACAGTGACAGAACTAGAAAATAGACGGTGATATAGCTAGAAAACAGACAGTGACAGAACTAGAAAATAGACGGTGATATAGCTAGAAAACAGACAGTGACAGAACTAATAAATAGACAGTGATATAGCTACAAAACAGACAGTGACAGAACTAGAAAATAGACGGTGATATAGCTAGAAAACAGACAGCGACAGAACTAGAAAATAGACGGTGATATAGCTAGAAAACAGACAGTGACAGAACTAGAAAATAGACGGTGATATAGCTAGAAAATAGACAGTGACAGAACTAGAAAATAGACGGTGATATAGCTAGAAAACAGATAGTGACAGAACTAGAAAATAGACGGTGATATAGCTAGAAAACAGACAGCGACAAAAGTAGAAAATAGACGGCGATATAGCTAGAAAACCGACATTTTTGAGAACTAGAAAATAGACGGTGATATAGCTACAAAACAGACAGTGACACAACTAGAAAATAGACGGTGATATAGCTAGAAAACAGACAGTGACAGGACTAGAAAATAGACGGTGATATAGCTAGAAAACAGACAGTGACAGAACTAGAAAATAGACGGTGATATAGCTAGAAAACAGACAGCGACAGAGCTAGAAAATAGACGGCGATATAGCTAGAAAACAGACAGTGACAGAACTAGAAAACAGACGGTGTTATAGCTAGAAAACAGACAGTGACAGCCTAGAAAATAGACGGTGATATAGCTAGAAAACAGACAGTGACAGAACTAATAAATAGACAGTGATATAGCTAGAAAACAGACAGTGACAGAACTAGAAAATAGACGGTGATATAGCTAGAAAACAGACAGTGACAGAACTAGAAAATAGACGGTGATATAGCTAGAAAACAGACAAGCGTCAGAACTAGAAAATAGACGGTGATATAGCTACAAAACAGACAGTGACAGAACTAGAAAATAGACGGTGATATAGCTAGAAAACAGACATTTTTGGGAACTAGAAAATAGACGGTGATATAGCTACAAAACAAACATTGACACAACTAGAAAATAGACGGTGATATAGCTAGAAAACAGACAGTGACAGAACTAGAAAATAGACGGTGATATAGCTAGAAAACCGACATTTTTGAGAACTAGAAAATAGACGGTGATATAGCCACAAAACAGACAGTGACACAACTAGAAAATAGACGGTGATATAGCTAGAAAACAGACAGTGACACAACTAGAAAATAGACAGTGACAGAACTAGAAAATAGACAGTGGCAGAACTAGAAAATAGACAGTGACAGAACTAGAAAATAGACAGTGACAGAACTAGAAAATAGACAGTGACAGAACTAGAAAATAGACAGTGACAGAACTAGAAAATAGACAGTGACAGAACTAGAAAATAGACAGTGACAGAACTAGAAAATAAACAAAACAAACAGAAACAAAGTCAGTGTATTTATTCTGAATAGATTATAACTTGATAGGTCAGGTCAGGTAATTTTACCTGCTACTGTATGCAGTAAACAGTACAACCTGTGGCTGCCCTGCTGCCTTGCAGGTAAGCTCGAGAGAGTAAAAGGCTAAGGGAGGGTACCCCGAAGTAAAACAACCCCACTGCCTTGTGGGTGAGACTTTTTAGTCAAATGCTAGCGGAGCCAACCGTAAACAAACCGATGGAAGGCAACAGAAAAACCACCGTCGTAATTTCTTTGTACAATCATTATTCGCCACAACAATAGAAATATAGAAATAACAACGTTAAGGGGGATTCCAGTGGAAAGAAACCCCTCGTTCGGTAGGGGCCAACATGTGCTACAGGTGATACCCGATCGTCATCAAACTACTGTAAGCAAAATAAAGATAAAACAAACTCTAAAGATAGGTACCTGGAATGTGAGAACACTCATGCAGAAGGGTAAACTAGAAAACATCATACAAGAAATGAAAAGAATGGGTTTACAATTACTGGGACTTTACGAAATGAGATACACCGGATCAGGGGAGATGTATTCTGATAAACAAAAAATAATCTATTCTGGAGGTACTGAACACCAAAGAGGAGTAGGTATCATCTTGGATGCAGAAAGAGCAAGAACAGGGAAAGGCTTTCACCCAATATCTGACAGAGTCCTTTTAGTGAAATTGAATGGAAAGCCAATAGACATAAATCTTATACAAGTTTATGCACCAACAGCAGACAGTCTAGAGGAAACAACTGATAAATTTTACAACGAGTTAAATGAGGCACTTCATAAATGCAACGCACATGAAAACACCATAGTTCTAGGGGATTTTAACGCAAAAGTAGGAAAGGAAAGAGTTAAGGAAGCAGTTGGTCATTATGGCTTAGGCGAGAGGAACGAAGGAGGTGAGAAACTTATTGATTGGGTAAGAACACACAACATGATGATAGGAAACACCTGGTTTAAGCAACATCAAAGACATCTGTGGACATGGAAAAGCCCAGGGGACAACGCACGTAATCAAATTGATTATATAATGATAAGCAATAGATTTAGAAACAGTCTAGTGTGTGTTAAAACTAACCAGGGGCAGATTGCAATAGTGATCGTGTACCAGTTGTGGGAAAGCTTAGAGTAAAATTAAAAACAACAAAAAGAGCCTCAGTTAACATCAAGTTAAATTAAGATTTACTAAAATCAGACAAGAAGCTGCAAGACAAATATAAAATCACAATTCAGAACCGGTACAATGCAATAGAGAAGATACAAAGCATTGATGAACAGTGGAAAATGCTAAAAGAATCAATGCAACAAACATCAAAAGAGTTCATACCACCAGTGAGGACAAATTCAAGAAAGAAATGGATGACAGACGACATTTTACAGCTAATGGATACAAGAAGAAGAAATAAAGAAAATAAAGATGAGTATAAGAGATTAAATAAAGAAATTGTAGTAAAATGCAATGAAGCAAAAGAAGCATAGCTAAAAGAGAGATGCAAAGAGATTGAAATGCAACAAAAAGGAGATGCTAAAGCTATATACAAACAAATTGAGGAATTAACAGGAAGAAAAACGCAATAAAAAAAAATGGATTTTTAAGATCAAAGGAAGGAGAACTGTTGATTGTTCAAGGAAACATAAGGGAACGATGGACAGAATACATTAAAGATCTTTATAATGATGAACGAACGGAAGTAAATATTAAGGATAATGGAGAAGGACCAGAAATACTCAGAGAAGTGGAAGACGCCTTTCGAAATATGAAAACAGGAAAAGCTCCTGGACCAGATAATATAACTAAAGAAGAGATTGAAGCCATGGGTGATTTTGGAATAGAATAATAACAAAAATATTGAATGATATCTACAACAGCGGGTATATACCAGACGACATGCTCAAATCAATATTCATAGCCCTACCAAAGAAATATGGTGCGATTGAATGCGATGATCATCGCACAATAAGCCTTATGAGTCATATGACTAAGATATTACTAAGAATCATCATGCGAAAAGTGCGAAACAAAATCAGTCCAGAAATTAGCGAACAGTGTGGTTTTGTTAGAGATAAAGGAACAAGCAATGCCATTTATATCATAAGATCTTTAGTAGAAAAAGCCATAGAGGTGAAAACAAATCTATACCTATGTTTCATAGATTATACCAAAGCATTTGACAAAGTAAAGCACCAAGAAATAATCAAAATTTTAGAAAGCATAAACATAGACAGCAAAAATCTAAGAATAATAAAGAACATGTACTGGCAACAAACTGCGGCCATAAGAACTGGAAACCAATTGGGAATGTTTCAACAAATAAAACAAGGTGTTAGACAAGGCTGTTTGCTGTCACCAGATTTGTTTAATATTTATAGTGAGATTATTTTAAGATCCATAAGGGACATGCATGGAATAACAATTGGGGGTCATAATATAAATAATCTAAAATATGCTGATGATACAGTCTTAATCGCTAAGAGTGAAAATGAGTTACAAGAAATGTTGGACATTATAGTGAAAGAAAGCAAAAATAAAGGACTCAGCCTTAATAGCAAAAAGACAGGTAATGGTAACAACAAAGAAAAAGACATCACCTCAGTGCAAAATAAAGACAAGTGGAACAATATTAAAACAGGTAAATGAATTTAAATATTTGGGAACTTTGTTAACCTCAGACGGAAGATGTACAAAAGAGGTGAGATGCAGAATGGTTCAGGCAAATGCAGCTTTCCAAAAAATGAGGAAGATACTATGCAATCTATTTTTGACAATAGAAACAAGAAAAAGAGTTCTTAAATGTTATGTAGAGCCAGTCTTAACATATGGATGCGAATCATGGACAATAGGACAACAGACAAGAAAATCACTGGGGTCTGTAGAAATGTGGTTTTACAGAAGAATGTTGAGAGTACCATGGACAGCTAAGAGGAGTAATGAAGCTGTTCTGAGAGAGGCCAAAGCAAAAAGAGAGCTAATTTCCAATATTAGGAAGGACCAATCATCATTTTTTGGTCATGTAATGAGAAGAGAACAGCTGGAATATATTGTAACAACTGGAAAAATTGAGGGACGAAGAGACAGAGAGAAGCAAAGAGAAAAAATAACAGACAGCTTAAGAGAATGGCTTAATGTCAACAACAGAAATGATAAATAGCTGCCGAGATCGAAAGTTGTGGAGAGACATGATCACCTACGCCAGTAGGCCCGGTACTTGATGATGATAATGATAACTTTACATTATTTTCTAATTGCTTTACATGATCAAATACATTATCATACATCTCTTACTGGCTTGGTCTGTTACAAACATGACAAAAGATTGTTCAGGTAACATGACAAAAGATTGTTCAGGTAATATGACAAAAGATTGTTCAGGTAATATGACAAAAGATTGTTCAGGTAATATGACAAAAGATTGATCAGGTAACATGACAAAAGATTGTTCAGGTAATATGACAAAAGATTGTTCAGGTAATATGACAAAAGATTGTTCAGGTAATATGACAAAAGATTGTTCAGGTAATATGACAAAAGATTGTTCAGGTAATATGACAAAAGATTGTTCAGGTAATATGACAAAAGATTCCTGAACTACAAAAAAACTGTAGAGAAACAAACGTTTGTTGCGGTAACATTGCGAGTAAATTTGTAAAGACCTTATTTATTATATTTCATTTGAGTCAACACAATCTGCGCTTCCGTTTCGAAACGAAAGACTGAGGGCAGGGTAATCGATGAAAGATACAGCTCAAAATATTTAAAAGATTGGACAAATTTAAGCCGAACACAGATTTACAACGCTTTGCGTGTTAATCCGTGTTTTCCTGGCAGCCGTGTGCACAGGGGTCCCTCGCTGCACAGGCAGATAACACCGTCTTCGGGGGTACTCACATTTTTTTCCGTCCATGAGTAATTGGCACTTCAAGCCGGGCCTCGCCTCGCTGCTGAGACCAGGGGTGCAGAAAGAAATCATAAATAAAAGTCCCAACTGGTGCAACCGGGATTTGAACCCAACCAGTTCCCCACACATCCGATTTCATTACGGTATCATTTAGAAGTAACTTGCAAGTTGATGTCTTCTTCAGTTTTCATTAAATACCGTAATATTAGTTATAGGACTATATACGAACTTAACAAAGGGAGATAAAACAATGAAGAAATGAAACACATGATCAGTAATTCCCTTAGATGAAGAATGTTTACAGAAGAATGTTGATAATAACATTGGACAGCTAACAAGAGTAATGAAAACGTTCTGAAAGAAGCCAAAGCAAAAAGAGAGCTAATTTCCAATATTAGGAAGAACTAACTAATCATCATTTTTTGACCATGTAATGAGAAGGGAACACCTAGAATATATTATAACAACTGGGAAAATTAACGAAGAGATAAAGGGAAGCAAAGAGAAAAGATGTCAGACAGCTAAAGAGAATGGCTTTGCAGAAGGTCAATAAGAGAAATGATAAATAACTGTTGAGATCGAAAGTTATGGAGAGACATGATCACCTACGCCAGCAGGCTTGGTACTTAGTGATGATGGTAGATGAGACTACACATAAATTAATGTGGTTGTTCTGTCCCAAGGCTTGAACGATTTATCTCCAACTTTTGAGGTTTATAAACAAGTCTCAATATCCCGATAACTGTGAAGACTCTTGCAATGTTGCTAGAAGAGTCTTCCGTGACAGGCAGGACGAAATGCTGAGACTGGACTGCACCATACTGGAAGAATTAAACAATTAAACAAATAGTATGTAAGAAGCTTTACGTGATAAGTGGACGACACAGACTAAACAACGTTTCGGCCCAATAGGCCTTCATCAGGAACAAACAAACAAAAACACACACAAAACTAATAACGAAACAGCCAAAACAAAAACACTAAAGTAAACACTAGGGACGAAATACAAACATTAAGTAGCAGCGGTATTGTACTAGTAAGGCATACAAATGCGAAGCTAGAGTAAAGCTGAATGTGAGGAAAAATTAAAAAATTAAAAAAAATAGTATGTAAGAAGCTTTACGTGATAAGTGGACGACACAGACTAAACAACGTTTCGGCCCAATAGGCCTTCATCAGGAACAAACAAACAAAAACACACACAAAACTAATAACGAAACAGCCAAAACAAAAACACTAAAGTAAACACTAGGGACGAAATACAAACATTAAGTAGCAGCGGTATTGTACTAGTAAGGCATACAAATGCGAAGCTAGAGTAAAGCTGAATGTGAGGAAAAATTAAAAATTAAAAAAAATAGTATGTAAGAAGCTTTACGTGATAAGTGGACGGGGTAAGTCGACAAAACAACGTTTCGGCCCAATAGGCCTTCATCCGGAACAAACAAACCAAAAAAAACGCCATACTGGAAGCTAGTAATTTATCAGAATATTAATAAATATTATTAAATCTTTCCTTTCTTCAACGTAATTGCTCGTTTGTAAAGCTAAGAGAATTACAGAAAGTGAGATTTGAGCTATTGCTATTCTTTGATGATGTTAATTGAAGCTTGGGTTTGTAATTATTTTATAAAGGCAATATCTGTGTGTGATACGAACTCGAAAAAAGAGTCAACAACTCTCATAATCGGTGTTATCAGCCACGCAGAATGAGGATTTGTGGTTACAACGTGATTTTATTTATGGCGATAACTTGCTTAACGTTTAGTTCATGATTACGTAGATCTCCGAAATGTCTGCGAGTGGTGCAAATGTGTATGCATCACGTTCACTCAAATTGTCTTGACGTCTGAAGTTGTTGTAGGTAAGTATTGGCGGTCTATTAACATTTGTGACTGTGGTCTGTAAAATGTAATATTGCTGCAAATTGGCAGTAAATTGTAATTTTGTTTTGTTTTATTGTAACACGCAAATATGGAACTGCATTTCTTCGGGGAAATTGTACAACTTCATTAACGATCATTTCCATTGTTCTCTTCAAATATGGTCGGGGATGCCTATTACTTCGGGTTCGATCCTGATCGACGGCTTCCAGGTTCATCCAGCCTTTAACGGGTACCGGATTTTTTTTCTGGGAGAGTAAAGCGGCACGGGAGTAATAACGACCACATTACCCCAAAAAAACAAGTGCCGAAGTTCTGTAAAAATTATGGTCACGAACGCCATATTCTCTGTAGGCCACTTGGCGTGACGGGGCTCTTTACTTTACATTTTTTTATGCCTTTTACTAGCAGTGTTAGATATCAAATTGATGTACTATCAACCCTTACGTATGCGTGTGAAAGCTGGAAAACAACAAGAGATATAGAAACAAAGTTGAACGCATTCGAAAATAAATGTCTAAGGAAAATACTTGGTATAGAATGGAACGAATTCAAAACAAACGAGGAAATTAGAGAAATCGCCAATCAACCACTAATATCTTCAGTAATAAAGAAAAGACGATGGTCATACGTTGGACATGTGATGAGAAGAGATAATAATCGAATAGCAAAGCAAGCCCTCATATGGGAAACAACAGGTAAAAGAAAAAGAGGAAGACCCAGGGAGACACTGAGAAGAACATTGATGAGAGAGGCAAGAGCAGCAGGAATCGGCTCCCTCAATGAGATAGAACTGCTTGCACAGAACAGAGACAGATGGCGAGATTTGATAAAATATCTTTAAAAGAAAACTGCTAGAACAAAAATTCATATAGGTGAAGGTGTATCTTGGTCTACGCCCTATGGGCCGGTTACGGCTCGAAAGGTCAATAGAAGAAGTTAGATATCAAATATAATTCAACTGAATATCTTCAACATAGTTAAGCACAAATCGCACATCAAGCAAATATGGCATTTTCTATAACATTCGCGAGTGTCATACATATGTGAGTAAAACGTCATCATAACAGACACAATCGAAACGTCATCATAACAGACACAATCATCTACCAAAATATTGTCTAGATAAACTGCAACAATTAAATAACCGAAATTCTACCCAAACAGTCTCATCATTTTAATTATTATTTTTATTTTTTTAATGAAAGGCGAAAAGATGTGGAGGCAGAATCAATGATCGTCTTGTATACAAAACATCATGTGGTGACTTTCTGTTATAATCTGCTGACAAGTACAGAATCGTTGAATGTAAAGAGGAGATGCCCTTTTGATATTTCTATTGTATTCTTGAAGAATATTAATTTATTACATATTGAGAGACATCCTTGGTATCTATAGAAAGATAATAAGATGAAGGCAACTGACCAGCACAGTTATTGAATGAAGTGATACATTTGAAAAAGACAGTTGTTAAACAGCTTGAAGAACTTGTGGGGAAACGATCTAAGCTTATTCGAAATCAAGAAGTGACATGTCAGCAACATATATAAAATATGGAGTGAGAGATGAATTCTTCGAGGTTGTAACTCAGCCGCCACAACTCTGTTACAAACATCATAACGTGATAGTAATCGCAGATATCACAACCCTGTCACAAACATCATAACGTGATAGAAATCCCAAATACCATAACTGTCGCAAATAAATAACAACATCAGATGGAAGATGCACCACATAAATAAAATGCAGAATAGCTCAGGCCAAAATAGCATTTCAGAAAATGAAAAATATCTTATGCAACAAATCTATGTCAATAGAAAAGAGAAAGCGAGTTCATCGGTGCTATATAGAACCAATTCTGACCTACGGAAGCGAATCATGAACAGTAGACAAACAAATTAAAAGACGATTGGAGGCCACAGAGATGGGATTTCTCAGAAGAATGTTGAAAGTTCCCTGGACAACTAAAAAGACCAATGTGGAAGTTCTCAAAGAGGCCAACACAAAAAGGCAGCTCCTAAAAAAACATCAGAAAGAAACAATCAACATTTTTCGGGCACATCATGAGAAGAGGAAAATTGAAATGCTTGGTTACAACTGGCAAAATAAAAGGAAAGAGAGATCGCGGACGACAAATAGAGAAAATACTGGATTGCTTGGTGTCATGGCTTGGAAAACAGTCAACAACAGAACTGATACGATGCACTGTAGATAGAAGTTTGTGGAAGAACATGTCGCCTACACCAATCGGTATGGCACATGATGATGTCACAAAAAATCATAACATGATAGAAATTACAGATATTATAATCCTGTTACAAACATCATAACATGAAAGAGCTCAGAGAACAGAAAGCGAAGCTTATAACAGAATGAAAGAAAACGTCATATCGTCAACAATCAATGCGTTTCTGTTACCCGCTATTATGTTTCTTTCCTCCCTTTGACAAGCTCTGAAGAAAGAGTTTCCTTTTGCAATAGAGTTATATTGAACGATACCATCAACTACAAAAATATAAATAACTAGAGAAGTGTTTTCCTGTGTAATAGAAACAAAGAGTCTACTAGAACGCTTCACTGAGACTTTCCAAACGATTATTTACTTTGTTGCATGACCCTCTTAGTTTTTACAGATCGTTTCACCTTTCAGTTTGATTCTCATTGAAGCTTTCTTTTACAAGCGACACAAGTTTGTCTGGGTAAACAAGAAACACTTCCGGAAAATTGTTTTTGGAACGAAATGGAAAGATTGATTTTATTCAGTAAAATATTAAATACTGGATGCAAGGTATCGTTGTCACGTTGAGAGCTTTTCTGAAATAAATTTACTTATCCAAACACAACGCGTACATGATCCACTTACTGTGATACACTGTTATTGTTTTAAATTACAACATCTCCAATCAATGAAAGAATATAAATACTGGCTCTCAACCAAAAAGTTTAGTTTCATTGAAATATTGGTTCAGTTATGAAGCTTCTGTCGACATACTTGAATCATAGTGAGGTATAATAACACAAATAGTCAGAAGAACTATGTGTACGTTATAGATGTGACATTGATCTTGTTTAAATGGAGGACTAGGAAACTGGAAAACTTGACAAGCATCAAATCATCATTCAGTAACGTTGTTATCATTGCCGTTTATTAAAATTTAACTGAGGTTATGGAAAAAGTTGTGGTAAAGTCCGCTTTATTGTCTATTGCTGTGTTCATGTGTCTAAAGCAGGGATTAAGGGGGTTAAACATGGCTTCCTTCACCCAAGACGTTGCCTGCAAATTACAAGAGAGACTAGACCTTGGTTTGGCGGAGTCGAAGAGCAGTGAACTCTCAGGTCTTGTCAGATGTGCTGCGGCCTGCATGGACCAATGTTCGGCTGTGAGTGTGGATAAAGATAACAATTGTTACCATCATAAAGAGTTCCCTGAAACATTAACATGTGCTGCTGGTGATATTTCCTTTCAGATGTACCACAAGAATCGTTGTGAACATGACGGCGAATGGGACGATATCAGTTTGAGATGTAAGTGTGTTGGTGGCTGGGTCGGCGACCGATGTGAGAGATACCCACGAAGTTGTAAAGAGATGGCTACATATGGTTATGACGATGCCTACCACAAATACACAATTATTCTGCCAGATAATTATCGGCGACCATTCTTCGTTTACTGTAGTTACTACAGAGACAGTCAGACATTTTACGCCTACATTTCTGACAACAACGGTCTCTATGACAACACACTGACCTGGAACGATTACGTCAATGGATTCCATCACGATGATAAAAATTTCTGGATAGGCCTAGAAAAAATAAAAGCTCTTAACGATAACGGTCTTCGTGTTTTGTATTTGAAAGCCACAATTAAGATCAACGAAACAACTAATACCCCGATGTACTACTTCAAAGATTTCCGCATTGGACCAGCCACAACTGGCTATAGCTTTACTGTATCCAACAGGAATAATCTGTCAGCCCAATGTCTAATGCCGGTTCAGGGGGTACCCTTTTCCACCGCTGACCGCGACAACGATGAGGACATTGCAAATTGTGCTAAAGATGCAAAAGCCGGTTGGTGGTTCAAGACCTGCGATGACGCATGCAATCCGCTAGGGCCAAAATCTTATTGGAGAATGCCAAGTAACAATTCAGATTTTGAAATAATCTCAACAAACATGGTCTTTGAGAACATGTAATAAAACTTGTGTTTATATACGAGCATATTAAATTTATCCATCTTTAATGTATATTTCACTGTATTTTACAATATTTTAGTTTGCTGTTATAGTCTTGTATCTTTACCGTTTCAATTATTCGTTAGATTTGTCCGTTTGTTAATATGTTTGCCCTCTGTACAGATAATTTACCCATTGCAGACTTGCTAGGCCTGTCAGAACTCTACCAGTGTCAGTATAGCAAAGTCCTTTTTGTGGTCTTCTTCTTGGCTGCCCTACCAGCAATAATATCTTCTTTAAACCTAATTGCATTTTGCCGCAAAACTCAGAACGTAAATTCACAAAATGTTGAATTCACTTTATCTTGATTTGTTTTACCTATGCGTCTATCTCTCGTAAAATGATCTTTTTCAAATACTCTATCTACATTATTGTATTGGGGATACTTTTTGTAAAGTCGATATAATAGATAAAATACTCATTATCATCATGTGCCATACCGGTTGGTGTAGGCCATCATGCCCTTCCATAATTTTCTGTCCACCGTTATTTGGTTATTTGGTTATGGAAGGCCCCGGTATCACTGCAAACGAATTAAAATCCATAATTGCTCAACCGCCCGTGCCAGCGTAATCATCCGAATTAATATCTCATCTCCCAAACAAAGGAAGGTACCTGTAGTCCCCATCGTAGAAGTATCAGCACACGCCAAAAGACATAAAGTGAAACCGCGCAAAAAGTGAACACAGCCAACTGTTCCCTGTCATACGATATCATCATTCATCGTAAACAATTGGAATATCGAAACATAATCAAAACGGATGAGACACACAGCTCACGGTGTGCACAGAGCACTTAACTCAGTAGCTCCTACAACAAGCCGGACTTGTTGCATCATATCAATTCTGTTGTTGACTGTTTACCAAGCTGTCTAGGATTTTCACTCTTTTGTCGCCCGCGATCTTTCTTTCCATGTATTTTGCCAGTTGTAACTAAGTATTCCAACTTTCTTCTTTACATGATGTGCACGAAAAATGTTGATTGTTTCTTTCTGATGTATTTTTTTCATGAGCTCAATTTTTGTGTTGGCCTCTTTGAGAATTTCGACGTTGGTCTTTTTAGCTGTTCGGGGAACTTTCAACATTCTTCTGAGAAATCTCATTTCTGTGTCCTCTGATCGATAAATTATATCTATCTATCGTCCTTTCGAGCCACAGACGGCACATAGAGCAGAACCACAATAACAGAAACCTTGCGTGCCAAAATGGCACATATTGCAAAGATCACTGCTCCTAAAATCATGGCTCTGTTTCCATAACAATACTTTTTACAATGACAGCTTGTCAGGCCATCGATCAACCTCCT